>JAECXB010002236.1:0-247332 GCA_018151435.1 Zaprionus africanus
TACATGTGGTTCCCCTTGCTTTCCCTGACGGCTGACTGCCGAGAGGCAGACTTACTTAGGTTATAAGTGTTTTGTGTGCTCGGCAAATTATTGCTAAATTTAGAACCGTCGGATGCGCATCGCTCAAGAGCTGTTGAAAGACGTCAAAGATGACCAAGACTTATTCAAAAGGGTGATAACTGGTGACGAATCCTAGGTTATGAAATCGAAACCAAAGTCCAATTAAAAAGCCTAGGTGAGCCAAGATCGAAAAAAGCACGCCAAGTTCGATCAAAGTTCAAAGTTGTGCTCACTGTTTTCTTCAATTACCATGGCGTGGTGCATCATGAGTTCTCACCATATGATCTTACGGTGAATAAACAGTATTATCTTGAAGTTATGCGCTGTTGGCGAGAAGCAATACAAAGAAAACGTCCAGAATTGTGGAAAAACAATTCATGGCTCTTTAATCACTCATCTTTGCTTGTGAGAGATTTTTTTGGCCAAAAACAACACCACAATCATGCCTCAACCACCACATTTGTTGTTGCCAAACCAAAGAGACCTATGAAAGCACGGATATTTGCAATGTTTGAGCAGATAAAGACTGCACGGAGGATTGGAAAAATCGTAGGCATAAGTGTATTGTATCTGAGGCGGATTACTTTGAAAAGAACAACATAAATATTGAAAAAAAAAAAATATTTTTTCTTAAAAATACAAAGTCACCTTACTTTTGCACACACCTCGTATGTGGAACTCGAGTTATCGATGATATGCTTTGAGGCGAAAGATACAGAAAGGCGGGGGATGAGTACTTAAGGTGAAACTTTGACTATGTTTCTTTTTGTAAAGAGGAAACCCCATAACCAAAAAATACTTAAGTGCTAGACGCGGATGGCACTAATCAAAGTTAAGCCAAGCGGCTAAAAAAAGGGTAATCTTGTTGCGTCAGCTTGGTGACATTTTAAATCGTACTTGTGGACCACCATTCCCTAAATAAGGACTGTGGTCCCCATGTCCTCTTCTACGGCTCTCTCCTCACACAGATGCGTGAGTTTGTATCCAAACCTGCGGTTGGTTTGACGAAAACTTTTTCTTCCACATCAAAAACCCTGCTTTGTCGAGAAGCATTTTATTTGACCCTTAGCGCAACCTAAGCGTTCTGAACCCTGGTCCGCACTTCCTGTTGTGGGTCGTCGGGGTGTGCTTGTAGAATTTTAACAGTTGTTGCGTAACATGAATGTGCAGGTTCAACTATGGTGCGTTGTGGGAATATATTACCCTTGCCTTTGGGAACTCGTTCATAATTTGAAGCAATAATGTCTTGAGATCCTTAATGGCTCGCGATTGAATTGGCTCCACAATGGGAGACTTGAACAACTTGTCTACACAAGTGGGAATGTTTTTTGTCGGTAGAGAATATATCTACGTGCAACATTTATCCTGTGTGTGCCGGTATTGGTGACTCACCTCTGTTTCCTTGGGTTTCTTTCATATTTAGCTGTCGCGCATGTTTTGCAATTTCAAACCGTGTCATTTCCGGAAAAGAGTACTCTAAAAGAATTTGTTGGGCGTTTTCTTTCGCTACTTTACAGGCTCTATTGTATTCGGTCCCGAATATGTCTACTTGTGAATCTCATGGCTGGGAACCTTCGAAATAGCGATCGTATGCAAGTCGCAATGGAGGGCATTCACGACCTTCGGTACATTTACCTTTGAGGGAGCCGTTTTTTTTTTATTATTTTAATGGTGCGAGTCAGGGAAAGTTACTGTGAATCCGTTGTTGCACAGGACTCGGACTATTGATTTTCTAAAGTTTTAAGCTGTATCTTTTCCGGACCTGTAAAAGATTCGGGCATTAGACTCGTCTATGCGCGTTTTCCACCTTTTAATTTTTTGGATTAGGGTTTTGACACGCTACTAAAGGGGAAAAGGGTGATGATCGGTAAAGGTATCTATATCCTTAACTCCATATAAATAAGGCCCAAATAATAGATTATAACATTCTGTTGTTAGTCGCGTAGTTAACTTTCCTACCTATTAACGTTCTCGATATCATGTTAATAGGACGCCCTTTATAGACAATACCTTTCCTATATCGTGGGCTGAAGCATCGGTCGTTATATCGAATGGCTTCTTATAGTTGGGATATCTGCGCATGACCGTCTTCAGATGCCAATATAACACATCACTCAATAAGTCCGTAGGATGACACATAAATGGCATTGCTATGTAATAATCCATATGATTCTTACGAAGTACTAACCTTTAAAAGATATCTGTCAAAATTTCATGACAATCGGACGATTAGTTTACAAGTTGCACAGGTTCAAGTGACGCTACTTTTGTGTTTTTAAAAAAAATGAATTCAAAGCAATTTCGTGTGTTCATACGATCACTACCAAAAAATGGCTTGATAAGTGTTATCCGGACTCTGCCCCATCGAGGCAAACGGTGGAGAAGTGGTTTGCTGAATTTAAACGTGGCCGTACAGACACTGACTATGCTGAACGCTCTGGAAGGCCGATTGAAGTGGTTACACCGGAAAATATCAAAAAAGTCCACCGAATCGTTTTGGAAAACCGAAAAGTGAAATTGCGTGAGATAGCTGACACTTTAAAGAAATCAGAACACAGTGTGTACACTATTTTCCATGAGAAAGCTGTTCTCAAAGTGGGTGCCGTGTTTTCTCACAGTGGACCAAAAACATCGTGTCACAAGTCGATCGCAAAGATGGCCAAATTGCACGAATTGGGCTTCGAATTGCTTCCGCACCCACCGTATTCTTTATATTTGGCCCCCAGCGACTACTATCGGTTCGCAGGCCTGCAGAAAATGCTCGCTGGAAAGAAATTTGGCTCGAATGAAGAGGTGATCGCCGAAACTGAGGCTTATTTTGGGGCCAAAGACAAATCGTTTTACAAAAAAGGTGTCGATATGCTAGAGTGGTGTGGACTGATTGTATCACTCTTGAAGGGATGTATGTTGATAAATAAAATCGAATTTTGCCAAAAAAAAGGTGTTTTTCTTAGTTATCCTACGGACTTATTGAGTGATGTGTTATTACGCAATTTCTGAAACGCCTGTTGTTGCTCCTCAGATAATTGTACCTGGATGTTCCATGATCTGTGCCTACTGATTCCACTTTCACCCTTTAAAATGCGTGAAATGGGTCTATCTTCTACCGCGAAATCCTTTATAAAACATATGTAATAGCTACTTTGTCGTTGAACCATTACTGGTAACTATGAGCCCAGAAAACTCATGCTCTTCTTCAAATTCATGTTTGTTTTGTACAGGCTTTGTGTAGCCCATTTTACGTGCTCTCGCAGGATGTAGTCAAAAGTTCTTTGAAAGTGCCCGGCTGCATTCGTAAGGCCAAAAGGAAACCTTTTAAATCCGAAATTTCCGCTATTCACTGAAAAATACTTCTTCTCGCTGTCGGGTTCCACGTGAATAATTTTGTGGCAGCCAGATTTCAGATCTCGGAAGATCGGAAATAGCTCGGTCACATCTTTTTTTGTCAACAACCCGTATGTGATTATTGTAAGGGATTGTGTCGTTACTTAGGAGATATCTGTTCCACCGCGCTGCTGACGGCATTGGCGCAATATTCAGCCCCATGCCCTGCAGCCTGAGCGACATTGGTCAGTCTCTGGTTGTTGTTCGTGCGATCGGATGCGGCTGCCTGCTTGTTTGTGATGACTGGGAACTGCGTGGGCTGAACAAACTTGGAAAGAGAAGGCTCGACTTCTATTGGCTCTTGCGTCTTGGCACAGCTCCACGCTGGCCGGACTGGCCCTGCTGTTTGGTGTATACAGTTTGACTAAATAAAGAGGCCTAAAAACTCTAAACTGTCTATTGTAATCAGCACAGAGAACTCAGAAAGGATCATGCTATACGTATTGAAAAACAAGAGCAACAGTCGAGCGGGACGCGACAGTGGGATACCCTTCGACCTTTTTGAAACGTAAAGAGTCAATAATTGTACACCACTTCTACTTAATAGAAATATCGTAACGTAAGCCTTTATATGCGTCTGTGTATGAATACGTGTATATGCGGGTATCATTTCATTGGTCAAGCACAAATGTATGTATGTGTGTGTGTGCGTTGAAATGCGTGTGCATAGAAAAGAAGAGATGCACAACAGATGGCGCTACGCGCTCGCATTCTCTTTCCTTTTCTTTCCTGACGTCACAGCTTGCTGGTCTGTATACAAAATCAAAACGAACAAGGTTTTTGTTTAATAACTTCTGCGTTTGTTGTCTGATCGGATTGAAATTTTGACGTTATGTTGGTATTCTAATTAGCTAAGTATGGTCTTACTCAATATGTTGTATCTTTTATATGTCGCTCGCAAATCAGCTTAAAAGATGAAATTATGATGATTTGCGTGGGCGGGGGGCCTGGCACCCAACATTTGAAATAAACTTCACCTGTCCCGGATCAACAGAAACCTTCATGCCAAATTTGGTGTCTCTAGCTTTTATAATAGCTGAGATCTGTGTGTTCATCTGGACATACAGACATCCAGACAGCCAGACATCCAGACATCCGGACAGACAGACAGACATGGCTTAATCGACTTGGCTAGTGATTCTGAGCAAGAATATATATACTTTGTGAGGTCTCCCACGCCTCCTTCTGCCTGTTACATACATTTGCACAAAGTTAGTATACCCTTTTTTGACCATTTTCAATGGTCGAAGGGTATAAAAAGTACAAGCTATACCTATTGAAACAAAAGTGCAAGGAAAGTGGAAGAAAACATACAGAAATTTATTTGGTTAAACAGAGTATCTTACTTAATTAGTTTAAAGAGAAACGTAATACCCAACAAAATACAACGATTACTAAGAGAAGGTAGCTTAATATGGAGTCTACTAGAGTAGGGTGGTTGGTTTACACCTGACATTTTGTTAAAACTACGCAAACCGAAGAGTAGAAATTGCTTTTGAACAGGCGGCAATCTGGTATTGCGGCGACCACACTGCAAGGGTAAAGTAGCTCTGTTGTTTAAGGATCTTTGAATTCATTGTGCCATTTTTTGATGAAATCAAGTACTCAAAATTCCGCTTTGAAAATTTGTGAAGAATATCTAGACAGGCCTGCTTTGTATGCCTCTTCCGGTTGAAGGCCTTATGCCAGATGTCTAAGATAACACCTGACTTTTTTGCCGTTCAGACTGCGTCTGTTCAGGTCGTCATGTCTGCGGGGATGGCCATGCGGTGCCAACTCCTTCTTGGCCGACTGCTAGCAACACATCTTTCCATCTGCTCTCCTCCTTGCAATCCAGCAGTGATGCTCCCAGCTGCCACCACGCTACCCGGCCTACGGCTTTGCGCATGAGTCCCGTTGGAAGCTCAGACACCATCCAGGTGCCTATCTTCAAAATGCTACTAGGAGCCTGCTTCCAGCTGCCTTTGCAAGGAGAGTGTACTTAGCTTGACGGCTTACATAACATATAACCAATTAAACTGGGAATTCAATTGAAAATTAACATTTGAGTATTAATAGCTAATATTAAATTTATCGTCATTATCTAAAACTATTTTTTTTTAATTAGGTGTATAATTTACCAAAAATTGAACAGTTTTGTGAGGCCTTTTCATGTTCTATTGCTAATGAGCTGGCCTGTCGTCCGTCCTCCGTTTTTAATCACCAAAAAATTGTCAATCGGATTAAGCTCCAAACTCTGTACAGGCCCCTTATAAAACAATAATTTCAATTTTTAAAGTCAGATCAGAATGCATACGAGGTGTGTTCAAAAAGTAAGGTAACTTCAAATTTTGCGGACAATGTACTTTCGATTATCGTTTTTTTTGTTGTGATATCGAAACCAAAGCCTAATCGTCCCAATTGAAGTGCCCAGGTGAGCCAATAGAAAACCAGTCGAACGCTATAGTCAGGTGCTTACTGTAGAAGGCCATGGGTTATAATTGTATACCGTGTATCATTTATTTTTCGTTATTTATAATGAAAATTTTGCTTTATTTGGAAAAATTTATAAATATAAATTGTACAATATATTCTTATGATTTAATTCGAACGATACGCACAAATTCAATTGACAGACAAAAGAAGAACACATACCTTCTGCTCAAATATAAACGAGACTGGCTCAATAAAACAAAAACGGTTAATTATTCTCCAAATTTTTTTTATCCCCTTCAAAATAGTCACCATTAGAGGCAATACACATATGCCACATTTTTTTCCAATCTTCATAACACTTCTGGTAGGCCACTTTAGGTATGGCTTTCAGTTCCTTCTTCGAATTCTCTTTTATGACTTTAATCGACTGAAAATGCTTTCCACGAAGCGGGAATTTGAGTTTAGGGAAAAGAAAAAGGTCACACGGTACCATGTCGGGTGAGTACGGTGCTTCCGGAACAATATTTACGATGTTTTTGGTCAAATAATCGCGTACAAGACGAGACGTATGAGCAATTTTTGGAGCAAGTCGAGTAGACACACGTCTCATGCCCAAAACATCGTGAATAATGCTATGAGCGGATCCATTTGATATGTTCAGCTCACTAGCTATCTCTCTTTCAGTCACACGACGATTTTCCAACACAATTTTCTTTACTCTTTCGACGTTTTCTTCGTTTATTCACGTTGCTGGACGACGATCATGGGGCAAGTTCTCTAGCGATCTACGACCGTCCTTGAACGACTTATACCAATCAAAAATACGTGCACGTGATAGGCAAGAATCCCCATATGCCTTCTGCAACATTTTCATCGCGTCCGTCGCACTTATTCCATTGGAATAACGAAATTTCAAAACAAACTCTTTGCTCTACGTTAATTTCCATAGTAAAATTCGAAAAACACACTCGAGGTTGTCTTGTTTATAGCGCCGTTAAAAAAAACTATGTGACAGATCGCGCTCAAATTTGACATGTAAACATATAACAGTACTGCCAACCTAAGCAAAAAAAAGTATGGCCATATGTCATGTCCTTGTCGAGTTATTGAGCCAGTCTCGTTTATATTTGAGCAGAAGGTATACAAACCAAATGCGAATTGACAAGAAGTATAAGCATTAGATAGAGCGAGAGGGCAATAAATTGATGTGAAGTTGTACAGTAGTTGTAGTGGAGTGTGTGCCGGATTCGAAAACCAATGATGTTGACAGTGCCCGGGTTCGATTCCTGTGTCATGTTTCTTCTTCAGCAACATAACAAAAATTTTTAAATTTTTTGGTACGCAACATATTTAATTAAGTAGAACACTTTTATAAACTTTGCCGAATGTTGCACAAATCTGACAGTTGAGTACTTACGCCGAATACGGCAATTGATGTGTGTTAGAGCGGGACGCCGAAACATAAATGTGCAAATGCAGACATGCATGTATCGGCATCCCGCTCTAACATTCGTAACTTATTGATTGTCATACGAGGGTCGTTTGATAAGTCCGTGACTTTTTGTATTTGCCGCGCACCTGCTCTAAATACAACACTGCTCCTGTCAGCAGTTATCGATTAACAGCTGACTGTAAAATTTTGAGAAAGCTGCGTTTTTGGTTTGCGTTTTATAGGCATTGAAAGCAGACGATCTCGATCTCCATTTTCGTTAAAATTCACGAGATCGTCTGCTTTCAATGCCTATAAAACGCAAACCAAAAAACGCAGCAGACGATCTCGTGAATTTTAACGAAAATGGAGATCGAGATCGTCTGCTTTCAATGCCTATAAAACGCAAACCAAAAAACGCAGCTTTCTCAAAATTTTACAGTCAGCTGTTAATCGATAACTGCTGACAGGGCGTGTTGTATTTAGGCAGGTGCGCGGCAAATACAAAAAGTCACGGACTTATCAAACGACCCTCGTATGGAAAAAATAAACATGAGATTTAATTTTTGAAAACTATTTTTATTGATATTTAATTAAATAACTGTAGTTTTCCTTTTAGCTTATAAGAATAAAAAAATTACCAAAAAAAAGTAATTGAAATCAAAAGTTGCACCGGCCGCTCATGGGACTTGAACTCTCGCACGCAACTGCCTCATTTTTCGTTCATTCGGCAAAGTTGCATTCTGAGCCAATTCTGTTACCATTCTACGCAAATAAAATGTTTAATAAAATGCTGTGTGTCCGTCGCTATATTTGAACTTCGGTATGCTTGCGTAAATTAGGCTTAATATACGCATAAGTACACGTTCCAATTGAGTTTAATTCGGATCATATCTCACTTATTTATAGACTGATTTAAATGAAATACCGAGTCAAGGTATTTGTTATGTGAGATGTACAACTTTGGTTGTTGGGTGTATTTGTGTATATTAAATTGTTATAACTGATTTACAGAGGCGGGAAGGAACGTGGCCGAATTTCAAAAAAACTTTGAAACACTGCAACATTTACGGATGTTGTCACAAAATTTGAAGACTCTAGCTCTTATAGTTTCTGAGATCCAGGAGTTCATACAGACAGACAGACAGACATGGCTCAATCGACTCGGCTGTTGATACTGAGTCAGAATATATATATCCGACAAACACAGTAGACCATGAATTTTTTAAAACCATGGCATAAAAACCCCCGCAAATCAATATATATATTTTTTTTTGAAGTGAACCATGTGGTCGTATAAAAGTCTCTTTGAGGTTAAGTTTATCGTATAGTCTCTTTGAGGTTAGGTTTAAAGTCTCTTTCGAGGTTAGGTTTAAAGTCCCTTTTGAGGTAAGGTTTAGCTTAAACATAAAACATACAGTACATCATTATTAAGAATACATCAATTGCAGTTACACATTACATTCAATACAAAGTTAAAAGCAAATTAGGAAACGACAACGCTCAGCGTCGCCATGTGGTTTCGTAGTCTTCTATTTGGCAATCTTGGCCATCATTCTGATTAGCTTATCCTCGTCGGCACCACTGATGCTGCCCACCGTACGATTGTTCTTCAGGAAAATGAACTTCGGCATGCTGCAGACTTTGTACTTCTCGGCGAGGGCATCGAATCTGTCCACATCGATTTTCAGAACAACCACCTTGTCGTCATATCTGCGTGCCAGAGATTTTACCGTGTTTTCCATGTCCTGACAGGGGCCGCACCAGGTGGCGCAGAAATCGAGTAAAATTATTCTATCGCCAGCAGACTCAATGCGTCTGTAGAAATCGGTTATGCTGCGTACGCAAGATACAACATTCTGAGTAAGACCATACTCATCTAATTGTAATACCAACATATTTTCAATCCGATCAGACAACCAACACAGACGTTATTAAACGAAAACCTTGTTCGCTATGATTTTGTATACAGACCAGCAAGCTGTGACGTCATTGCAATTCTCATATAGAAAAGGAAAGAGAATGCAAGCGCGTAGCGGCAGCTGTTGCTCTTCTTCTTGTGTTTTATGCCCACGCATATTTTGTATTCAAACGCTCACACATACATAGATCTGTGCTTCTTTATTTTACATCAAAAAAATAAAACTTAAAATTTTCGGGGAAGCGGTTTGATCACGCCACAAAAGTTCTGAGTGGTGAATATACATTTATGCTTAGTAAACAAATTTTTGAGCATCTGCATTTGGTAAGGCCAAGAAGCGTTTTAACTGAATTTGATACTATTAATGTCAAGTTCCATTTGTTTCATTTTTTTGTAGTGGGATGTGGTACAGTTCTGTTTATATTGTAGCGAGAGGGTACAGTGTGCTGATGGGTTTTATGTTTTCATTAAGTTCTATAACGTCACTATATACACGTATTCATACACAGATGTATATAAAGGCTTACGTTACGATATTTGTATTAAGTAGTAGTATCGTACAATTATGGATTCTTTATGTTTAAAAAATGGTTGAAGGGTGTCCCACTTTCGCGTGCCGCTCGACTGTTGCTCTTGTTTTCAATTAGTTTCCTGGGACATAACAGCGATCCTAAGTCCTTGTACAGTTATTAAAGTTCGAGTTGGTCGCCCATACATTCATGAATGCATATCCACATGTATGTATTAGCGTCTCACTCCAACACACATCATTGTACGGATGTATGAAAAATTAAATTTAAAGTTGCTGTTGTGTACGAAAGAAATGTGTGAAGTGAGAGAATCAAAGCTTTCGCCACCACCGCGCCGCTTAAATATTTATTTTTTTGTATTATTTTGATTTTATTTATTGAATCTTCTCATTTTCGAGACTAATAATAAGTGTATCAAGTCTTAAACTATAACCTAACTAGCAGTCATGTAGACTGGTACCGTGAAAATGTCCCTGACAAATTATGACAGGGTTGGAAAGTCAGTACGTCTACCTAGTCTGTCAGACTGTTGGACGCCTGTCTAGCTCTCCGCGTCGTATGTTAGTGGATAGACGTGCAAATTTCACGACTGCATAATGCGTTTAAAATTATAGACTCACAAAAAATAAGTTGTGCATGAATATAGTGCAGTTTAATTCATTTTGCCAATATACATAATTCTTAACTAAGCAATGGCCAATTAAACAATATTTTTTCAACGAACGAATTTTATGGTTATAAAATTGAAAAGAATGATATAAAGTTTGATTTGCATTCCCGGAATCTAAAAAACATATTTAAAACGATGAAAAATAGCAAAACAATCTATGTGAATTACTGTGACAAAAAATATTTAAAGTGCCAGCGAAATAAGTCACCTTCCCAAATCATTTAACTTGATTTAAAAAAGTTCATTGCTTTTGTCAATTGATTTTATTTCGGTATTATACTAGATTTCTTTTTTTTATGTTTCTTCTGAATTAAGACTTTGTTCCAAAATTATCCAAACTTTTCTTCAAGAGACGTGCCCCTTATTTACTTATTTATTCACAAAAAAGATTTGCTGCATTCCTGAAGCAACTGTACACAACACCATTTCAACATCTGTATTCGCTAATATTTTAGCACGATCCATATTAGAAAGACAACGATGGCATTCCTTCTAGATTAAGGCTATTTTTAGCACGAGAATTTAAGTCAAATCTTATTGTCATAGTTTTTCTATACTCGATAGTAAGGACTTATTGAAATTCGCATCTGAATGTATTTGTATGTTGTCAGAAGCTAAATCATCAGTTACCTTATTCCATTTTCTGTTTGAAATCATTGATTTCGCCAAAAAAATTAGTTATAAAAAGTATGCAAAAAGTCAAAATTTCAAAACTTAGCTATAAATAAATTAGCAATTGAAGAAATTTACATGATGATTTAGAATGTACGCACTTTCAAAACAAGATTTAAGTTAGTCATCGGAACATCGAACATAACCTTTTTATTCCTATTATTATTAATAAATATTTGTATTAAAACTTTTTTCTAGGCTTCATGATATTTCACTAATTGAATTGAATAAAATTCGCCAAAAAGCGGGAGGTGTTATTATAATGTTGCCAAAAGATGTCTCAACAATAAAGGACGAATTGAAAGAGCAAATAATCAATTTGGAACAGCAAATGCTAGCACAATCAACTTCTGTGCCAATTTATTTTGCACCATTTAATACGCAGCTGGAAAATATCATAAATGATGTTACTAACGTTGCTATTAATAATGATATTGGTAACAAAACTGTCCTTGAACAAATTTTGTTATTGATTTCGGCAAACGGGTATCATGTGACTGTAGATGGCCAAAATAATATTGCTAATAAAAATAGTAAGATACCAGTTATTCAAGGAGAACTTCTACCAACTCATTTCGGGCTAAAACATATCAATAACAAAGATGACAGTACGAGTTCACCACTTATTTTAATAACAGCAACATTAAAAACCTTTGGAATCATTAATGTAAGTAAAAAAGCCATTAAATTAAATTAAATATTATATTTTAGAATTTTTCAAGCAATTATAAAGATCGGTAACATTGTGAATATTTAATTCCTAAAAAAAAAAGATCTGGGTATGCGGCATATGAAGTTAAATGTATTTTGGATCGCTGAATCTGAACCCGGCCTTTTAAAGCCGAATGCGAAGTCAAAATTTACACTTGATCATGATCGGGTCATGCGATATATGTTTTTGACCTTCCGAATCTGGATCATATGGTACGTCAGTCGACCCAAAAGAGAAGAACGATACTTCCCTTGGAACGATGCTGGAGCCGATTATCGTATTTATAGAATTTTCAACAAGAATTTAGTAAGACATCTTAGAACAAGTCTTACTTCCATGGGTAGAGAAATTACAGTAATTTGAAAATTAGAAGACAATTACCCAAACAGATGACTCGATAACCCTCTTATAGAAAAACAATTTTTTTTTTTAATTTAGTCATCAACCATCACCATCTAATGTCAAACAATTATTCCAACGTTTCTTTTGAGATCTGCGAAGCAGTAGCTGGGGGTCGAATCTGGCGATTATGCCGGTTGCGAAAGCAATTCGAAGGGTAGCTCATTCAATTTGGCCATTGATTCCACTGATTTTTGTCACGTTGCATTGTCTTCTGTGTTAATGGGCGCGGCACCCATTTTGCCAACAATTTTTTAGATGCAAATAATCGTTCTAAATACTAAACATACTACCTTCGGGTATCTTCAGGGCCTCAGCTATGGCCAACATGTTCAACTTACGGTCCCCCAAAATGATTTTGCGATCACGTCTTCTAGACAAACTGCCGTTTTTGGGCGTTCCGAACGTTCAGCGTCTGTTGTGGTCGTACGACCGAATTTAAACTTCTTATACAAGCTGCAAACTGTTCATTTCGATGGTGCAGAACTCGGGTAATGCTTATTGAGCCTCAGTTTGGCTTCGGTCGTATTTTTTTCTACCAAATGACAGTGCTTAATCAAAATACGAAATTCACTTTTTTCCACACTTCACAAAAATCACAAAATTGTTGCACAATAAAATCTGTTAAATAAAAACGCGCCAATCAATTATCATGAAATTTCGATACATATCTTATAAAAGATGCCTCTTTAAGTCCTGGGACTTATTGAGTCACCTGCTAAATCATTTTTGATGGGAATTCAATGAATGATTTTCAAAACATATCGAATTACGATAACCTGTTGAGAAATGTCAATACCTCATAATGTCTATTCAGCGTCATTGCACTTCTGTTAAATTTGTAATGTCTATATGCCAATATGCTTCCCATCAAAACATTAATACGTTTATTTAACTTTATATATATCCTCCTCTTGTGAGTCAACCAAGATTTGAATTTGGATGTGGGCCTGTGATGTAGTCTAGGGTGGTTGTTAAAATCATAATTTGGTTAGCATACCCCATAAGCAATTACAGAATATTTACAAATAAAAATAAAAAGTATTAAGTTTTTATTCCTAATTAGGTAGTGTAAAATTTTTTATATTAAGAATAATTATAAAGTCTACTATTTGTTTTCAGGTGTATCCATTCAATATTGATTCTGCTGTATTATTGGCGCTTATAGAAGTTTTTAGTAAACTCCATTCTACTATGAATATGTCCCCTAAATATCGTCTAGGGTTTCTTCTGTCGGACTCTGGATTGTTGCTTAATTTTCAGGGATCGAAAAAATGGCTTGACATGGAGGATTCTATATCCTTACAGGTAAATTAAATATATAGTATATGTATTACCCAGCTGAGAATTACCCTGCACGTGGGCTAAAATTGAAACTTTTGTTGGTTTTGAAATTGAAAAAAATGCGTGTAAGTCGTCTCTTAGCTATGAAAACAGCTGATGGAGCTTAATAGTGCTGAAAGTTGACAAAAACTAGTACAAAATACAAACAACAAATTTACCGATTCATCCATTACTGTGGTGAAGGAGCGTACTTTACATCCCACCTAGTAAATAGATCATAAAAATATTTTCTTTTATTATTTTTTAAAACTTCAAGATTTTTGTTTTCAATTACAGCGACTTAACTGCATATGTCGCAAACCTTTATCATGAAATTTTACAATATTTCAATATATATATCTTCTGAATGTCGCTATCCGAATCGATTGAGCCATGTCCGCCTGTCCATTTGTTTGTTCGTGCACCTTTATCTCAGTTACAGCCACTAACTTTTAACTGGAACTGACTAGCGTTGTAACCATTGGAATCGTTTTGTTAAATTTAATTAAGATCGCACATTTAATTACGAATATATTACATCTACATCCATTAAATGCAATTTCATCCAGCAAAACAAAATAATAAATTCTATATTAGACTTTATACGTGAAAATCAATAGCCTTATATAGTCAGAGCTCTGATTTTAGTGTTCGACTGCTTTTTCAATTTGATGTAAGCGAAATATCAGTTCAATTGGACAATAAACACAGAAATCATTCAAGTCACTTTAGTGCCCAAAGCTCCGAGGTTCTTTTGAGCAAATCTGGGTCATCATTGACGTAATTCTTGAGCGATGCTCATACGACGGTTTGGTCAAAATGTAGCAATTTTAGAGCAAACAAGAGCAACAGTCGAGCGGCACGCGACAGTGGGATACCCTTCGAACATTTTTAAACGTCGAGAGTCAATAATTTTACGATACTACTACTTAATAGAAATATTGTAACGTAAGCATTAATATGCGTCTTATGTATATGCATGTATGTATGTATGTTTGTGTGTACGTTTAAATGCTTAAAATGCGTGTGCATAGAAAAGAAGAGAAGAACAACAGATGGCGCCACGCGCTCGCATTCTTTTTCCTTTTTGTTTTCTACATGAGCATTGCAATGGAGTCACAGCTTTCTGGTTTGTATACAAGATCTAGCGAACAAGGTTTTTGTTTAATAACGTCTGTGTACGTTATCCGATCGGATTGAAATTTTGACGTTATGTTGGTATTATAATGAGCTAAATATGGTCTTACTCAGAATGTTGAATCTTTTATATGACGCTGACAAATCAGCTTAAAAGAATAAATTATTGACTTGCGGGGGCGGTGGGCGTGGCACCCAACATTTTAAATAAACTTCATCTGCGCCGGGTACACAGAAACGTTCATGCCAAATTTGGTGTCTCTAGCTTTAATAATAGCTGAGATCTGTGTGTTCATCTGGACAGCCGGACATTCGGACAGACAGACAGACATGGCTTAATCGACTCGGCTAGTGATGTTGAGCAAAAATATATACACTTTGTGGGGTCTCCCACGCCTCCTTCTGCCAGTTACATACATTTGCACAAAGTAAGTATACTCTTTTTTGACCATTTTCAATGATCGAAAGGTATAAAAATCGCCGAGAACCCAAAACACTTATGTATAACTTTTACGCCTCTCACAACCAAACAAGAAATGCTATACACTTGAAACTTGGTACAGATGTTCGGGAACAGTGTACCAACAAAAAAATAAAAAAAATCAATAATTGAAAGTACATTACCCGTGAAATATGAGTCAGTCACCTTAGTTTTTGAACACACCTGGTATACGTCTATTATCATCCGTAATTCAGTTAGTTAACGTCCGTTCATCTCCACCGTTAGTTTGCATCCGCTAAGGTCCCTTAATAACCATTGCCGTCCGCTTTTATATGTACTGTCGAGGGAGATGAATGTTGATGGTGGGCTTTAATGTGCGCGTGCATACGAGTATGTGTAAAAACTTAGACTTTAACTTTACTATAGAAATAATATGCTGACAACATTTATAATTGAATCCTCTAGTTCCATAAAAATAAATAAAGATTTCAAAAGAAAATTGGATACGAGCAGCGATTTGGGTTTATAACCTATGTTTTATATAACAATTATACAAACGGATGAGATGGAGGCCAAAACTTAGGCACCACAAAAGAAGTGTTTCTTTTTTGTTATATATTTTATTGCAATCCGAGCGAGAATAGTAAAATATCTGCGATGCTTTAACTTGAGGGGCATTCGACTGTTGCAAGCAATTTTTATTCTGTTTTTATCGGTTTTTAAAAATTGAGTGGAGTGCACATTACTGTCGGACGCATTCGACTGTAACTTTCGTTACTTGCAAACTACCTTATACATTACACCTTTTTTAAAAAATGAATTAAAAAATAAAATGGTTATCATGTTTTACAGAATGCAGAATTTGTATTGTGCTTGGATACTATTACGCAAAGCTTCAGTGTGTCTCAACCTAGCGTTTTATATATGCATGTTTCGAAGCCGCCAAAAGAGAAAACGTCTATAAGCAGATTCTTTAAGATTCTCAAGTCAGTTGCTGGATCTCAAGTTGTCAATGTAACTGTTGAAGGAGTTCACAAAAAAATAAACTTAGCTGATTCAAAATTATCATGGGAACATGAGCGTTTCTCTATGAAAAGATATCCTGCCTTTACATTATCATCCGTAAAAAATCCAAACAACGCTGTTCGAACTACAATGTTTAAGGACGATGAATCCCTTATTATATCACAAGCATGTTCATCGGTGAAAATAATTGCAGAATCGCTTGCCGCCTATATGTATAAAATGGACCCACCGATTAACGTATTTGAAGGATTTGCTGTAAGTAAAAAACAAGAATCTGTATATAAACTCACTATTATGGTATATTAATAGCTTTAGATAGATAATAGGTATCAGGGTATGTAACAAACTGGGGAAAAATGTTATTAGCAAATCCAACTTACATTTTCACTCATCTTATTCTCAGAATATTTTTGTTTGCAACGCACCTTAGGTGCCATCTCGAACAGTTTTCATATTCTGAATCAGCATTAACAGGAGAATTGATCCGAGCATTGGTATGTCCGTCCGTCCGTTTGCCTGCTGTAGCGTAATCAGTCTCTCTGTTTAAAGCTGTCTTAATGAATCGTGGCACACATGGTTTTTATTGCTGCCTACTGTAAATAAGTCGATACAACCATTATTGGAACAATATATATCGTATAGATGTTATTATTTTTTTGGACGTTGAATACAATGAATGTATTAGCAAGTGGTCCAACGACACCAAGCCGATGCTTGTTGCGGGCGGAACCCAAACGAAGTCCACCTCCCGCCTAACCGACCGAGAGGCACCGTCGCATAACGGACGACACGGAAACGCGGTAGAAACGCGAATAGAAACGCGAGGAGAAATTCTAAAAAAAAAAGAGGCAATAGAACGCGGCATGCAAATAGGAATAGAATATCGAGGAAGATTAATACTAATTACTAATTACGTGCTAGACAGGAAAGAATTAAGGACTTCATAGCAGCGATAGTGTTTGTGCTAGCTATGACGTGTTGGAGCTTATTGTAGTCCGAACATAATACCCTGAAAGGATCATGCAGTGCATAGTTCGATCTACAATAAGAAAGTGTTAAGGGGGTCAACCTGTGTAAAAGCGGTATTTCGAACGCTTTTTTTGGGAATTTTTATTAGGATAAATAATTTCAATACAAGAATAAGTTTAATGTTATTTTAAAGGCTTATGATTTTATTATAACTGTAAATTTTTCGAAAAGTGTAAACTGATATTTATTAATGCCATTTAAAGTGACGTCCTCAAAAAAAAAATACCGAAATTGCGTGCCAGATTCCGCTCGAACCACTCATTTGAAACACAAAAAGTAAAAAGAATTTTATTTGTGTTGATGTTGTCGAGGTACTGACGTAGGATTTTGATGAAATTCAAAAAATTGAATAAATGACAGTAGATTTCATAAAAATTTATCATTTTTTTGCTTTTTTTCGATAAAAAAAAGGCTGTAAAAAATAAAAAAAAAAGATATCGAAAAACCCCCTACGTGAGTACCTTCATTTATCTCTGTTTATAATTCTGTCAAAATTTCAAGTTGATCTGATGAGTAGACCATCTTTAATCCTGCACGCAAATTTCAAAAACATGGTTGCGAGAAAAACGCGTTTAAAGTTATGAGGCAACAGAACTTTGTAGTCTAGACTGTCGCATTCAGCGCCCTGTCACGTTTGAAATAAGTCGAATTCGGGAAAAATATTTTAGGACATAATTTTTCACATCTTGAAGATGCAAAAATGTCTCAAAAAAAAATAATTACTAATTACGTGCTAGACAGGAAAGAATTAAGGACTTCATAGCAGCGAGATATGGTTGCAGTTCATAGCGCGAATGACGTGTTGGAGCTTATTGTAGTCCGAACATAATACCCTGAAAGGATTATGCAGTGCATAGTTCGATCTACAATAAGAAAGTGTTAAGGGGGTCAACCTGTGTAAAAGCGGTATTTCGAACGCTTTTTTTGGGAATTTTTATTAGGATAAATAATTTCAATACAAGAATAAGTTTAATGTTATTTTAAAGGCTTATGATTTTATTATAACTGTAAATTTTTCGAAAAGTGTAAACCCAATGCTAGTATTTATTAATGCCATTTAAAGTGACGTCCTCAAAAAAAAAAAATACCGAAATTGCGTGCAAGCTTGCGCTCGAACCACTCATCTGAAACACAAAAAAGTAAAAAGAATTTTATTTGTGTTGATGTTGTCGAGGTACTGACGTAGGATTTTGATGAAATTCAAAAAATTGAATAAATGACAGTAGATTTCATAAAAATTTATCATTTTTTTGCTTTTTTTCGATAAAAAAAAGGCTGTAAAAAAAAAAAAAAAAAAAAGATATCGAAAAACCCCTACGTGAGTACCTTCATTTATCTCTGTTTATAATTCTGTCAAAATTTCAAGTTGATCTGATGAGTAGACCATCTTTAATCCTGCACGCAAATTTCAAAAACATGGTTGCGAGAAAAACGCGTTTAAAGTTATGAGGCAACAGAACTTTGTAGTCTAGACTGTCGCATTCAGCGCCCTGTCACGTTTGAAATAAGTCGAATTCGGGAAAAATATTTTAGGACATAATTTTTCACATCTTGAAGATGCAAAAAATGTCAAAAAAAAAAATTCGATTTTTCGAAAATTTTACACAGGTTGATCCCCTTAATGGAAGGAAATAGCGAGTACTTTTGCAAGGAACAGAGGAGTGTAGCTGCCTTACCAAGGCCTCACTATCAATGTCACCTTGCATAAGGTTGTTAATAAATAGGACCCAAAGCATGGTTCTGCGGTTAGTTAGGGAAGGCAGATTTAGTAGCAGAAGTCTTCTATTATAGGAAGGCAGTCTCAAATTTTCATCCCAGTTAAAAAAAAAAAGTAAGAAATTCCACTGTACAGATTCGATGCGTTCCTTATGAATAGTGTACTGGGTACACCATACGCATGAACCGTATTAGAGAATGGGACGAACAACTGAAACGTAAAGGGTCTTTGTAATATAAGGATTGTCGAATTCCTTGGACCATCTCTTGATAAAGCCTACCCATGGCTTTCTTGACCATATTAGTAATATGACTTGAAAACTTTATTTTTCGGTCCAAACGGACCCCCAGATCATCAACTAGGGTGCAAACTTCGGACTGGCTCGAGAGAATGTCATCAGCTTGCATTTAGAGCTGTTCAGGTTTAGAAATTGGCACAACACCAAGAATTGAAACTATTTAGGTCGGTTTGTAAGTTTGAGTGACAGTGGTCGTCTTTAAATTGGTAGCAAAGCTTAACATCATCCGCATACAT
The DNA here is from genome assembly GCA_018151435.1 of Zaprionus africanus. NCBI lineage: Eukaryota > Metazoa > Arthropoda > Insecta > Diptera > Drosophilidae > Zaprionus > Zaprionus africanus. The sequence continues at coordinate 19,401 of JAECXB010002236.1, forward strand.
AAGAGTACGGGAGTTACGTATGACCAGGGAAAGGTCATTGATGAAAAGCGTAAAAAGTAGGGGACCAAGATGACTCCCTTGAAGAACACAAGATGTGGCATTAATTGGGTTTGAAAGGGTGGTTTTAAAGAGGACTCTTTGAGTTCTGTCAGCCAGATAGCTTAAAATCCAACTAAGTAGTTTTGATGAAAAACCTAGAAGGTCAAGTTTATGTGCCAGAAGGGAATGATTCACTGAGTCAAAAGCTTTACTGAAAACAGTATAAATAACATCAGTCTGAAGATTTTCCTGAAATCCTTTTACCACGAAGGATGTCAGCTCAAGCAAGTTTGTCGTAGTAGAACGACTTTTAATGAATCCGTGTTGAAAAGGTGAGATAACGGATCTACAGAAATGTTGCAAGTGAGGAGTTATAACATTCTTGAAAAGTTTGGGTATAGCCGCATCAGACTTGCTGCCCTTTTTAATCAAGATTCCTTCCAAATGGAAGGAAAGACTGAAGTTTCTGAAGACAGCGAAAATAGTTTGAGCAATGGCTTACTTATGGAGATAGCACAGAATCGAAGTATACGAGCAGGAACACCGTCAGGGCCTGGTGAGAAGACTGGCTTTACCAAAGACAGATCCTTTACCATTGAGCTTTCGTTTAAAAGGGAGAGAAGATACCATTTGAACTTGGAATGTTGTATGGATAAAAGTGAGTTCTCTGTGTAGAAGGAGAATAAGTCGTTGGAAAAAACTTTGCAAACATATCGGCCATGGCTTGGTCGGTATCTGCACTAGCATTTTCAAACGTTAATTTAGTTGGAAATGCGGTAGACTTACGATTCGTGTTAACGAAACTATAAAACTGTTTGGGGTTCTGAATAAACTGAGCCTTACAACGAGTTAAATAGTTCTTATAACATTTCGCGTTCAAGACAGTAAAATCTGACCGCGCACTTAAGTACTGGGAAAAGGCCGAAGATGGGCTATTAATTTTATATTTTTTAAATAAGTTTGACTTTAAATTTTTTAACCGTGACAACTCTCTTGTAAACCATGGAGGCTTACTCGAGGAAGTTGGATGAAAACACGTAACACAAATATCTAAAAAGTAGTTAATTGTGTTATAAAAAATATTGGTCACTACTAAAATATCAGTAGACGAATACATTCCGTTCAATCAAATTGGGAAATCAGCCAATTTTATAAGTTAAAATCTGCTTTTCTAAAGCAGCGTACGCGATTTCACAGTTTTTCATGTTTATCCATACATGCACCAAAATCAAAAGTAACTTCAAGAGTGGGATGGTAAGGATCTTCAGGAAGAGAAAGTCGTTGTGTCTTGTTTAGACTCACTCTAGATGGATCCGAGACAAAGCATAAGTCTAACGATCTGTTACTACTGTTTAAGACATGATTGACCTGTGACAATGACATGTCAAACAGACCGTCAAAAAGGTCATGTTGCCGTAAGGGCAGTAGAGAGTTTGAATCAACACTTGTTGTCCAATTACATTTTTTAAGTCACCCAGGACTGAAAAGTAATCTCTATCTGATAACAGATTAAATATGGACTGTATTTTGCAGACAAATGTTGCAAATATACTGATGATTTCGACGACGGCGGAATATAAGAACAGGTTTTATAATGAAAAAAACCGGGAAAGTTTAATTTTACACAGAGTTATTCAATACCAAATCGAATCTTCGTTTCTAAAAGTTCCGAGTTGATGGTGGAATCAACTGCAATTAGAACTCCACTAGCACGGCGGTCAGGTCGATCACACCTATAGGTTGTGTACTTATTTGGAAAGACTACGTAGTTCAGGATCTCCGGCTTTAAACACAACAATTTGGGAAGATAAAGAAAGATTGTTTAAGTATAAAGTTAAAAGTTTAGTACAGAGACCTCTAACATTTTGATATGAAAGAGTTAAGGAGGTTGTTTCTTTTTTTATTGGTTTGATTTTAATTTGGCTGTTGCTAGAGGAGGCAAAGGAAGTTTAATCGGTGGGCGATTTTTCTTTTTCTTTACTTCAAACTCTAACCATTGCATGTTCCGGCCAAAATTGAGCCGAACATATAATGCCTGAGAGTTCGTTTGGGGCACTTATTTTGAAGTATGATATGTCCCTCTCATAAGAAAACTTAAATTTTTCCACTTTTATATCAACGGCTTGAGATTAAGCTTGAATATAAGCTTTAACATCATCTGATGTGAGATCAGGGGCAAGCCTAGAAACAAAAATCTGTTTCTTTTGTGGAACACTTATAATCTTTTTAGGCGCCTCAGGTATATTTCCAGAGCAGAGGTTCTCTTCTGGTAAACCAGAACTTGAACACACCTTAGGTAAATGGAATGGAACGCTGAGAACTGGTCTGATAGTGTGCGAAAACTTCCAAGCAATTCCTTAAATCGATTCTTTGTTTATCGCATAAACGAACAAATTTCCCTGTCCACCTCCCTACATATATCGCAGCAATAACACAGCCCAGTGCGCTTGGCTACGGCATCAGCCGTCAGGCCAGAAAAACAAATCAATGCGTCCATTAGAAAACAAACAAAAACAAGAAAAAGAGGTATGTGCGCTTGAAAAAGAAATAAGCGCGCGCAAAAGGCAGAGAGTAGAGAGATCAAAAACGATTAAGCAACAGTGCAGCAGACAGAGCGGCAAAGCGCGAGAGATGCTTAGGCGCGTTCAATGAATTAGGATAGATAAGAAAGAGTGTAATAGCGATGAGCCACTAATAACAACGTTGCTTACCGAAAAGAGTAAAGATGAAAACAAAGCACCAGAGCAGCAGAAACCAATGCACACCCTCGAATTAGCAAACAAAGATTAGTTTGACTAATTTGTAAGGCATGCACACGCGTCGTGAATGGGCTTTTAATAAAAGATCGGTTTTAAAATAAAAGATATATAAAACACCGGCTGTTTTTAATAAAAACGCGAAAAGATCGAAGCGCAGAAAAAACACGTCCGTTCACGGGGAAGAGAAAGTGAGTTATGTTATACAATCTAATGGACGATTTTTGTTATTTTTGGTTTTCGAAATGACTTATCAGTGGCAACCAAAATTTAACAGAAAACCATTCAAATTTTTGTTTCATTGCATTAAAGTTGGACCACTATATCCTATATCTTATACATAAAATTCTGCTGTCACACTGTTAGTAACCGAACTCCTTTAAAACTACTTGACCGATTTTGATGAAATTTGGAGAGTATATTCTGTAGGCCTGGCAATCGGCTAACACCTATTTTTTGTACCCCTAACCGATAAGGGTTGTCCACCCTTCTTCTGTCGCACTGTTAGTAACCGAACTCCTCCGAAACTACTTGACTGATTTTGATGAAATTTGAAGAGTATATTCTGTAAGCCTGGCAATCGGCTAACGTCTATTTTTGGTACCGCTAACCGTAAGGGTTGTCCACCCCTAACATTTTTTTAAACTGTTTTTGTTTATACAGCACGGCTAGGTGGGACCGGGTGGACGGTCAGCTAGTTATATTATATATATAGGTCAGAGTAGACTAAAACCTGGGGGAAGCCCTTTTTCTGGTGTTATTGATGTAAAATGTAACATGATTGTAACTTAGGAGTCTTATAATAGAAAACAAAGAGACAAACTTGCTGTTTAGAGAGCAACAGGCTCCAGTCATTGATCCTCACGTGACGGGTTAGCGCGGCTCAGTTAATCTCTGCTTGATCACGGCGGATAGGTGACGGCGCTCAGAGCACTATTTTCTAAGATTCTGCACAACTCGTGTGGATATCACTGCCATTGTTTATTCCACCGCTTGTTCAACGCGACAGGTAAACTCCTACGTTGACAAATTCACAATCACAATGTTCACGGCTGCAGCTCGCTGATGCTGTCTTGGAGGCTCTTCGCCGGACAAGACGTTCTGCTGACCTAGTGTCTCGTGTTGCATCTGCGATTTCTCGCTGCTTTCCGAAGTCAAAAACCCCTGGTCGCAGAGGCTGATCCTTTGTCTTGCGAGCAGTTTGCGTTAACTATTGTTAACTACTCCCTCCTTAAAAACATGGTCGTCCCTGGCCATTCTTAAGATCCAAGCCCTTGTTGTACAACATCCAAAATCCTTTTCCTGCGCTGCAGTCTCAGGAGGACAAACATGCAGATCTCAACAATACGGGCTGCTGCTGCTGGAACTAAATTGACAGCCACCTAATTTTGCAACTTTGTGATTTGCTGCAAATTCTCTTCGCTTACTATTGGAGAAACGGCAGGTTCAAAAGTAAATGGTGGTAGGTTCCGTTGAGTCGGGCAGTGGCGGCTGTTTGGGGAACCTTCTTCTAGGGTCCACTGAGGTTGAGGTACTTTGTACCAGTGACATATGCGATTAGGTCAAGATCATCAAGTAAGTTCCATTTACTGTCACCTCAGGTTCCTCGTCCAATTCGACCCTGACCAGGGCGTTGTTAACCACCAATATTCCCTCGTCGTTGATGGAAACGAGGGGCAGATCGTTGTCTTTGGTACCACAATGTGCCTCGATTCCTCTGTGATGACGCTCACAAGTCCTGTCTTGGGTCTGTCAGAAAAACATTGTAGTGGAAGCCCTTATGCAGGAGGAACCAGCGGTGATGCAGTTTGGGCATTCAGCAAAAACATCCTTTGTTAAATGGAGTACTCGGCCATCATGCGCGACGGGAAATATTACAGTTTTCTTGCAGGTTATCTTAAGTCTACGACATGAAATAGCAAACCCGAAAAAAGATCAATAAGCTTTCATTAAAAATGAAAACAAGCCGGCAGCCAGTTGGCCAATGGGACGAATCCATGAAGACCAACAATGGCTAAGTAAAAAGGTCATTGAATAAGATCTGACGATGAATGGAAATAAATAATGCAGCGAGAAAACGCAAGATCCTGTTCACCTTCCATCCGATGAAAAGAGGTAGCAATGAAAAAGATGAGGAGCACGAAAAATTCGATAATGAGCCTCGTAATGATTCTTCAAGTAGCAAGCACCGCTACAACTTCTGCAACCAATGCACATTGGGCGATTTTCCCAAAAAAGTGGCACAAAGTCAAAAAATTTATGGTAGAATATTAAAAAAACCTTGTTATTTATTAATAGTAAATACTTCAGGAAGCTTGAAAACAAATTTCCCTTTTCGTTGGGTGGCAACCCTCTTTATGTAGCAGCCTCTTAAAGTCAGCTGATGGCAAGCAGATACAAGTACAAAAATGTTTGTGTTGTTTTTGTTCAGTGTTGTTGTTGGTTGTATTTGAACTAAACTTTTAACTTTTTGAAGTATTTCTATATCAAGAGCAAGGCAGAGCAGGCAACTAATAATGGCAAGTTACTAACTTAAATGTCTATTTTCATTTGGTAATAATCTCTTTTCCCCTTTTCCGCCGTTTATGCAAAAAATGCAGATTTTTAACTGCTTATTTTTAAAGTTTGTAATAATATAACTACATATGAATATAAATTTGTTATCTTTTTTATTGAATATTATGTCTAAGTATAATAAAAAAAAGCTTTTCATTTTTTCAATGTTAGTTGAACATTTATAATTTGCTCTTAAGGGGGTCAGCCTGTGTAAAAGCGGTATTTCGAACGCTTTTTTTGGGAATTTTTATTAGGAGAAATAATTTCAATACAAGAATAAGTTTAATGTTATTTTAAAGGTTTATGATTTTATTATAACTGTAAATTTTTCCAAAAGTGTAAACCGAAGGCTAATATTTATTGATGCCATTTAAAATGACGTCTTCAAAAAAAAAAAAAAAATACCGAAATCGCGTGCAAGATGCCGCTCGAACCACTCATCTGAAACACAAAAAGTGAAAAGAATTTTATTTGGTTTTATGTTATCGAGGTACTGACGTAGGATTTTGATGAAATTCAAAAAATTGAATAAATGACAGTAGATTTCATAAAAATTGATCATTTTTTTTTGTTTTTTTTTTTCGATAAAAAAAGGCTGTAAAAAAAAAAGATATCGAAAAACCCCTACGTGATTACCTTCATTTATCTCTGTTTATGATTCTGTCAAAATTTCAAGTTGATCTGATGAGTAGATAATCTTTAATCCTGCACGCAAATTTCAAAAACATGGTTTCGAGAAAAACGCGTTCAAAGTTTTAAGGCAACAGAAATTTGTAGTCTAGACTGTCGCATTCAGCGCCCTGTCACGTTGGAAATAAGTCGAATTCGGGAAAAATATTTTAGGACATCATTTTTCACATCTTGCAAAAAAAGTAAAAAAAAAAATTCGATTTTTCGAAATTTTACACAGGTTGACCCCCTCAAACAAATGCACATATTAGTGGCGGCCTACACATATGCGGAAAAAAAGGAGAGACCCAATTGCCGAAAAAAAATCCCAAATTAGAGTTAAATATAACGAACATTTTAAAAAATATTAAATATTATGTCTCTAGCTTTATTTTTAGACTTTATGCCGCCAAAATCGACAAATCGCCCATAGTGCAATGTTAGAAGGCTATTTTTCCAAAATTTAGGGGAGACAATAATGATGGATAAAATTAAAAAAGTTGATGTAAGTTGGCAGCTAGTGTTTTACTACGATATGCAAGCTTACTTTTCCTTCAACAAGCCGATGATTTTCTCGACACAACTACCTTAATTTTTAGATAATTGGGAGACTTCACCGGGTACTGCTCATCAGTTTCCAGTACCATGAAGGCCAAAGTAGACAGCATACAGGACAGAAACAAGATCGTTACTCAATCACTAAAAAGGCAAAGAAGGTTAATTTTTTTCTTCGACATCGGAACAACAGAGATACTAATGGAGAATTTGGAGAAAATTATCAACGAGAAATAATTGACCGAATATATAGACAGCGAGGCCTCCGTTATAAATACAAATTCCGATCTAGTGTGAATAGCCACAGAGGAAGTGAAAAAATAATTTCGAACCGCAATAACACTCTGCTTGCCTGGTTTGTATTGGACCTTAGCCCCGCTCTCTTCTATATGGGTTTCCACAGGTTTTTACCGTATAGGTATTTGCGAAGAGTGTCTTATGTCCAAACTCTTGCTAGTAACTCCCTCTCATTCATGGCATAGTTGTTTTTTCTGTATTTGAGAGCCCAAGATATCAGATGGGCTAGCGGCTGACGAGGCATCGGTGGTAAGGTCAAATGGTTTCGAAATGTCTGGGTACTGGAGGAACACGTCCTCTGAGTTTGTCAAACGCGTTGAGCACTTCATGGAAGACCACAGAGATATTCTTCGAGCTGTATTGTTGCAAAGTCATCATCAAAATTGACGTAGCAAGTCAATAATAGGCGGAAGTGTAGACCGCAGAATACTTACCAGCGTTGACCAAGGATATCTTTTCAGTTAATATGATCTGGTGATAGCCAGATTTTAAATCCAAAGTCGTAAAATAGTTGCCCTTCCTGCTAATGCTTGGCATTGGGTATCTGTCTGCAATGGTCATTGAATTAAGTTTCCTAAAATCAATAACCAAGCGCTTACTCGACAGGGAGTCCGAAAGATTGGAGCCTTTCTTTCCAACAACCCATACGGGATTGTTGTAGGGAGAGCTAGAATGTCGAATAATGTCGTTACTAAGTAGGTCCTCAAATTCTTGGTTTGACAAAGTCTGCTGCACCCATGGAAAAGGCGTTAATTTTAGAGTAGACAGGTTCATCATCAGACTTGCGCGCACCTTGAGTGGGACATTCGTGTCGTCAAACTTTGTGAAATTCACCAGAGCATACCTTAGGAATCTTAATGGTTCAATGCCACCGTTGAACCGAATAAGGTTGTTTTTTAGGTCAAGAGTCGCGGCAACTTGCGAAAGTTGGTCAAAGCCGATAATGTCGTCGAAAGTCGTGAGTCCGGGTTTATGGAAGAAAAGGCTCATTAACCTGAAAAGAGAAAGCTTTTGTGACTAATGTTGTTGAAGCCATGAATCGACTTAAAACCAAACGGGGATTTTACAGGAACTGATAGAGGTTAGTTGGCTTCTGATCTTATAAAGCTCTTTGAAGTCCCATTATCAATTAACGTCTTCCCTACTTATGTCCGCCAAACGAACGGGAGCAGGGGTACACCGCTAAAAATTTGTACCCGTCAGTCTCATGGTCCTTTTCATTGTCTACTTGAAACACCTCAGCGGCTTCTTCATCAGCCAGATGTTACTATTCTTCAAAGTTAACTTCTTGTTAAGCATTCAAAGAAAGATGATTAGCCTTTTGGTGCCTACAGTTTGAGACCCTCTGCCGGTTTTCTGCACGTTTCTGTCTGTTCTGCAGTTCGTTGGCTGACGGAACCTAGGGGATTGGTCAACCTCCATTTTCTCGACGTGGTCGCGCCTTTTATCATTGTTATAAAGACTTCGTTGCCCAGTCGGTCTAGCAGTTCATCTGGACTCAGTTCATTCATACAGCAAAGTAAGGCAGATTCGGTTTCATTTCAAACAAATGTAAAGGATGCGAAAGAACTTTAAATAAAGCTGTGGCTGCTTTTGTACGAAACAAAAACAACAAGAGAAGTAAAATTCAAGGGGTAGCGTTGACCGAGCGATACGACCTTGCAATGGGCGAGTCTGTCTGCGCGTTAAATTTCACATTACGTTTAAAGGTCGAAGGGTACCCCACTGTCGCGTACTGCTCGACCGACTGTTGCTCTCGTTTCAAAACTTTCTTTATTTTCAGTTATTTTCTGTTTTACTTTATTTAAAGATGAACAATATATGTGTTTTTTCTCAAAAAAGTTTTGACCAATGCTTAATCGTCAAGAGTACTGAATTGTACGATACCCACTACTCTTTAATAAATATAACATAACGGAAGTTTTCACATGCATAAGTATACATTAGGGTTCGGCTTATTTGTATGGAGGAAAAAAAATTCGAATATTAAAGGTCTCATGGTCTCAAATTGTTCGTTTTGGTGTAAAATATAAATTTGTAAAATTTTAGCCCGATCGGATAATGTTTAGAGGTGCCTTTCTTAACCAAAAGTTTGATATAGGCATTTTTTGACTAAAATGCTGTATTTTTTAGTTAAAATTCTGTTTATTTTTTTGTGAGCATTTACCATTTTAGGTCGCAAATTGCTCTAATCAACTTTATTTTAGTTTTATATAAAATATATTTAAAATATAAAAGAATTTTTTTTTAATTATTTCTTACTGCTAAATGGGTACTTCTTTGTATACTCTTTGACAACTTGTAATAACTTTTGATATTCGAGCTTTTACGTTGTTATAATCTTGCATTAGTTTTACGCCATGCTCTGCAATATTATTAACAACTTTTAGTTTTCCTACAATCTAAACAGCATTTTTAAGGTCTTGGTGATCATGCCACTTCGATGGATCTATGACTAAAAAAGATTTCGATAGATTCAACCGGTCGAAAAACTTAATACTATTTGATGTAATGAAATCAGATAATTTTTTTGAAACAACAAGAAGTACCCATTTAGCAGTAAGAAATCGCTTGAAAATTAATTATAAATAAATTCTTATATATTTTAATTATATTTTATCATATAAAACTAAAATAAAAATGATTAGAGCAATTTGCGACCTAAAATCGTAAATGCTCACAAAAAAATAAACAACATTTTAACTAAAAAATAAGAAAGGCACCTCTAAACATTATCCGATCGGGCTAAAATTTTACAAATTTATATTTTACACGAAAACGAACAATTTGAGACCATGAGACCCTGAGAATTCTCACTTTCGCAAATAAGCCGAACCCTAGTATACATATATACGTATTTATGTGTGTGCGTTAAAATGCATTGCTATGACGTCAGTGCCTACACGTTTGTATACAAAATAAAAGCGATCAAGGTTTTTCTAATATCCGTGTTTACTATTACTATATAGTTAATTTAGAACATGTAAAGGTTAGACTGACTTAGTGCAAATGTACAATATGTAAGGAGGCAAGGCAGACCATGCATATTAAATATTTGCTTGCCCAGAGGTCTGAGTTTATTGCGCCACGTCAGTTAGAAGTCTATCCGTCTGTATGGATGAACGCACCGATCTCAGCTATTGTAAAAACTAGATATACCCAATTTAACATGAAAGTTTGTTTGTACTATATATTATTTAAAATAGTACATCAATTATTGTTTAAGTGCAAATTTAAACATATGTATTTGAATTTTTAACAGATACCCATTTTGTTTGAACACATTTTAGTTAATACATTAAGAAATAACCGTGGTCATATAACCATTTGTACCAGCATCAGCAATGGAGTCCATCTAACCGTGTCTGTCCCTCCGTCAGTCCACCGCTAACTAGTTTTAGTTTTCTACTATGTTGGTGAAGTTTTGCTCGTGCGACTTATTGCTTCAAGCACCAATATATTCTACATGGTCTGAAAAATTTCGAGAATCTTGAATATGCGATATCAATTACAAAAAACCATGACTCATTTCGTCTTATAAGTCTTATCTTATATAAGTGGAAAAAACTTAATAACATTTTGTTCAATTGATTGAAAGATTTAATCGTTTTAATGAGCGTAATTTTGCTTTCCTAATAAATATTGAGCAACAGAATTATCGCGTTCTTATATCACATTACTTTATAAACATTGAGAAAATCTGTCTGGAATTTAAACTCAAATTATCTGATAAATTGTAAACAAAGTTTGAAAAAGCTTTCCCATTAATGCCTGCCGGAAATCTTGATTTTGAATAAAACAACATATTTTGATAATAGCCAAATTAGACCAATGAAGGTTCTAATTGGGTCCGCATTTTCTATATTCTCATGACTTGGTTCTCAATGATTTTATTCTGAAACTTGAAACACACACTTGAAAAGGAAACTACAAAGAGAAATATTTCGATTAATAAGGAAAATTTCGTGGGAAAAAAGGAGCATTTGAAACCTAGACGTTTAATTTTATAAAAAAATAGAAACTCCCGATATTTGGTGCTACGCTCTTGAGGACTTTTACATTGAAGAATAAATTTGAAGTTTAAAAAATTTGCTCATTTATATTTGCGGGACTTTTCAGACAATGTAGTACTATAACTGCCATAGAACCTATCGGTCGATTGTTGATATTTTTTTTTGTTTGTCGGTACCACAGATAAATGAGTTAGCAAAGGAAACTTCTAGTTCTGGACCACCGGATGAGGACAAGCCCTCAAAACTTCTGGGGTGCCTAAAAAGTTTTAGGAGCTTTACAAAGGAAACAAATATTAGTTTCTCGGCTTGCCCCTGATTTGTCGCCGTAGATTTGAAAGTGGAAAATTAAGGCTTTCATGTTAAAAGGACATATCGTCAAAATAGTAAACGTCCAAGCAGAACTCTTTTCTTATTATCTGCTCTCCAAAAGTTTTTGCCAGAACATGTAATGGTTAATGAGTTCGAGGTAAGGAAAAAAAAACAATCCCAAACAGTTATCTCTTCATTTGCCTAACCATGCAGAAACAACAAAAACATAAAATAAATTAAAACAAACTGCCTTTTCCTTCTCATTACTTACTAAAATGTTAGAGGACTTCGTAGCAAACTGTCTAGTTTCTTCGTTAATATTCATTCGTTTGCTTCCCGTATTATGGTGTTTACTGAAACTTGGATAAACCGGAGATTTCAAGCTCTGAAGTTTTCCCAATAAGTACACAACTGACCGACGTGTTGGCGGAGTTCTCATTTCAGTAGATTTCACCATTACATCTCATCTTCTATTCAAAACGATATTGAATTTCTTTGTGTAAAATTACACTCTCCCAGTTTTTTACTTTTATATGATCCCATGTTCCACCGTCAAACGAATTCTGTCTACTCGCAAAAATATATCTGCAATCAAAACTTTCTTTAACCTGTTATCAGACAAGGATCAGCTTATCGTCCGACTTTATCTTTATATTCCTAAAGATAATTGGACATCTTTTGGTATGAAAAATTTTCTGTTGCCTTCAATGCAGCATGACATTTTTAACGGTCTGTTAAACATCCCATTCTCGCAGGTCAATCAAAAATTCATTTAACACACTTTGGATTTATGTTGTGCCTCTGATCCATCTGTGGTTAATCTACACAGGACGAACCCACTTTCTCTTCCAGATAATCCTCACCAACTTGTAAATATATACGATGCTTTAGAAAAGCAGGGTTTGTTGTGCTGAACACTTTAATTTCTTAATTTGATTGGTCAGCTCTCTATTAATGTAGTCACATTTCGGTTTCGATCAACACATTTCATATCTTAACTCTTTTATGGAAAAATGTGTTTCGTTTTCCTATTTCTGTCCGACATGCACGAGTAATCCCCCTTGGTTTACAAAAGAGCTGTAACGCCTTTAAGACTTAAAGTCTATTAAGTAGATATATCTCCATTTGCTCTTTTCGGCTACTTAATTACTAGGTGAAACTTCACCGTGCTGAACGCGAGTTGTTATAAAAATTATTTAACTTGTTTTAGAATTCAATTTTTTTCGGAATCCAAAATAGTTTTATAATATTTTTAAAGTGTCCGGTATTTCTTCCAAATTACCGTTTGGAAATGGTGATGCAGACATAGATCAGGCAATGGCTGATATGCTGATTATCCATATAAAGTTCCCCGCTTGAATACTATGTTTACCCCGCTCCTAAACGAAAGTTCACTGATAAAGGATATTCATTCGGTTAAACCAGTGTTCTTGCCAGGACCCGACGGTATTCCCGTACTTGCATACTCTGATACTGTGCCAACACACGTATTTTTAGAAACTGCTTTTTTTTCGATTTGGAGGGAATCACTTATAACTCCTTCGTTCAAAAAGCAAGTCAGACTCAAACAATTGTTGGAACTGACATACTTTTGTTATAATGGGTTTTCAGAATAATCCTTAAACTGACGTCATTTCTAATGATTTTAGTATAGCATTTGACTCAGTGAACCATTCCTTGTTGCACATAAACTTAACCTATTCGGTTTTTTACCAAAACTTAACTGGCAGAACCTAAAAAGTCCTCTTTTAATGTAATCACTCTTACCCTATTCATGCCACATCTGGTGTTTCTCAGGATAGCCTCTTAGGCCCTCTCCTTTTAACGCTTTTCATCAATGACTTTCCGTTGGTCATACGTAACTTACGTACTTTTATAAATGCTAATGATGTTAAGCTTTGTTATCAATTGAAGACGGCTGCTGTCATGTTCTCCTTCAAACGGACCTAGATAGTTTTTACTCATGGTGTAGTGAGAACTTTTTAAACCTGAACAGCCCCAAATGCACGTACCAGTCCGAAGTTTCAGCCTTGGAAAGAATCTCTTGGCTGATGACTTGGGTGTCCTCAATGGTCAATAGAGCAATGAGCGTGCTCGGCTTTAAAAAGAGATATTCTAAGGAGTACATGGATAAACAGACATACAAACATAAAAATAACCGAACTTTTTGGATATAAAATAAAATACACATTATAATATATTTGAAGGTTATAACCAGGGCTAACCAAAATATTTACGTAAATATTAAATATTCATTTAAATATTTTGGGCATATTTGGGAATAAATAAATATTTTAACGATCTGCGGCTTTTCGTAAATATTTTGGCCTTTTTTACATAATTTAGTGAAATTACGTGTATATTATTTCTTCAAATCAATAGAAATGCCCAAAAATAGATTTATCCTAAGAAATAATTTCCAGGCAGATTACATGAATCATGTATCTATGGACTCAGGGAATTTTTTTATCTGAAATCCTCGAGTCAAGTAAGGACAGCGATAAGTGACTAAGTAATTTCCCGACGACGTAATAAATACAATAGAGGTTTATTTTCATTTTTATCTATTTATTTTTATCTAGGTTTTTATCTATTACTAACACAGAAACATGCAGTATTTCACGAACCGATCGGTTCATAGTAGAGCTGGAAATAAATCGATGTTCACTGAATCGATTTAATTTCCAAAAATTCAAGAAAAAATCGTCCGAAATCGATTTAAATCAAAAATTTGAAATTCAAGGAAAAAATTGTTTTTTTTCATTAAAAAGAGAGAGCGCTCATTTTCCGGCTACAAAAGAGTACTAAAGGACTGCCGGTGATCTTTTACATTTGAAAATTTGGGAAGTCATGTAATAATTTACTGTAATAATGTTGTTTGACTCATTGATGGACCATGTAATTCAAGAAAATAAAGTTTTATCGTAAATATTTATCTCAAATATTTAGTTTGTTTTATCGTAAATAATAAATAAATATTTCGGGATTTTTCGTAAATATTTTGGTTAGCCCTGGTTATAACTTATTCAAAAAAGGTTCCATTTGACTTAACACAACGTTTGGACCGATCAATCAGCGCATGCATAGATTTTTTTATGTCATTTATTGAAATGTTCTTCAGTCATACGGTTACGGCTGTTTGAATGGCTGGGATATCATCATAAGATGCTCTCTTCATCTTGGTTTTCAGTTTTGGAAATAAAAAATAGTCACATGGTGATAGATCAGCCGAATACGGAGGATGGTCGATGAGTGAAATCCCTTTTTTCATTAAAATTTCTTTCACTTTTTTGGTCTTGTGAGGTGCTGAGAGAAATCCCTTTTTTCATTAAAAATTTCGTTCATTTTCGTTCGTCTTTTTGGTCGTCATTCAATTCATGTAGAACAAATCGCCCACAGACCTTTCTTTTCCCCAAATCTTCAGTTAAAATTCTCCTAATAGTGTTTTACTCGTATTCAATTCCTCAGCAACATTCTCGTAGTATAATTTGCATCGATACCAATGATTTCACGGACTTTTTCCACCAGTAGTTGTTTCTGGACGTCCTGCTCTAGGGTCGTCATTTGAATCCTCACGGCCATTTTTAAATTGTGTAAACCGCGTATAAACTTGCGCACGACTTATACAATCATCACAATAAACTTTTTTCATTAATTAGTATGTCTCAGCAAATTATTTTTCAAGTTTGACACTAAATTTTATATTTGCTTCATTTTATTTATGAATCATTAGCAAACTTTTGGTTACGTCCGACTTACATAAAGTTAGGTGCGTTTGAAAGAGGAAAAATGTATCTTTTTAGGCCATGGATTTTAAAAAATTCATGGTCTTCTGTGTTTGTCGGAACGGAAATGTGCGTAACAGGGAGAAGAAGGCATCTCCGACCCCATAAACTATATATATTCTGAATCAGTATCAACAGCCGAGTCGATTGAGCCATGTCTGTCTGTCTGTCTGTATGAACTCCTGGATCTCAGAAACTATAAGAGCTAGAGTCTTCAAATTTTGTGACAACATCCGTAAATGTTGCAGTGTTTCAAAGTTTTTTTGAAATTCGGCCACGCCCCTTCCCGCCTCTGTAAATCAGTTATAACAATTTAATATACACAAATACACCCAACAACCAAAGTTGTACATCTCACATAACAAATACCTTGACTCGGTATTTCATTTAAATCAGTCTATAAATAAGTGAGATATGATCCGAATTAAACTCAATTGGAACGTTTGTATATTAAGCCTAATTTACGCAAGCATACCGAAGTTCAAATATAGCGACGGACACACAGCATTTTATTAAACATTTTATTTGCGTAGAATGGTAACAGAATTGGCTCAGAATGCAACTTTGCCGAATGAACGAAAAATGAGGCAGTTGCGTGCGAGAGTTCAAGTCCCATGAGCGGCCGGTGCAACTTTTGATTTCAATTACTTTTTTTTGGTAATTTTTTTATTCTTATAAGCTAAAAGGAAAACTACAGTTATTTAATTAAATATCAATAAAAATAGTTTTCAAAAATTAAATCTCATGTTTATTTTTTCCAATATTTATGACAATCAATAAGTTACGAATGTTAGAGCGGGATGCCGATACATGCATGTCTGCATTTGCACATTTATGTTTCGGCGTCCCGCTCTAACACACATCAATTGCCGTATTCGGCGTAAGTACTCAACTGTCAGATTTGTGCAACATTCGGCAAAGTTTATAAAAGTGTTCTACTTAATTAAATATGTTGCGTACCAAAAAATTTAAAAATTATTGTTATGTTGCTGAAGAAGAAAAACATGTCACACATTGATCGCGGCAGGAATCGAACCCGGGCACTGTCAACATCATTGGTTTTCGAATCCGGCACACACTCCACTACAACTACTGTACAACTTCACATCAATTTATTGCCCTCTCGCTCTATCTAATGCTTATACTTCTTGTCTATTCTTTTTTGCCTTGCATATGTGTTCTTCTTTTGTCTGTCAATTGAATTTGTGCGTATCGTTCGAATTAAATCATAAGAATATACAATTTATATTTATAAATTTTTCCAAATAGAGCAAAATTTTCATTATAAATAACGAAAAATAATAATACACGGTATACAATAATCCATGGCCTTCTACAGTAAGCACTTGACTATAGCGTCCGATTATTGCAAATTGTCAATAGATGTCGCTGTATGTTGTATGATTTATATATAAAGTTCCTACACACCGTTTAGCTCACTCAACTCAGCTTTTTAGCCAATATATGTATATGTACATATATACTTTGCATAATCAAGCTTGATTATGTCTGTTAAAATATACGATAGTATAAAATGTGTATACTCTTTCTGAACCATTTGCCATAGTCGAATAGTGCAATGTAATAAAAACAAGAGCACCAGTCGAGCGGCATGCAACAGTGGGATACTTTTCGACCTTTTTTTAAACATAGCGTCCATAATTGAATGATACTACTCCTTAATAGAAATATTGTAACGTAAGCCTTCATAACAAAGCGGTTGTATATAAATAGGGTAAGTGCATGTAGCATTTCATTGGCCAAGCACAAATGTATGTACACCTGTGTTCACAAAAATAGCAGTGCTCATCAGCTGCAACTTTAATCCTAATTTTATATATCAAAAAGTAAATGAATGTTCACAAATTTAATTTTATTTATTTATTATTCAAAATGTTGCTTATTTTTTTTTACATTGTTAATTGAAACAAAAAGTGCTGTTTACAGCTATTCATCAAAATAGCAGTGAGTAATGAAAACAGTGGAATTAGTTGAAAACAACATTGTTGAACTTCAAAAAACTATTTTGATTTGTTTGCTTGGGTTACTACTTAGTCGTGTACCCATTATTTTTTATTACGGCCTGGCATCTGCGAGGTATAGAATCCACCAAGTCCTGGCAGCGCTTGACAGGGATCCGCCCCCCATGATTTTTGAACAGTCTCCTAAAGCTGTAATCGAGATGTTGGATTTGGATTTGCAACATATCGTTTTAAATCTCCCCATCGGCTTTCAATTGGATTTACATCCGAAACTGCGTAGGCCATGACATAAGATCGATCCGCTTTGGTGCAATTCAGCTTTTGACCAGTTTTCTAGTATGTTTGGGGTCGTTATCTAGATGAAATTTTTTAATATGTTAACATATACAGATCGATCCATGATCCCATCAATCATGAATATAAGCCCCACTCCACTTCAGTGCACTGTAAGAAAAACATGACGTGCTTAACTGTCTTCAAAGTGTACCTAGGCTCATAATCTGTGTTAGGTTGACGTCTGACATATTGTCTAGAGCCCTTTCCACTAAAAAACACAATTTTACTTTAAATATTTCGCCACTTTATAATAAGCCAATTCAGGTGACTTTTTTTTTAAGATGTTGTTTTTTAAGACGTCGCCGAATAGTAACGGCACTTACATTCAAGTTTAAATCATTTTTTATCTTGCTATCGCACAATAGATCGCTCCTTATGAGGCGTGGTTTTACGTCGGATACCACGATTTTTGGGCATTTCTATAAAGTTTACAGCATTATCAATCATTTTTGCAGAACATCCACATATTTCTTGGATGATTTTATATATTTTAACCAGGTTTCTTAGTCGTACCATATTATTTCTTTTTTCAATGTTTGCCCCTGCCTACTAAGCTAAAAACATAAATTTATTATAGTGTTTTCTAATGTTAATAATAGTCACTAACAGAAAACCACTTAATTTTTATCAATTAAACGTCTTGACAAAATTTTTTTGGCTTTTCAAACTACGCACTGCTATTTGAATGAACAGCCAAAGACTGGTGCTCCTAGCAAAAAGAGTTGCTCATTTGCTTAAATCTCGCAAATCTAACGGGATTTTTTTGTGTATTCCTTGTACACATTCTATTATACAATAACAATGCGTAGACATTTCAATAATCGTAACGGAACTTGATAAAATATCACATTACTTGATTGCATTTCTCGCACTGCTATTTTTGTGAACACAGCTGTATGTGTGTGTGTTTAAATGCTTAAAATGCGTGTGCATGGAACACAACAAGAAGAGCAACAGCTGGCGCTACGCGCTCGCATTCTCTTTCCTTCTCTTTCCTACATGACGTCACAGCTTGCTGGTCTGTATACATAAAAGCAAATTTTTTATTTAATAACGTCTGTGTTTCGGATTGAAATATTGATGATATATTGGTTTTATAATTAGCTAAGTATTGGTCTTACTATGAATGTTGCATATTTTATATGTCAACTAAAGAGATTAAATTATTAATTTTTCATGGGCGGCGGGCGTGGCACCCAACATTTAAAATAAACTTGATCTGCGGCTGGTAAACAGAAACCTTCATTTGGTGTCTCTAGCTATTATAATAGCTGACATATGTGTTTTCATCTGGAAATCCGGACATCCGGACAGACAGACAGACATGGCTCAATCGACTCGGCTAGTGATCCTGAGCAAGAATATATATACTTTGTGGGGTCTCCCACGCCTATTCTGCCTGTTACATGCGTTTGCACAAAGTAAGTATACCCTTTTTTCGAAGGGTATAATAAAATTTTCAGCCATTAGAATTACTAAAGCTCTTAACGAAATCATAAACAATTTTATAAAATACAAAACAAAATAAACTTAAAATAATCTGAGCCAACATGGTATTGAAAAAATAATTAAATTACGCGAGAAGTTTAACATAAATTTATGAATACTAGAGTTA
This sequence comes from Zaprionus africanus, assembly GCA_018151435.1. Lineage (NCBI taxonomy): Eukaryota > Metazoa > Arthropoda > Insecta > Diptera > Drosophilidae > Zaprionus > Zaprionus africanus. The sequence continues at coordinate 38,313 of JAECXB010002236.1, forward strand.
TAACAGTTACTTTATATTAATTAATTATAATTATGCGAATATTTTTAACTATACAGAGTTGTATCTATTATTTGAGGGGTTCATTGTTATTGTCAGCTAGAGATATTTCAAAAACACGTACTTTAAAAACTAAATTAATTTCAACTCTCTTTTAATTAACAGGCAATACATGAGGACAATTTACTTCCATACATTGGTGCGAAATCGATTTTGCTGAATAACGATATAAAGGATGCGTTTGAAAAATATTTAAAAAATGTTAAAATTTATAATGACAAACCTGATTTACGTGAACCAGAATTCATGTTTTATAATGATGTCGATGCAAAATTAAATGTTTATAGAGTCAAGCCTGCTATATTCGATCTATTTCTCACAATTGTTATTGCTATTTATCTCTTTACTGTATATTTTGCAATCCAGTTGTTTCCTCGTTTTTACGAAGGTATATCGACCAAAGAAAATAAAACCATGGGTTTTTTTGTCGGAAAATCACAAAACACTTTTAAACGTAAATAATAGTTGATGAAACTAATAAATTATATCCATTATTGCATTGTAATTTGTGTTAACTTTACGTTAACTACACATTGAGGAGGAAAATTATTAAAGCAACAAACAAGAAATTGAAAATAGTTAAAGCAACAAACAAGAAATTGAAAATAGTGTAAAAACACAGATCACAGATATGTATATTCAATGATTAGGGCTCAAATCACTGTTATTTTTTAATGGATAATTTGTTATTGTAAATTGAGTATCAACTGAAAATAAATTCTTTATATTCAAGCTGATTGTGTGGATTTCATTTTTGTATCTTTATGGGATATGCCTGCATTGCCCAGATATTATCAATGCACAGAAAGAATGATTCCCGACTCATTGAATAGAGTATATATGAATCAGAATCAACGGAAAACTCCAATTTGCTATACTGACTTAAAAGTGTACATAACATAATACAGGGTGATTTGATAGAAGAAAAGACTGATACGCTTACTGAGAGAAAAGAGTATTGTTACCCCCTTACAATCTGGACTTTAAACAGGATTTTATTTTCCTGGTTCATTTTTATCCTCAATGGTGCTTAAACCGCCAATTTGTGGAGAACAAATTTAAAAAAAAAAATCACGTAAACCTGATTTTTATTTATTTCATTTACATCTTTAATTTGGCGCATAGAAATAGGATTTTTTTTAAGATTGTTCCCATTTTTTTTTTTTTTTTTTTTTTTTTTAATAATAAAATAAATAACTGTTTATTGGCAGAAACAGATGAGACTCTTAACTAAGCTTTGCTTGGCATTGGCCAAGCCATAGTGGAATCTACTAGATGGGTCAGTTCAGGGAGTAATCCTTCTGCAGAATGAAGTCCCAAGTGTCCTTCCAGCGCAAGTCAATGATCTCCTGGGCGGACATCTTTCTAGTGCCATAGCTGAGGGGCAAGAACTTGACAAAGACGGCACAGACGGCAATCAGCCAGAGCAGCAGGCCGAGTCGATAGACCCGAACCAAGTGCTTCAGTGAGCCACCACGTGGCAGGCAATATCGGCGCAGCAGGTAGTCCAGATGCTCGAGCACAAAGCAGAGCAAGAGTAGTTTGAACACAAAGGCGGGCAAATAGTTGTGCAGGAAGAGGGTGCGATCCACAAAGAAATAGGGCAGATAATGCACCAGGTAACCCATGAAAAAGGTATCGCCTGCCATGAGAAAGCGCTGCCACTCTCCAGGCGACAGATCGTAGCAGAGGCGTCGCCGCCTAACAGCATAGATGACGAGGAGTGTGGCGTAGACATTGCCAACCTAAAAAAAAAAGAACTAAAATCGGGTGACTGAAAGCGCCACACGGTGGTGATTCCGGGAACTTTTTGATCAAAATCGGGAACTGATTTTATAACGTCCGTATCTATTTTCGCGGCCTTTAAAACTTCAACCGTCGGTGTGGTTATTTAAGAACTTTTGAACTTCGATGCAAGAATTTTTTCCTGATGATCGAAAGCAGCGTTGACCGCAGTCTCGATTAGTAGTATTAAACTATCAGCATCAATATTAATTTTAGCTACTTAATTGTTGATCGGACAACCAATTATTTTCGCTGTTAGCAGTGCTTCATTCTGCCCTAAATTCCTTTAATTGTTGAGAAATATCGCACACCAGCTCCTCTAATTCACTATCACTTATAAGGTTGCTTGGGCCGTCAGCCGTCAGAGAAAGCAAGGGGAACCACATGTTACCACAGTTTTGGCTGGGGTACGTGCCGTCCTCGCTCCTACTGACGGAAGTGCGGCTATACTCCCCACATGAGGGCGGCTGGAAGCAGGCCCCTAGCACGGTCGTGTCTCTGCTAGGGGTGCTGACTAATTGTAGTCGGGTGAAGATCGTGAATCTATAAATCACCCCAATCCAAGGCGGCACATAATACGCTAAGGGATGCATGGCCGGGGGGGAGCCCGTTCTCTAGTATGCGGACTCTGGAAACCTGGCGCCCTTCAGTTTCATTTAGACTTCCCATGGCAAGCGGGCTATGTCGTGAGTGACATTCCCTTCCCGCTTACTCGTGGGACTAACTTTATGGATCTAATAAATTTAACTAACAAGCCTGATGCGGCTTTGAACGCAGCAACCCAGGGTGAAGCCTTCACGGCCGACCCCAACACCAGCACTGCAGCCATTGGGCTGCTGGCCTCCACCCCCAATTCTACGGGTCTCTACCCTAGTACTCCGGGGGACTCGGACAGGCCACGAACTCCCTTGGACACTGAGTTCGCTAGTGCTGCCTTCTCGTCCAACAACTGCTCAGTCATGCAGCAGACCGTCGAGGTGATGTCCTCCGACGCCGAAGCTGAAGGTGACCTGTCAGAGGTCAAAGAGGAAAAAGACTCATGTAGAGTCCACCAAGCCACTTTTCAGCCAAGTGGCAAGCAGGGTGAAATTGGGCTTCACTTCGGCTGACCCCGCTAAACCTCTTACACCGGAGCATATGGCCACGGTGCAAGAGAGTATCCTTAAGGCGATGCGGCTGCCTTTCACATCAAAAGTCCGCCCAGGTTTCGACGGTTGTATCCCCCGAAATGAATGGCTGCTCTTGGTGTGCGAGAACAACAGCACTGCCAATTGGGTCAGGGAAGCTTTTGGACATGTCAGGTCCATCAGCGGCCTTGATATAAAACTGTTGGAGGAAGCTGAGTTCCCAAGAGCTCACCTCGTTAGAGGCTACTTCCCCAACAGCGCTACCTTCACACCCGCCGACATTGTGGAATACTTGGGTATTCAGAACTGTGAGCTCTCAACGGAGCTTTGGCGGGTTGTGCAACACGGCCTTAACGGCAACACGACACACCTCGCGATGATGGTCGACGAGATGTCGTATAATGCTCTGACGGAGCTTAAGGGGATGGTGAAATTCCGCTTCGGCAGAGTCAACCTATCCTGAAGAACTCCGCTGTCAGAGCCACCCCCACCCCCGCCCTGTCCCCCTCCCCTTCCCCGACGCCCCCTCCTGTCATCGCTCCTCCAGCGGCGGTAACGGTGGATTCCACCGGCGTGATAGCAGTGGCTAGCGCTCCGGTGGCGTCCACCAGCGCCGCAGCTGCAGTGGCGCAGACAATACCCACCCGCAAACCCCCAGTCATAGTGGTGACTGCCCCCAAGCCCACAGCGGTCCGCACGAGGCCGGTGGTTGGCAGCGGACGCCCCGCCGTCCATCCCAGGCCCTCCACCAGCACAGTGCGGAGACCCTCCGCAAGGGCCCCTCCGGCGACCATGGTCGCAAGGCGACCTCCCCCGAGCGGTTCCTCTAGACTGCCGAAGGGCATCCGAGGCAATGACTCTCGGGGGGGCAAGGCAGGTGGCCTTGTTACAAAGGCCCTGAAGGAGGATGCCGAGCGCCATTAAGGTGCTCCAGGCGAACCTGCACCACGCCAGAGGAGCGTCTGCCACCCTGTGCAGGGTCGTCTGCGAAGAAGCAATCAACCTGGCTCTCGTCCAAGAGCCATGGTTGATCGGTGGCCACATCCGTGGACTATCATGCGGATCATGTAAGTTGATATATGACCGCATGGGCGGTGCCCCTCGCACTGCTATTGTTGTAAATAACAATGTGAGACACTTCCCTTTACCAAATTTCATCCACAGAGACCTGGTGGCAACGGCTATTGAGGTAGCCACGACTGAGGGTGTCCGGGAAGTTGTGATCGCCTCTGCCTACTTCCCGGGCGACGTGGATGATGTTCCCCCCACAGAGGTTCAGCGGCTGGTGGACTTCTGCCGCTCACACAACAAGCCGCTCGTGATCGGTTGTGATGCCAACGCGCATCACACGATCTGGGGAAGCAGCGATAATAACAAACGTGGTGAGTCCCTTTTAGAATATCTATTGTGTTGTCAATTAGATGTTGCTAACATAGGGTGTAAGCCAACTTTTATTAGCGCCATTAGGGAAGAGGTTTTGGACCTTACCCTAGTCAGTAACTCTATTGGGAATTCACTGGTAAACTGGCGGGTCACAGACGAAGCCACATTGTCGAACCATCAGCACATGAGGTTCGACCTACCTGGCCAAGTCGAGATCCGTCAGAACTCCTTCTGTCCCAAAAAGACCAATTGGGAACTTTTTAAAGCCTCTGTGGCTTTTAAAGCAGACCTATTGATCAGCAACCCAAATTCTATCAGTGAGATAGAACTTGCTGCCAACCTGCTTCAACATGTGCTAATCACATCCTTCGAGGACAGCTTTGTTCGGAAGACCCTAAAGGTCAACCGTAAAGTTCCATGGTGGAACAAGGAACTATCCGTACAAAGAAGGAAGGTTAGAAGTCTCTTCAATAGGGCCAAAGCTAACCGCGTCAGTTGGGACGTCTATAGGGACGCCTTAACTAATTATAATAAAAACATTTGACGTGCCAAACGCGATACGTGGCGCAGCTACTGTGGTAGCATTGAATCGCTGCCGGAGGCAGCGAGACTGCACAAAGTATTAGCTAAAGGGTCGTCTATTGGTATAGGGCTTCTTAAAAGAGCAGACGGCTCTTTCACCTAAGATCGCAGGGAGGCACTTGATCTTCTTCAAGTCCACTTCCCAGGTTCGGTGGCGAACCCAGATCTATCTAGTCTAGATGACGTCACCATGTCACCGGACTCACGTGGTTCCAGTTTATTGGGAACCATCTTCGACCCTGAAAAGGTCAAATGGGCTGTAGATTCCTTCGCTCCTTTCAAAGCCCCAGGGGGCGATCAAAACTTCCCAGCCCTTCTACAAAACAGGCTGGATCATATCCTCGATCCGCTGGTCGGCCTGTTTAGAGCTAGTCTAACTTGGGGATACATACCCGTCTCTTGGAGGAGAGTCAATGTGGTATTCATTCCCAAACAAGGGAATCGTCCCACGGATCAGCCTAAATCATATCGGCCGATCAGTCTCACCTCCTTCCTGCTTAAGACAGCGGAAAGGCTCATAGACTTGCACTTACGGTGCTCTCTGCAGAAAACTTATCCTCTGCATCCCACGCAGTTTGCGTATATAGCGGGAAGGTCGACGGAGGTCGCCCTCCACAAATTAGTAGGTAAAATCGAAGAAGCCCTCGCATCCAAGAACATTGCTTTGTGCTCTTTTCTTAATATAGAGGGTGCTTTTGATAATACCGGCTACGGCTCTATCTCTGCTGCGCTAGAACGCAGAAATATTGCCCGTGCCCTAATCCGATGGATTGAGGCTATGCTTAAACACTGGATCATTTCCTCTACCTTGGAAACCACGACTGCTGTTATTAGTGCGGTTAAAGGATGTCCCCAGGGAGGGGTCCTATCCCTCCTACTCTGGTCTTTAGTAGTTGATGAACTACTAAGCATTCTCGCAGACCAGGGCGTGCAAGCAATCGGGTACGCGGACGACCTGGCTCTAATAGTGAACGGGAAATTTGCCAACACCGTGACAGAGTTGATGCAATCAGCTCTGAACACGGTTAGCAGATGGTGCGGAGATGTAGGTCTCAGCATCAATCCTCAAAAGGCAATTATTGTTCCCTTCACTAAGCGCTATTCTATTGACATAGGTCAATTGAACACTGGCGGCTCCCCTGTGGGTCTTTCCAGCGAGGTTAAATATCTAGGGGTGACCCTTGATAAAAGACTAAACTGGAACTCCCACATAAACAATACCCTATCAAAGGCAACTCATGCCATGTGGGCATGTAGAAGATTCTTTGGTAGAACCTGGGGTCTCAAATCCTGTAACATCCGGTTGCTATTTGAGATGATGGTAAGACCCATCGTCACCTACGCTGCAATTGTGCAATAAATTGCATAGGCTACTTTGCCTTTCTTTGACGGGTGCACTTCGCACCTGTCCCACAGCAGCAATGGAATCAATCCTTAATCTGACTCCGCTGCATATCAAAATAAAAGAAGTCGCTGCAATGAGTCTTCTTAGAATCAAGCTCCAATCAGGGCTTCTAGCTACCGAATCAGGGCATGCTAGACTTATCAAAGACATTCCTGGCTTAGAGATCTGCACTAGATCAGATTCTATGACCAAGGAACTCCTCTTTGGTGCAAAATTCAGAACCCTCATCCCAGACCGGAAGGACTGGGTTGCTGGCAACCCCATCAGCGACCCGCACGGCATACACTGGTATACCGACGGGTCAAAAACTGATCAGGGGGTTGGAGCCGTGGGGTGGTCAACTATCTCATCCCTTGTGAAAACATGGGCAGATAGGTTGACCGAACGCTATTGGTTCTTCCTAGCAGGGATGAGAGCTTACAAATCCCTTGGTTAAGCGCAGAACAGACTCACTCTCCAGGAGAGATCTCTATCTCCTTGTTGGCTACCTTAGTGGCCATCATCTGGTGAACTATCACCTAACAAAAATGCGTCTATCCTCTGATGCAGAGTGCAGGCTCTGTAAAGAGGACGACGAAACAACCAAACACATACTGTGTGACTGTCCAGCCTTGGTTTGGAGTAGGAGGAAACATTCCTCGACGAAAGACCTGCTAGGCTTCATCAGAGAAGCTGAGCGGCTTTTGTCAAGATAGGGAGAGCCTTATAGGCACAAAAGATCATTCTGGTCGCAGTGCCTCGCGCCTTCTCTGTTGGGAGGCCCCCGTCTATCAAAATAAATATAAGGTTGCTTGCTAATAGAAGGCAAAAAATTGTTCACTTACAAGAACAATGTTAAATAATTTCACACGAAAATGTATACATTATTTTTACTTTTTTTGTTTCTATTGGGTGATTATTATTTTACTATTTTTGTTTCTATTGAATGATTTCACAGGGCCACAAAAAAAAGTGTCAAATTAAAAACCTTTAAATATCCCCCAAAAGATATAGAATCCTGATCTGGGCATGCGATATATGCCTTAATATGTATTTTGACCTTCTAAGTCCGAATCCGAAGTCAAAATTTACACTAGACGTCTAAATTTTGATTTAACCTCAAAAAACTCGAAAAATTTTTGGACCCCATAAAATAATGAGTGGTTATGATCGGGTAGTGCGATATATATTTATATATGTTTTTTGACCTCCCAAATCCGAATCTGAAGTCAAAACGTGGCTACCACGTCCGAATTTTAACCTTGCCTTAAAAATTTTTGAAAAAATTCCAACATTTTGAAATTTTTTGATCATGGATTATGGGATTTAGTCAATTATGTACAGTCGCATTTTAATTTTTTGTGTTTTATAAGCCAAACTATTGTTTTGAAGTAAAAATTCAACATTCATATGTACATTTTTTAAAATGTGATAACATAACGGTCAAAAGGACAAATACCTACAGAAAAACTTTTTTATATCGTATCATATTCAACTGCACCCTAATCTAATATATTAAAAACAATTTCAAAATTTAAAAAAGTTTTTGAACAATTTTTTAGGTTAGGTTAAAATTCGGACGTGAATCAGCGACCCAAAATGCATATAACTGTGTTTTTATATGATATATTTTTTTTCAAAATATTTTTACAATAAAAATGAGCACTCTACTCACATATTTTTTAATAAAATTAATCTGGTGCTCCCGCTGGTGCTACATCCGCTGTCGTCAGTTTTTCTTGTTCTTCGTTGTTGTTGGCGGTAGTTGTTGTTTTAGATGGCATTGTTGCTTTATTGTGTTTTTATTTTTGCTTTTTATTTTGTTTATTTATTAATGGTTTTTCAATGTTATACAATTTTATATAAAAACTTTGCCACAGTTCTTATGTTTTTAAGGTCATGGTCTTATCTTTATAATTATATGAATATCTTTAATTGTCAAAATCAAACTAAAGCTATGTACAAAATGTTCTTGGTACAGCCCATTTGCCAATCGGCCCAAATTCCGGGTGGCCGTCAAATGAGAACGTTACGGACAATGTTGTTGTGCAACTATGTTACGTAACAGGGCTTTGGTTTCGATATCATAACCATATACCTATGATTCAGGTCTTTAGCGATGCTCATGCGACGGTTCATTTGGTCAAAATGTAGCGATCTTAAAACAAACTTCGCTAACACACGTCTCGTGCCCAAAACGATAGAAAAAAATTCATGACACGAGCCAAGCGATATACGGACATCCTCAGCATCTTCTTTGAAAGTGATTTGACGATTTTCCAAAACAATTTTCTTTACTGCTTGAACATTTTTATCAGTTGTTGACGTGCTTGGGCGTTTACGGCGAGACACATCATATGCATCTTCTCGGACATCTTGGAAGAGTTTGTAACACTTGCAAACATTTTTTAGGCCATGGATTTAAAAAACAGGCAGAAGGTGGCGTCTTGGACCCCATAAACTATACAGGGTCCGCCACGTACCTTTTTTTTTTTAAATGATCATCCGATCATCAAATTTATTTCTTCATATTAAAGTACAATCCTTTCGGTTACTTATGGAATACAAGTTCGTTCAAATGGCTGCCTCGGCAGGAGGACGTTTCCGATTGTTTGCGGCCGTATTTCGGCAACGGCGACGCGAATGTTGTCCTTCAAAGCTTGAATTGTCGCTGGCTTGTCCACATAACACTTGTCTTTGACGGCGCCCCACAAATAATAATCCAACGGTGTCAAATGACAGCTCCGAGGCGGCCAAACGACATCAGAATTTCGGCTGATAATTCGATCTCCGAAAACAGTGCGCACAAGATTGATCGTAACGTTGGCTGTGTGGCACGGAGTGCCGTCTTGCTGGAACCAAATATTGTGCAAGTCCTCCTCTTTGATTTCCGGGAAGAACCAATCCGTTAACACGGCGCGGTAGCGTTCGTCATTGACCGTAACGGCAGCTCCTGCCGCATTTTCGAAGAAAAATGGGCCACAAACACTCTCGGCCACAGCAGCGATATTACCGGCAGTACGCACTTTTTTTGGTTTCTCACGCGTTGGTTTATCAATAATTGTCCCGGTTTCTCTCAATTTTTTCAAAAGAAAGCGCACATACCGTGCGGACGCTGCTTTGTTACGGCTCATTTCCGTGCGTAATTTTTGCACACATTCTGCAACATTACCATAATTTTCAAAGTAAAACTGGATTATTTTGATGCGTTCCTCAATCGTATACACAACCATTTTCGTTCAGCGGAAGGATAAAACTAACTTTCTGTCAAATCAGATATAACATCAGTGTTACCACACTCAACATAACCACTAGTTCAAAAAATAAAATGTTAGATGGCGGACCCTGTATATGTATATTCAGAATCAGTATTAACAGCCGAGTCGCTCAATCGGCTGTCTGTCCGTCTGTATAAACGCTTGGATCTCAGCCATAAAATTTTGTTACAACATACGTGTATATTCAGGCTTCTCAAAGTGTTTTAGGAATTTGGCCACGCGCCTTCCCGTCTCTGTAAATCAGTAATAACCAGGGCTAACCAAAATATTTACGAAAAATCCCGAAATATTTATTTATTATTTACGATAAAACAAACGAAATATTTGAGATAAATATTTACGATAAAACTTTATTTTCTTGAATTACATGGTCTTTTTAATGAAAAAAAACGTTTTTATTCGTTGAATTTCAAATTTTTGATTTTAATCGATTCAAATCGATTTTTTCTTGAATTTTTGGAAATTAAATCGATTCAGTCAACATCGATTTATTTCCACCTCTACTTTGAAAGTCAACTATGAACTGATCGGTTCGTGAAATACTGCATGTTTCTGTGTTAGAAATATATAAAAATCTAGATAAAAATAAATAGATAAAAATGAAAATAAACCTCTATTGTACTTATTTCGTCGTCGGGAAAGTGCTTAGTCACTTATCGCTGTCCTTTACTTGACTAGAGCATTTCAGATAAAACACATTACTCGGCAGTTTAAGTAAATAAATCGGTTCCAGAAAATTCCCTGAGTCCATAGATACATGATTCATGTAATCTGCCTGGAAATTATTTCTTAGTATAAATCAATTTTTGGGCATTTCTGATTTGAAGAAATAATATGCATGTAATTTCACTAAATTATGTAAAAAAAGGCCAAAATATTTACGAAAAGCCGCAGATCGTTAAAATATTTATTTATTCCCAAATATGCCCAAAATATTTAAATAAATATTTAATATTTACGTAAATATTTTGGTTAGCCCTGGTAATAACCATTTAAAAATTACAATATATACCCAACAACGAAAGTTATACCTCTCACATGACAAATACATCGCTACGGATGAAAATTTCATTTAAAACTATAAATAAGTGAGATATGATCCGAATTAAACTTAATTTAAACGTGTACTTAAGCATACCTAATTTACACGAGCATACCGAAATTAAAATCTAGCGTCGGACACACAGCATTTTACAAAACTTTTTATTTGCATAAAATGGTAACAGAATTGGCAGAGAATGCAACTTTGCCGATTGAACAAAAAAAGCTTAGTGGTTAGAGTGGCGGACGGCAACCCTAACAGATTTTGTGCGTGCGTGAGTTCAAGGTCCTATGCGGGGCTGGTGCAACTTTTTATTTTTATTACTTTTTTTGTTGGTTATATTTTTATTCATGTAAACTAAAAGGAAAACAACAGTCGAACAGGCTGTAATACACCCGATACGTTAATGCTAAATGTTTTAATAAAATATCAATGAAAATAGTTTTTAAAACTTTGATTTCATATTTTTATGCAATATGTAAGACAATAAATAAGTTACGAATGTAAGAGCGGGACGCCGATACATGCATGTCTGCATTTGCACATTTATGTTTTGGTATCCCGCTCTAACACACATCAATTGCCTTATTCGGCACACACACGCAACTGTAAGATTTGTGCAACAGTCGGCAAAATTTATAAAAGTGTTCTAATTAAATACATATGTTGCGTACCAATAAATTAAAAGATGATTGTTTGTTAAACTTTTAAATTTTTTAATAGAAAAGAAAGAAGAAAAACATGTCACATATTGATCGCGGCAGCAATTGAACCCCGAACACTGTCAACATCATTGTCCTAAGAGTCCGGCACACACTCCACTAAACTACTGTACAACTCGCGTGGCCGCCACAACTGTTTGGCATTACGTAAAAATGCAAACATAAACTTATTTGCCTCTCACTCTATTTAATGCTTATACTTCTTGCCTATTCGCCTTTGCATTGTTTATGCGTTCTTCTTCTTCTGTTCGTCAATTGAACTTGTGCGTCTCGTTCGAATTAAATAATAAGAATATAAAATTATATTATTATTGTAAATGACTAATAATCATCCAAATACAGCAAAACATTCATTATAAATAACGGAACATAAATTATACAAGGTATACTATGATAATCCATGGCCTTCTACAGTCAGCACCTGACTGTAACGTTCGACTGGTTTTACTCAAAACAGTTTTACCGTATGCCACTGTCAAAATTTCAAGTGTTTTGGAGCAGTTTATTTTATGCTATGCAAATTTTTTGATCCATATTTTTCGATAGCAAAAAATCGCAGAGCACTCAAAACACTTATAACGTTTACGCCTCTCCCAACCAAACAAAAAATGCTATTCACTTGAAACTTGGTATAGATGCTCGGGAAGAGTGTAGCAACATAACAAAACATAAAAATTCGATTATACGTAACCCGTAAAAATTTAAAATTACGCGACACTTTTTGAAATTATTCCCCGGTATCCACCATAGTGTCTTACCTAGGATTTCGAGTTTTGTTCTAACATCTAATAGTTGTTTCGATCATGAAGTTACTGAGCGCCTTTATCGCTGACTATCCGAAAATAACACGATATCTTCATGAATTTGCGGCTTGAATTTAAGTAGCTCCACACATTTAAAATAGTAAAGCATGCATTTAACGGTGTACTATTTATGGTATTCTGGTTTATAGGGTGAACCTCTGCAATCGATGTCCACTCTCGTATACTACTTTGTTCGACAGTGCAATGAATTTCGAACCTATACTTCGCTATCATGTTCCTTGGTATCACTACACTACAGGGATATTTCCTTCGTCTACCATACCTCCTCTATCAACCAGAGCATGGTTGTCGTGTATTAAACTTCGAGGACACGGTGTAGCCGAGTAAATTCCAGTGGAACTTCATTGTTTTCAGTGGGAGCAATATTGTGGGGCTTTCGATTTTTTCTTCACCCCCACAATTGCTTCATAAGTTGGTCTTAAGACCACCAGATATAGTACAGTAAGAGCAGGTCCATACGTTCTACTAACTGCTCTTCGCTGTGAATTAATCGAAACGAACGGGATTGGACCGAAGTATCGTACATATGTCTGCTATAAAAACAAAAAACGTATTCAAATTTACAGCATTGGACTTTCGTCAAAATCAAATCACTATATAATAAAAGAAAAACAAGAGCAACAGTCAAGCGGCACGCGACAGTGGGATACCCTTCAACCTTTTTTTAAACCTTAAGAGTTCATAATTGTACGATAATACTACTTTATAGAAATATTGTAACGCAAGCCATAATATGCGTCATTATATGAATACGTGTATATGCATGTAGCATTTCATTGATCAAACGCAAATGTATGTATGTCATCTAAATGTGACCCACGTAAACTCTTAATAACTTTGACATAAATTGTCAAATCGACAAACGTCTTACCACATCTGATTCTTCATTTCAAGTAGTCGTTTACCATGGATAGCTACACTCCACCTGGACGATCAATCGAAGCCGCTTACCGTCAATGGCGACCGATATCGAGCCATGATAACCGATTTTTTGATGCCAATTGTGCGTAGAAAGCAAATGCGTAACTTCCGGTTCCCCCGATCTGACTCCACCCGACCTTTACTTGTGGGAATTTGTGAAATCTAAAGTGTACATCAAAAAGCCAAGGACTTTGACTCAACTGAAGGCGAACATCGAACGTGAAACAGCGGCGATACCTAAAGCTACGCTCGAAAAAGAAAAAAGATTAAATTATTGATTTGCAGGGGCGGTGGGCGTGGCACCACACATTCTAAATAAACTTCATCTGCGCCGCGTACACGGAACCCTTCATGCCAAATGTGGTGTCTCTAGCTTTAATAATAGCTAAGATCTGTGAGTTCATCTGGACAGCCGGACATCCGGACAGACAGACATGGCTTAATCAACTTGGCTAGTGATGCTGAGCAAGAATATATACACGTTGTGGGGTCTCTCACGCCTCCTTCTGCCTGTTACATACATTTGCACAAAGTTAGTGTAACCTTTTTTGACCATTTTCAATTATCGAAGGGTATAAAAAACTTTACTTATCAGTGCAAATGAAACTTTGACAGAATTTATAAATAAATAATTTTCTGAGTATGCTCAGTAGGAGTAGTGGAAAACTGTTTTTAGTACCGACCGTTACTTGAAAACTCAAATAACATGGTAGATGTAGCTTCTATGGATTCCAGCAAGGACTGGAATTTAAGATCTAAGAGATCTGCTAACAAAAGTTGAATCTTTCATCTCTTGCCTTACTCTCGTTATAAATATCGGTTCAGTTCCGACATTACAGGTCTCTAGATTAATACTTTGGATAAAGTCAAGAAGTTTTCTTATAGATCCTCCCCGGTACCGATCCCGATGACAAGCGGCAAGCTCTCCATTGTACAGTGTGCTACCAGATGTGCGAGATCTGGTGGTGGGCAAGCTTCAGCTCTTTAGAGGTAGACGGAGGCAACGACTTTCTCGGTTAGTCCCGTCACCTGGATGGCGTTCCGCACGCGGTATCTGGTTAGACATGCTAAAAAAAGTAGACTAATTAATGTATCTCCTTGTCATAGCACAGATTTACGGTGTAGTTTTCGGTCGTTCAAAATTATTTCAAGGCCGTATTTTAAGAACAATATTGTAATATTGGACTCCTACTTCTCTTCCTCCTTATCCTTTTTATTTTCAACTGACTTAACGGACAACTGTGAATTCCTTATCCTATGGAGAAGTTTTTCCCCAGTGTTCCGCTTCTACTCCCGTACGCGACCTTTTTGGTTTTTCGATGGGCTGTGTAAGCTTGAAGGCCTTGTTTCCACGTATCATGGTATGATTTGGGGAGAGTTCCAGGAATAATGTTTTCAGCGCTTCGAAACCGAAGAGACGCCGGCCGACACATTTTTAAATTTAATCAAAAGCCTCATTAAACTATGATGAGTGACAGCAATATGGACAAACCGACAGACAACGATACTGCTGACGACCCAACATATCCATCCTAGTAGTAGGGATCAATAAATGTACTTTCTTTTCTGATACTGATTGCCTGTATGGTCAGGAATTAAACATCTCCGCCAAAGCAGTTCAGGGGCTGAGTTTCCGTATCAGGGACTTTATTCTGGGCGCAGCTTTTCATAATTTTGAATAGAGCTCAACAAATAAGCAGACTAAATCCAACATAAATAAAAAATAATAATCATCACACCATTGCCCACATACATACACCGAAAGCAGGCCAAAAATAACTGTATTTTTTAAGGAGGAAAGAAGTAAAAGCGGAATGACTGACAAGTCAATGAAAACCATAGGAATATAGGAAATCATAGGAATATTCAGAAGTATTTACAAAAATTAGGAATCGAATTATGGAAACACAGAAAAACTATATTTACTTACCGGTATGAGAAAACTACTACAACGAAAAAAATAAACAAATACAACCCAAATTTTGACGTACAGGTACATCTTATTTCATCCAGCGATTATTTCAAACTTTAATGGCCTATAATAGCTGAATTACTAATTTTATCAAAACAATTTCAACGCAGGATTTTTCATATAGATATCAAAATTCCCCCGGGCCCGCAGTTTTAAGAAGGGCCCGCGATTTTCCGAAAAACCTTCATTTTAATGACGATTTTGACTGTTTGCATAGAATCAATCTTTTCAAATTTTCGCGCCCGAAGAGTAACGATTAATGAGAACGCGCTATTGGTTTGTGGAGCTGCGCGCGATCAGCAGTCATCGTCAGTATATTTCGTTCGAAACGTTCTCGCGCGTGCGCGATTGCGTTTCAACCGTGCAGTACTCAGGGATGCCAACTTTATACTCTTGCCATAAACTTTTGAAGTGAAGTTGCTGCAGTAAGCATCACTGGTCTCAGTCATCTGTGTCCTGAACGCCGAAATAAAGTCGTGCTCGTTCGAACACGTTTTGTGACAGTTGCGTAGATGTAATAATTGTACGTTTTGCCCTCGCCGCTAATTAAATTACATCACAGTCGGAAATAGCTGATTTATTTGAAGGGAAGGGAGAAGGCCCGAACATGGATACCCCCGGGCCCTGATTTTCTCTCTGCTGCCCTGGGCTTCGCCACATATGAAAAAACTGAATCGTTGTTTAATTGCTTTTAAGCTTAATTTAAACGGGTCTGCATGTTTTTAGCTATGTAAGGTTTCTTTGTGCAATTCGTCCAATAAAATCATGCTCCCGAAGCGCACTTCGAATTTTTTCCGGGTGGCAACTCTTTCCTCAACTCATCTCCTTCGTTGGCAATTTTCGATAATCTTAAAAATGTTATTGGAAGCATTCGTTTCCTTATCTTGGACTGTACAATACAGCGTAAACATTTCTCAATTTTTCCTCCGCGAAAGTCAATTTTTAAATGATTTAACATAGGTTCTCACTGTTCACTATTCGTAAGGGGTCCCATACTGCCAAACGAATTTTTCATAGCGATCTTTTGCAGAAAACTGTTTAAAATTAAACTTGACTGCACAGCGAATATAAGGGCTTTAATCAAAAAACAACAGCTACTTCGCAAAGTTTTAAAGCAGCTGGTTGCAGTAAGCTGTTCGATTTTCCGGTACATTTTTTTGTTAATTTTTTACTTTAGTTACTACGAAAACAATTAAAAATAAAATAATTAGTAAATAATTTCGTAAAACATAAAAGAGAAATTTTTTATATTTATATTAAGTTTTGCTTTTACAAACCGTTGAAGTTTTAGATAGACGCATGGTTGTTATAAGCTGTGACTCACTGTATGCGCAAACACAAACACGGAAAATCTGATCATACAGCACAAGAGATCACAGCCGATTAAGACATTTTACTCATATTTTCTTTTATCCATACAACAGTTTATCTACAAAATACACACATTCACTAATTTTTTGTACCTTACAAAAAAAACTTGTGGCACGAAATTTTTAATGTGGAGCCTATAAAGGAGTATTTCCGTCATATTTTATTTAATTATTTACATAAAGGAAGTAAAGTTACGTGATGTGTATGGTCATAAAGCCTAAAAAAACACAGCGTCAAATTCCGTTTGGGAGATTTACCATATCATGTCAAACAAACAAATATAAACAAAAATACGCGCGTTTTTTTTTCTAAAGCAATCTTAAAGTGCCAGCTGATAACTGACGAAAAATAGAATGTAATAGAATCATAAGCCGTTCAAAAACCAGTTGAACGCTACAGTCAGGTGCTGACTGTAGAAGGCCATGGATTATCATTAGATACTTGTACCGTGTATCATTTATTTTCCGTTATTTAAAATGATTTTGGCTTAGGGTCTTCTTTAGGGGCTGCTGTTTCTTCATTGGTCAACTTGAGGGTTACTTGGCGACTTTTCCTTCTGATTATAAATCGTGCCAGCAGTACTACCAGCAGAACTATGAGTGTTGCTGACATTGTGAGGTTTGGTGTTATGCTGATGCTGTGACTTCCGTTCAATCGTTCCAGCTTCTTTGTATTGTTTATATTGACTTCCTTTAATATTTGTAGAGATAATACTTTATCTACTTTTGTTTTCTCTGCCATTAGTTGCAACAGAGGTGGTGTCGCTTCGACGGGAGTCATGGTCGTTGAGATATAGGTGTCATTTCCAACTCTTATAGTTGCATTTTCAAAATGTCTATTTCGATTGATCCCACGAAGTCGTATAACAGGAGCGTGCCGCTGAACAGCTCTTCAGAGTTGGGTATGTGTTGGCTATTTATCATTTTACATTGTGGTATTTGGTTTTTTAACAAGTGATACATTTATCGTCTCTTAAATGAACTAAATTATTTTTATTACAAATTATCTTGTCATTGTGGGTTTCACATGGTTCTTTCATTCCTAGAATTTGCTGATTGAATCTAACTATATTTTCGAATTTTATATCGTTTATTATAACTCCTACTTTTACAGTTTTTAGTAACATTAGGACACATAACTCATTTGCAATTAATGGGATATTGATCATGTATATAATCAGGGCCGCAGAGAGAAAATCAGGGCCCGGGGGTATCCATGTTCGGGCCCCCTCCCTTCCCTTCAAATAAATCAGCTATTTCCGACTGTGATGTATTTTTTTTTTAATTTGTGGATTTAAATATACTAATAGTTTATATTATTATTATTATTTTACTATATATTATAATATATATTACTAAGCAAACAGTCAAAATCGTCATTAAAGTGAAGGTTTTTCGGAAAATCGCGGGCCCTTCTCCCCCCCTCTCGGTGGCCCTGTATATAATGTTTTTATTGTTAGTCGCTTTTTTTATACCCTTCTACCATTGAAAATGGTCAAAAAGGGTATACTAACTTTGTGCAAATGTATGTAACAGGCAGAAGGAGGCGTGGGAGACCCCACAAAGTATACATATTCTTGCCCAGGTTCACTAGTCAAGTGGATATAGCCATGTCCATCTGTCTGTCTGGATGTCTCTATGTCCAGATGAACACACAGATCTCAGCTATTATTCGCTTTGATTTTGTATACAGACCAGCAAGCTGTGATGTCATTGCAATGCTCATGTAGGAAAGAAAAGGAAAGACAAATGCGAGCGCGTAGCGCCATCTGTTGTTCTTCTCTTCTTTTCTATGCACACGCATTTTTTGCGTTCAAACGAACACACACACATACATACATTTGTGCTTGGCCAATGAAATGATACACGCATATAAAGGCTTACGTTACGATATTTCCATTAAGTAGAAGTATTGTACAATTATTGACTCTTTACGTTTCAAAAAGGTCGAAGGGTATCCCACTGTCGCGTGCCGCTCGACTGTTGCTCTTGTTATAAATTACAATATTATTTAGTCCCTGTGCCGTGTTATTAAAGATAAAAAGGTGCAGAAAAGTTCTGCCTTACAAAAGTAATGAGAGAAGTATTAAAAAAATATAAAAAGACACCGAGGGTGATGGCTGCTTATGATCAAAGAAACATATATTATTGTCGAGACTGCTAGATGTAATCGCAGCTCGTTCTATACCCGCCCTACCTAGATTCCATAAGATGTTGTTAAAGGAATCACAAATTTAAAGTTTATCTCATCATATATTTCTATTTCATATATCACTATTTCCCCTCAAGGAAAATTTCGTTTACTTTAGGTACACATAATAAACTCAACTTTATTCATGAAAAAAAAAAAAAAAATAGAAAGAGTATGTAGCTATTAAGCTAAAGAATATAAAAATAATTCATGTTTGTTTCCATTATTCAACTAAAATTATTAACAAAATCATAATTAAATTTTTATGTTGTTTAAGGTTTTGTTTTATATTTGGTTTATGTTCCTTTAATTTCTAATCTTTAAACTAATTTTTAACTATATATACATTTTTATGTTAAGTCATTTTTGTTTTTATTTGTTTAGCTTTAGTAGTTTAAATTCATTTTATTTTCTTTTTTGTTGCTAATTTGTTTAATTATGTGTGTTGTTAAAAAGTATGTTTAATTTTAATTTTTGTTTTTCATTATAGTTAACTTTGTATTGTAATTTTGAAATGGCTTTGAAATAACTTTAGGATTTTATAAGAATATTTAATAAGAAATGCGTATGCATATTAAGCAGTATAGGTAGTTGCAAGTATGTATATTTGTGTACAGGGATATATTATATAAATAAAATGTGGTGAATATATGTAAAAAAAATTTGTAGAATTTACCCCCAATCGATCCTTTGGGCCCAAATGATGTGGAGTTGTTGTTGCATTTTTGCTGTTAAAGAGTTTTTAAGTTGCACATATACACATTATAAAGTATATCAGAGCTGCACACACATGATTAATATTTAAAGATATAATTCAACACATCAAGCCGAGTAAAGATGAGGATTATATAAACACACTTTTTTATCAACACTGGGCAAAAAGGTGTTATTAGAAATTGAACAAGCGAAAAGCAAAAACAGAAATAATATTTAGGTTAATTTTACATTTGTATAGATTTTAGTTTAGCTAACTATTGTTTTCTATTGATTTTTGTTGTTGTTGAAAGTAGTAAGAATTTTAATTATTAACTTTAATATTTTTAATCAGCTATTATATCATTCTGGATTTAATAATAAGTTTTATTTTGTTTATTTGAATATTTTAATAATAATATTTTTGTTTATTTATTTTTATGCTCTATTTTGTTTTTCTTTTGTTTCTTTCAGTGCAATAATAAAGTTTACAGAAGTGTGAATGCGCGTGTGTGTGTGTGAATGAAGATGAATGTATATGTATATGACCCTGCACTGCACTGTACTGTACCACGCAATGAGACGTGTGTGTGTGTGTGTTTCATAAACAAAGAAAATTTGTATGCTTGTGCATATGTGTGCTTGATTGTGTGTTTGAGTGTGTTTGCAGGTTTGAATGTGTTTGCAGGTTTGAAAGTGTATTTTTAACTAGTTTGGTATTTGTTTTTGTCCTTATTTAATGCACTATAACCCCGGGCACTAATCCTCTATGTATGTGTGTAGAACTTGCATGATAAGGGTTAAAGATGCGTGGCCTGCTATAATTCACAAAGTCGTAGGTATATAGAATTTAGTTCCGCATAAGGGACACAACCTGCAGGGATTTTATCAAAGTAAATTAGAATATGCCCCAAAGGAAATTGCATATGTATATGTTTTTCTACTTACGATTAATACAATCTACGCTGCTGACCAGGGTCTCCTGAGGTTATGTGGATCGCGCAACGCTTGCAGCGCGCAGCTTGCAGCGAGAGCGTATGTATGTAAAAAAGTCTCTCCGACTAATAGGTCACGATCATATATAATTTTCGGCTGATAGGCCGAGGTGCACAAGCCGGACTCAACCACGTGGGGTCTTGAGTCAGTGGCTGTGATAATAGGCGATCAGAGAGCCGCTAGAGGTGCTTCGCAGGTTATTTGAACCGATGCCTAAAGAAAACACGGAAATTATTAGGGCTTGCCCAGAAATTTATTATATGCTGTTGACAAGGTACTTACTCTGTACTAAAACAGCAATAATTGATAATTTTCCGTATGTGAGGGCTTATAAAAATCTCAATTAGATTTTTGCCAATTGTTTGCGCAGGTCAGTTCGGTTTGGGTGACGCAATAGAAAGGAGATGGACCACGCGCTTTCGCTATGTTTCAAAGCTCACTTTTCGATTGGTAGTATTGATCGATAATTTGTTGCTAGCGAACTAGATTAGTCACAGGCGGTTACCAACACTTATCTCAATATTTAACCGATAAGCCAAGGATGTACACTACAACCACAAGTCATTTTTGAGCTTCCTTGAAGCCAGGGAAATGACTTGAAAAAGAACCAAAGGGTACATATTATCATTTTTATTGCTTTAAGTCCTTGGCGTGGTGGGTACCTAGCTCTATTCTCTGCAGATCTTCCAACACATAATAAGCTGAACCGAATTTCGATTTTGTTCTGGATTTAATCCATTGGAGATTCAGCTTTGCATTAGTTTGTTTAGCGAAGTTGCCTTGCGCGAAATTTCTTCTTGCTCCACACGGTAAGATACTTCTCGCGAGCGCAAATTATATTGTCTCTCATTGATTTCATAAGCTTTATATACGTTGGCCTTTAACTGTTTCCTTAATGCAGCAAGCTGATCTTCGCGCGCCAGTATGTCCTCCGACTCTCCCAAAAGTTGAAACTTGTGAAGAAGTCTATAGGAGCTACCATGCGTTGCCATGTTAAAGCCATAAAGCGCGAAGTACGGAGAGCAACCTATGCTTTGGTGGTGCGCATTTCTCAGCGCGCAACTAATCGCATGGAATATGTCTATCCCACTCATTGTGATTATCCTGTAGGAACGCACGAATCCCAGCAATCAAAGAGCGATTGACGCGCTCGGACGCGTTCGATTGCGGTGAATACACAGCGGTGTACATGTGACGAACACCCAATGACGTTAGCCAAGCATTAAAGTCTTTGCTTTTTTTTACGCACGAAGGAACGCCATAAGTCAAAAAGATTTGATTCTGGAGAAACTTCTGTATCGGTTCAGTAGTAAACTTTTTAAGCGGACACAGCCAATGGAACTTGGAAAAATGGTCCAGGACTATAAGGAGTCCTATGTTTCCATTTTTACTGCGCGGATATGGACCGAGGATGTCGATGTATAATAGCTCGAATGGTCTATCCGACGTGGCAGGTTTACCCATCGGGGGTCTCAAAGTGACGTTTGGAGCTTTGGTGGCCTTCCATACGTCGCAATGGCGCACGCAATCTCTCACCTACGTAACCATTCCGGGCCAGAAGAAACTGCGCCTAATGAGCTCCAGAGTTTTTGCCATGCCACCATGAGCACTAGTCACCGTGTCATGCAAGTTTTTGATAACAGACTCGGTTAACCCATGCGGAACCCAAAGTTTCCATACAAGCTGCTCACCAAGCGCTATACCGTCAGTGTGTTGGGTACGTATGTACAAGTGTTTGTCCTTAACTTTCAAGTCAGGATAATTTCCATCTGGGCGTGACGCCTCTTCGCATAGTTTGCGATACTCAGAATTTTCAAAATAGGGAGAATCTAAGTCGATGACTGGCTTAAGCACTTCTAATGCTTCTACCTCATCTTGGTAAATTCGAGATAGTGCATCAGGTACTTCGTTATCCTTCGCTCTACGATGACTTATACTGAATTTATAACATTACATACGCATGGCTCACCTGGCTAATCCACCCTTGAGATTTGGTTGACGCATCAGCCAGAGGAGACTTGCGTGATCTGTAATTATCTCAAACTCCTGCAATTCGAGATAACAACGAAACTTTTCGATGGCCAGCATCGCAGCCAAGCATTCACGTTCAGTGACGCTGTAGTTGCGTTGAGCAGAGTTGAGCTTTTTCGACATGAAGGCGACAGGACGCTCTTCATTGTCCTCTGACAACTGTATCAACACGGCTCCCACGCCATAATCACTAGCGGCGCAATGGACAAAAAATGTCTTTTCAAAGTCAGGACTTAAGCTGCATCCGTCCATACAAACTTCCACTTTCTAGAAAGAAGTTATGTTATAGGGAATACCAGCTCAGCAAAGTTCTTGATAAATCGCCTTTACCAGCCTACGAAACCTAAAAAACTCAGCGCTTGTTTCAGCGTCTTTGGAGATGGCCAAGAGTTGATGGCCTCCACTTTATTTGGATCTGTAGCGATACCGCCATTGCCAATTAAATAACCGAGGTATCCCACTTGAGTGATACAAAATCTACTCTTGGATACGTTCAATGTAAGATTAGCTCTACGAAATTCAGCAGCCAAGCGCATTAAGACGGTCAAATGCGTGTCAAAATCCTCCGACAAAATGCATACATCGTCTAGATAACCAAATACACATGTTTTAAGATCAGGTGGTATCAATTGATCAACCAATCTACACATAGTCTGAGGCGCATTGCACAAGCCAAAAGGCATTCAACGGCCTTCCTGGTACCGTAAACGCCGTGATGGCTTTAGCTTTGTCCGAAAGACGTATTTGCCAGAAGGCGTCCTTAAGATCTAACTTGGTAATTAAATTAGCCTTATCCTAGAAAATATGCCATCGATATTAGGCAGAGGATACGCGTCCTTTTTGGTGCAGTCGTTAATACGACGTGCATCCTACTACTAATCTTACTGGTGAACTCCAGGGGCTTTGAGAAGCTTCAATTAATCGTTTAACATTCTATCCAATTCCTGATACATTTGTTTCTCCACCGCGGGGGAAACCAGATAAAACCGTTGTTTGATCGGTTTGGAATCTCCGACTTCAATGTCATGAGTCAGAAGAGAAGTTTTCCCAAGCCCTTGCTCGGTATAATTTGGGAACAAATCAATGATCGCAGCTAAGCGAGCTTGCTGGGATATTTGTTTTCCTCCTCTTTATTTGTATTAAGTAATGAGCTAGGAGAATCTATGGCTGAGATAAGACTTGGAGCTAAGCTAAAAATTCGCCAAAAGTTAATGCCCAATATTACACGCTTATTCAGTGACGGGATAATATAGAAGTCAATTTCCTTGGTTGAACCATTATAATTTACATCAACACGAAGGATACCTATGACTGGGTGTCTCTTGCCATCGGCAGTTTTGACCTCAGATACTATTTGTTTAAAGTTTGGACAGTCTAACCAATTTTTAGTTGCTAAATCTGAGCCTATACAGCTAATATTGGCTCCGGTGTCAAGGAGTCCAACTTCGTTGTATCCTAAAAATGATATTGAAGCGTACAAACGCCCATCAGATTGGTCATTAACGATTGCAGACACTAATAATTGACGAGACTGTTTAACTTTCATCCAATAATTACGCATACGTAGCGTATTTCTTTTTATCTTGCGTGTAATTATAGCTACATCGCCGAAAATTCTTGATCAAACCCGCTCATAATGAGCTAGCCGTTCGTGGTACGGTCGAAATGGGTTCATTGTTTGTACGTCAGGTATTTTAAAAGCAGCTGCCTGTTTTAAAAGTGCAGGCGAGCGCTGAGAATAGTCTGTTGTGATTGAATGAGAAACGTCAGCGGGATCTACTGGTGGGCCCTTCGTCTGCTGTCGACAAAGGTGCCCGCCTTCGAGTTTTCCGCTCGTTTGAGGCAGGTTGGGCACTGTGGCTTATATATGTCTTTGGCTCCGCAACCGTAACAAAATACGCAGCGTTCTGCCAAGCACATATCCCACGCGTGGCCGGGTTTATTGCAATTCCAACAAATATTTTTTTTAAGTGACACGACTTCTGTCTCAGATTGAGACAAATCTTCTCGGCTTCCACTGCCGCTACAGCTCTTCTAAAAACTTTAAGACCAGCTGTGATTTTAGAAGATCGACGGGATTCTACGTCTCCCAAAAGGTTTTCGCGTTTATGAATCAACTGTCTGAGATGAGCGACGGATGATACTGACACAAAAAGTAACGTTTGCCGAATATCCGGCAATAAGTTACGCAGCAATTGCTGTGTTAGTCGGTATTCATCAAGCGGTTCTGCTAGACGAGAAGCGACTTTCATAATGGATTCGTAATACAGATCGAAGGACTCTCCTTCTTTCTGTTTACGCGAACGAATTTCTTCCATTAGGATGTCATCATCCTTGAAATCCTGATATTGGCTCTTCAAGGACAAGCCAAAATCTTCCCAAGTGATCAAACTATTTTCTTTACGAAAACGCCAGTACCATTCTCTGGCCTTTCCTGTGAGAAGAAAGTGCAAAATTTTGCAAAGCATCGGAAAACCTCCGCTAAGACAATCTTCAGTGAGAGCACTAACTCGATAAAGAAACTCTTGAACTGACGGACCAGTGAGTTCACCATCATATTTCACACCCCACCCTTTGTGTTACCTTTTCCGGATTCAGCGTCGTGATAGAGCGCTGAGTGTGCATGAGACGACCTAGATTGAACGTTATTGGTCGAAACTCTGGGTGGTGTTATATTATCATGAAGCTGCACATCAGATAATTTCGATTGAATGATGCTCTCCATTCTTTCGAAAATTCTATCATAATCGATGAGAATTTTGTACATAATTTTGAGGTCGTACTGTACCTCCTCTTCCTCGTCTACCTCGAGTCGAACGTTTGGTTGGTTGAGTGTCAGGATTGGATAAATTTTCTGCGCTGGAAGCGTTTGATTTGTTCTGTTGTGTTGGTCTAGGATTTGAGGCGGGCCTACGCTGACCTTTATACCTCGTATCATGAACTCTCACGTCTTCTGCTGCGACTGTTATTGAAGGACCTGGCATTTCATCTAAAATAATTTGTACACCTCCCGTGGATGCACAAACAGGACACTTTGGGGTTTCTCTAAGATGATTTTGAATGCAATCAATATGAAACACGTGACCACAATCAGTGGTTACAACATTCGAGGGTCCTATCAAGTGTTCAACGCATAACATACAGGTGCCTATTGATTCTGGTGAATCTTGCAACGGTAAACCGTTGTTAGGGCTGTGTGCAAGTGGCATGTTTAGATCAAAAATAAGTCAGTTACACAAGAAACTCAAATTTCTACACACAGCAAAATTCACAAAGTGATTTTTATTTAAATTTTCAGTGATTGATTTTATTTTGGTTTAATTTATTTAACATAAGTTATAACTTTTCTTTGAGGTTAATTTAGGCAAATTAAAGATGACGAGATAAATTGCTTCAATGATCATAATAAGTTTGGTTCATATTATTGTATTTCGTGCAGATAAAAATCCGAAGGATAGGTAGCTGTTCCGGATAACTGAAACACACTATTCCTTATTCCATTGGTTTATTCTAACACGATGAACAACAACGTTGGAGGTTAAGGAATTCCAGACCTTTGAATTAGGGTATATTTCCAGAGCTCCTGTGATATACACACAGCGTTGTAACTCGGTACCCATAAGATTTTTTTGAAATTATATTCCTATCGGATATGGCATCATATATCCTGTCTTAAATAACCGTTTATCCTGGCTCTATATTTAATGAAAAATATAATGATTTCCTAGGTAAAGGCTATAATAAGTAAGGGTTATATGGTAGAAAATTACCTTACGTTGTTCTACCCATATGTAAGCTTAATGCTGGTCAATCATTAGCATTTGCCAAAGAATGAATTCCAAATACATTGACTTACACAAATCACATTGCTTCTAGGCTTACTAGAGCTAATGCCTACTATCAAGAATTATTTGATGGATGAATGATGGCATTATATATCCTTCATTCATTTTCCGATGTAACGTACTTAGAGCACCATTAGCTTGCTACTATTGTTTTACATATGGCATAATGGGATGTTTGGGGCTTAGAGCCTCATGTTATTCCAGACGTTAAAATTTACATTAAAAAACCAGTCGAACGCTACAGTCAGGTGCTGACTGTATTAGGCCATGGATTATCATGGTATACCGTATATAATTTATTTTCCCTTATTTATAATGACAATTTTGGTTTGTTTGAATTATTATTAAGCATTTAAAATATTATTTAATTCGAACGACACGCACAAATTCAATTGACAGACAGAAGAAGAAGAACGCATAAACAATGCAAAACCGAATAGAGAAATATTATAAGCATTAGGTAGGGCGAGAGGGCAATAAGTTGGTGTATGCACTTTTGCGTAATGCCAAATAGAAGTGACAGCAGCGCGAGGTATACAGTAGCTTAGCGGAGTGCGTGACGGATTCCAAGACCAATGGTGTTGGCAGTGTTTCGGGTTCGACTGCTGCCGCGATCAATATGTGTGACATCTTTTCTTTTTTTCTTCCTTTTCTATTAAATAATTTAAAAGCTTAACAAACAATAATTTTTTAATTTTTTGGTACTCAACATATTTAATTAGAACACTTTTATAAACTTTGCCGAATATTGCACAAATCTGACAGTTGCGTATGTGCGCCGAACACGGCAATTGATGCGTGTTAGAGCGGGACGCCGAAATATAAATGTACAAATGCAGACATGCATGTATCGGCGTCCCGCTCTAACATCCGTGTACATTGATTGTCTTAACTATTGCATAAAAATATGAAATTAATTTTGGGAAAATATTTTTATTGATATTTAATTAAATAATTTAGGATTTAGGTAGCCGGTGTAGTTTTCGACTGTTGTTTTCCTTTTAGTTTATAAGAATAAAAAAAACCAAAAAAAAAGTAATTAATATAAAAAGTTGCACCGGCCGCGCATGGGACTCGAACTCACGCACGCAGGACCGCTGTCCGCCACTCTAACCACTAAGCCACCACCTCATTTTTCGTTCGATCGGCAAATTTGCGTTCTGAGCTAATTCTGTTACCATTACCATATATGCAAATAAAAAGTTTTGTTAAATGCTTTGTGTCCGACGCTAGATTCGAACTTCGGTATTATGCGTAAATTAGGTCTTAATATGCGCATAAGTATACGTTCGAATTGAGTTTAATTCGGATCATATCTCACTTATTTTTAGTCCGATTTAAATGAAATTTTCAGAAAGCACCCGTGGCTAGGCATTTGTCATGTGAGATGTATAACTTTGGTTGTTGGGTGTATATTGTGTATATTAAATTGTTATAACTGATTTACAGAGGCGGGAAGGGGCGTGGCCAAATTTCAAAAAAAACATTGAGACACCTGGATATACACGTATGTTGTCACAAAATTTTATTGCTCTAGCTCTTATAGTTGCTGAGATCCAGGCGTTCATACAGACGGACAGACGGACAGACAGACATGGCTCAATCGACTCGGCTGTTGATACTGATTCAGAATATATATAGTTTATGGGGTCGGAGATGCCTCCTTCTGCCTGTTACGCACATTTGCGTTCCGACAAACACAGTAGTCCATGAATTTTTTTAAAATCCATGGCCTAATGATACTATTCATCAAGAAAATTATCTACAATTATTCTTTACTGGACCCTGATCAGTGCCAACTTATTAGGTGATGAATATAAACCTCTTCAGAATAAATGAAAGCAAAGATTGTATTATGCATTTCACATAAGCCCTTGCTGGGCGTCACAAATCTATCTAACATTCCACATTAACGCATTGAAATGTTTTTATTTCTTTAACGCGCAGCAGGCCCCACGTTGGGCCCCATTTTTGTAATACACTTCATCATCATCATACCAATGACTGGGTGTTTCTTGCCATCGGCAGTTTTGACCTCACATACTATTTGTTTAAAGTTTGGACAGTCTAACCAATTTTTAGTTGCTAAATCTGAGCCTATACTATACAGCTAATATTGGCTCCGGTGTCAAGGAGTCCAACTTCGTTGTATCCTAAAAATGATATTGGAGCGTACAAACGCCTATCAGATTGGTCATTAACGATTGCAGACACTAATAATTGACGAGACTGTTTAACTTTCATCCAATAATTACGCATACGTAGAGTATTTCTTTTTATCTTGCGTGTAATTATAGCTACATCGCCGAAAATTCTTGATTCATAATGAGCTAGCCGTTCGTGGTACGGTCGAAATGGGTTCATTGTTTGTACGTCAGGTATTTTAAAAGCAGCTGCCTGTTTTAAAAGTGCAAGCGAGCGGTGAGAAAAGTCAGTTGTGATTGAATTAGAAACGTCAGCGGGACCTACTGGTGGGCCCTTCGTCTGCTGTCGACAAAGGTTCCCGCCTTCGAATTTTCCGCTCGTTTGAGGCAGGTTGGGCACTGTGGCTTATATATGTCTTTGGCTCCGCAACCGTAACAAAATACGCAGCGGTCTGCCAAGCACATATCCCACGCGTGGCCGGGTTTATTGCAATTCCAACAAATTGACACGACTTCTGTCTCAGATTGAGACAAATCTTCTTCGGCTTCCACTGCCGCTACAGCTCTTCTAAAAACTTTAAGACTAGCTGTGATTTTAGAAGATCGACGGGATTCTACGTCTCCCAAAAGGTTTTCGCGTTTATGAATCAACTGTCGGAGATGAGCGACGGATGATAATACACATTGCCGAGTATCCGGCAATAAGTTACGCAGCAATTGCTGTGTTAGTCGGTATTCATCAAGCGGTTCTGCTAGACGAGAAGCGACTTTCATAATGGATTCGTAATACAGATCGAAGGACTCTCCTTCTTTCTGTTTACGCTAACGAATTTCTTCCATTAGGATGTCATCATCCTTGAAATCCTGATATTGGCTCTTCAAGGACAAGCAAAAATCTTCCCAAGTGATCAAACTATTTTCTTTACCAAAACACCAGAACCATTCTCTGGCCTTTCCTGTGGGAAGAACGTGCAAATTTTTGCAAAGCATCGGAAAATCTCCGCTGAGACAATCTTCAGTGAGAGCACTAACTCGATAAAGAAACTCTTGAGTTGACGGACCAGTGAGTTCACCATCATATTTTACGCCCCACCCTTGGATAATTTGTGTTACCTTTTCCGGATTCAGCGTCGTGATAGAACGCGTTTCGCTTCGCGAAACTGAGTTTGCATGAGACGAGGTAGATTGAACGTTATTGTTCGAAACTCTGGGTGGTGTTATATTAGCAAGAAGCTGCACATCAGATAATTTCGATTGAATGATGCTCTCCATTCTTTCGAGAATTCTATCATAATCGATTACTAATTGTGACATTACTTGAGCATCTGGCACCTGAGAATTTTGTACATAATTTGGAGGTCGTACTGTACCTCCTCTTCCTCGTCTACCTCGAGTCGAACGTTTGTTTGGTTGAGTGTCAGGATTGGATAAATTTTCAGCACTGGAAGCGTTTGATTTGTTCTGTTGTGTTGGTCTAGGATTTGAGGAGGGCCTACGCTGACCTTTATACCTCGTATCATGAACTCTCACGTCTTCAGCTGCGACTGTTATTGAAGGACCTGGCATTTCATCTAAAATAATTTGTACACCTCCCGTGGATGCACAAACAGGACACTTTGGGGTTTCTCTAATATGATTTTGAATGCAATCAATATGAAACACGTGGCCACAATCAGTGGTTACAACATTCGAGGGTCCTATCAAGTGTTCAACGCATAACATACAGGTGCCTATTGATTCTGGTGAATCTTGCAACGATAAACCGTTGTTGGGGCTGTGTGCAAGTGGCATGTTTAGAAAAAAAATAAGTCATTTACACAAGAAACTCAAATTTCTACACACAGCAAAATTCACAAAGTGATTTTTATTTAAATTTTCAGTGATTGATTTTATTTTGGTTTAATTTATTTAACATAAGTTATAACTTTTCCTTGAGGTTAATTTAGGCAAATTAATGATGACAAGATAAATTGCTTCAATGATCATAATAAGTTTGGTTCATATTATTGTATTTCGTACAGATAAAAATCCGAAGGATAGGTAGCTGTTCCGGATAACTGAAACACACTATTTCTTATTCCATTGGTTTATTCTAACACGATGAACAACAACGTTGGAGGTTAAGGAATTCTAGACCTTTGAAGAAGGGTATATTTCCAGAGCTCCTGTGATATACACACAGCGTTGTAACTCGGTACCCATAAGATTTTTTGAAATTATATTCCTATCGGATATGGCATCATATATCCTGTCTTAAATAACCGTTTATCCTCGCTCTATATTTAATGATTAATATAATGATTTCCTAGGTAAAGGCTATAATAAGTAAGGGTTATATGGTAGAAAATTACTTTACGTTGTACTACCCTTGAGCATGCTTATATGTAAGCTTTATGCTGGTCAATCATTAGCATTTGACAAAGAATGAATTCCAAAAACATTGACTTACACAAATCACATTGCTTCTAGGCTTACTAGAGCTAATGGCTACTATCAAGAATTATTTGATGGATGAATGATGGCATTATATATCCTTCATTCATTTTCCGATGTAACGTACTTAGAGCACCATTAGCTTGCTACTATTGTTTTACATATGGCATAATGGGATGTTTGGGGCTAAGAGCCTCATGTTATTCCAGACGTTAAAATTTACATTAAAAAACCAGTCGAACGCTACAGTCAGGTGCTGACTGTATTAGGCCATGGATTATCATGGTATACCGTATATAATTTATTTTCCCTTATTTATAATGACAATTTTGGTTTGTTTGAATTATTATTAAGCATTTAAAATATTATTTAATTCGAACGACACGCACAAATTCAATTGACAGACAGAAGAAGAAGAACGCATAAACAATGCAAAACCGAATAGAGAAATATTATAAGCATTAGGTAGGGCGAGAGGGCAATAAGTTGGTGTATGCACTTTTGCGTAATGCCAAATAGAAGTGACAGCAGCGCGAGGTATACAGTAGCTTAGCGGAGTGCGTGACGGATTCCAAGACCAATGGTGTTGGCAGTGTTTCGGGTTCGACTGCTGCCGCGATCAATATGTGTGACATCTTTTTCTTTTTTTCTTCCTTTTCTATTAAATAATTTAAAAGCTTAACAAACAATAATTTTTAAATTTTTTGGTACTCAACATATTTAATTAGAACACTTTTATAAACTTTGCCGAATATTGCACAAATCTGACAGTTGCGTATGTGCGCCGAACACGGCAATTGATGCGTGTTAGAGCGGGACGCCGAAATATAAATGTACAAATGCAGACATGCATGTATCGGCGTCCCGCTCTAACATCCGTGTACATTGATTGTCTTAACTATTGCATAAAAATATGAAATTAATTTTGGGAAAATATTTTTATTGATATTTAATTAAATAATTTAGGATTTAGGTAGCCGGTGTAGTTTTCGACTGTTGTTTTCCTTTTAGTTTATAAGAATAAAAAAAACCAAAAAAAAAAGTAATTAATATAAAAAGTTGCACCGGCCGCGCATGGGACTCGAACTCACGCACGCAGGACCGCTGTCCGCCACTCTAACCACTAAGCCACCACCTCATTTTTCGTTCGATCGGCAAATTTGCGTTCTGAGCTAATTCTGTTACCATTACCATATATGCAAATAAAAAGTTTTGTTAAATGCTTTGTGTCCGACGCTAGATTCGAACTTCGGTATTATGCGTAAATTAGGTCTTAATATGCGCATAAGTATACGTTCGAATTGAGTTTAATTCGGATCATATCTCACTTATTTTTAGTCCGATTTAAATGAAATTTTCAGAAAGCACCCGTGGCTAGGCATTTGTCATGTGAGATGTATAACTTTGGTTGTTGGGTGTATATTGTGTATATTAAATTGTTATAACTGATTTACAGAGGCGGGAAGGGGCGTGGCCAAATTTCAAAAAAACATTGAGACACCTGGATATACACGTATGTTGTCACAAAATTTTATTGCTCTAGCTCTTATAGTTGCTGAGATCCAGGCGTTCATACAGACGGACAGACGGACAGACAGACATGGCTCAATCGACTCGGCTGTTGATACTGATTCAGAATATATATAGTTTATGGGGTCGGAGATGCCTCCTTCTGCCTGTTACGCACATTTGCGTTCCGACAAACACAGTAGTCCATGAATTTTTTTAAAATCCATGGCCTAATGATACTATTCATCAAGAAAATTATCTACAATTATTCTTTACTGGACCCTGATCAGTGCCAACTTATTAGGTGATGAATATAAACCTCTTCAGAATAAATGAAAGCAAAGATTGTATTATGCTTTTCACATAAGCCCTTGCTGGGCGTCACAAATCTATCTAACATTCCACATTAACGCATTGAAATGTTTTTATTTCTTTAACGCGCAGCAGGCCCCACGTTGGGCCCCATTTTTGTAATACACTTCATCATCAGATGAAATACAAATGCGAGAGAGAACATACATATAAATTATTTTCCGATTTAATTAAAAACTCGGAAACTTACATCGTTGTGGTTTTATTCAACTCAAATTTGTGACTGAACAGAAAAGATCTTAAAATACCCTAAGCTAGCTGTGGGTGTTAGGCAGCGACGCGGCAGTGCTCTGCAGATCTGGTTTGAACTGACCATGATCTGCAATGTCAGCAATTTGTCGCCAAGGGCCGAAAGTGCGCACGCAAGACAAACTGTGAACGCGGTTGGTGGCATTAGCGACTTTTGAGCGGATGTTTAGATTATTGAACTCAACAGAGTACGAGGGTCGTTTGATAAGTCCTTGAGTTTTTTATTCCCCCCCCCCCCCGCCCCAAACACCCCCCCCCCCCCCCAGCAAAAAAAAAAAAAAAACGGGCGGTATTTTTTTAAAAAAACATAAAAAAATTAAAACACCCAAAATTCAAAAACAAAAAAAACAAACCCCCCCCTCAAAAAAAAAAAAAAAAAAAAAAAAAAAAAAAAACAAAAAAAAAAAAAAAAAAAAAAAACCAAAAAAAGGAAAAGCAAAAAAAAAAAAAAAGGGGGGTTTAAAAAAAAAAAAAAAAAAAAAAAAAAAAAAACCCAAAAATTAAAAAACCAAAAAAATTCCACCCAAAGACAATAAAAAAAAAAAAAAAAAAAAAAAAAAAAAAAAAAAAAAAAAAAAAAAAAAAATATAAAAAAAAAAAATAAAAAAAAAAAAAAAAAAAAAAAAGAGGGAATAAAAAAAAAAAAAAAAAAAAAAAAAAAAAAAACAAGTATTACAATGTTGCAGTTCGTCAGTTGGATCGGCGGATGTTTAGTCTATTGAACTGAACAATGCAGCAGTATTTTGTTATTTATTATTTTAGGCAATTCTTGTTAAATGTTGTTTTGTATTTGTTATTTTATTATTTATTGATTCGTTGGCTGTTTATATAATTTTGTATTAACTATAGTTAACTCTCCCTAGTCTTCGAGCAGTTTTTTTTTTATCTTTAAAAACATGGAATATTTTTAAATTCCGGATAAATCTTTTTGGGCTGTGATATTGTATTCATTTGGATTGTATTATTTAATTTTTGGGGAGCTTTATCTTGTATTTGTAGAATAACTTTTTTTTTGGTCGACAAATGAATTTAGCAGTAGAAATATTGATAATTATGATGCAAATAAGGGTGAGTATGGCTATGCGATTAGCCGTAGAGTGCGTTGCCAATTCGTTAAGATGCTTTGTATTTTTAATATGGAGAGTTTCTACTGCTTTTAAGGATAGGACTTGTAGTCGCTCGGCTAATTTTGGAGTCATTTGTATTAATGGTATTCCCGGTTTCATAATTGTTGTTTCTTTATTATTAAATTCTTTGCCATTTATGTAAATTTTGTCATTCCAAAAGTGCACTAAGTATGTGCCCATTAGATGTTGAGTTATATAATTATTGGTTATATTGCCATTAAAATTATTAAGTAGAATTATGCTCTTGTCGATCTCTTCTATTTTGTCAATATGTTCCGCGTTACTAAAGTCACACAGCGATTCCTTTCCCTGAACTAGCTTATAAATACATTTTGTGTTATTTAGGTTTACAATTTTGTCCTCATTACAAATTTTTAGATTATTAGATAATTTACAATTTGTTGGTATTTTTAACATTTGTTCTTTATGTTGGAATATTTCGTTAGTTTCTAGGTGTACAATGGAATGATTTTTAATTACAGGCTTGATTAAAAGGTTTTGATATGTTGTTGTTTCTAGTTCTGGGATTTTGACAATATAAATAATTGATGTTTTATTGTGGAGGATAATGACATCGTCAAATTCTAACATTTCTTCAACGGACAAGGAAGTTAAGTTCCCTTTATGGAATATATTACGGACTTCTGCAATTTCTATTTCATTTAAAAGTAATGTGTTTATAATATTTAATTTTGCCCATTGAATGGCTTATTTAACATTTACTATTTCTGCTTTCATTAATCTAACCTGATTCTGTAAACTTGTCGCTATTTCATTACTAAAAGAATCGTCACGTTTTATTGAATTTGCCAACATATTTGAAACTTTAGTTAAATTGTTTATCCTGTTCTGTAGTTCGTTATTTATAATTATTTGATCGTTATTATTTGAAATAAGGTCGTTTACCGAGGGCAAAACCATTAAAATTAAAAGATACCTATGAAAGAAAAATTTGTTTTATTAAACAACCAAATTTTTTGGGGGGTGGGGGGCCCCCCCCCCTAAAAGGGATAAAACCCCCGTCGGACGACACCTTTTAAAAATGAATTGAATTTTTTTATTTTTTTTTTTTTTTTTTTTATTTTATATATTTTTTTTAAAAAAGACCGGCCTTAGTTTATTTTTTCTAGGAGTTTTACGGACTTTTTTTTTTAGTATTTTAAAAAAAATTTTGCTAGTCGCTTTTGATATTACTTTTATGAACAACTCGTCCGGCATCGGTGACAATAGTTGTATTTCTGTTTTCTTTCACTTTTTCTTTTTTAAATCGGGGTGTTAATTTTGAGCCTAATCTGGTATTTTGTTAGACAAATATTACTTGCCCTGGTTGGTAAGTTATTATTTCTTTTCGTTCTTTATTATGGTTTTATAAATCTGTCATTTGTTTTTGTTTAAGTTTTTCTATGTTATTTTGTCTGCTTTTTTCATATTGCTCGGGGTCAGTGGTCAAGTGTCTGCCAAAAAACACATCAAATGGTCGTTTTTTTGTTACGGAGTGTATCGGTGAACCTGTTTTGCTTTTAAACATCTCATGGTTTCGGCAAGGGTGGAATGGAATCTTTCTATTTGTCCGTTAACTGAACTTTTGTAAATTTCGATGCCTAATTGATCTTTTAACATGAAAGTAATGCTAGCTGAGTTAAATGATTTTTCATTATCCATTACTATAAATTTGGGTACGCCGTAGTAAAATAAAATGTCGTGCAAGTGTTTTTTTGTATCTTCTATTGATTTAGAATTTATGATTTTTGCTCAAGCTAATTTTAAAAATTTATCGATTGCTGTCAGGACTAATTTTTAGGGTTGTCGGGGTATTAAAAAAATATCGTATCGATAATATTTTTTTTATAAAAAAAATGATAATATTTAAAATATCACAAAACATATATCGATATATTTGAAATTTTTTTTTAAAAAAATTGTTTTCCTTACAATAATAATAAAAGTTTCTTATATACTTAATTTTTGTATTTAAATTCATTGATATTCAATATCTTATACAGATAATAATACACAATTACACTTGGTAAAGGTTAAATAGCTGCCTACATCTCCGATTTTCTTTAAATTTTTTCACTGATAGGGCTATATTTATTATGAATTTAGGTGAAAAAATTATTTAAGGTTGGTCCCTTCTAGTTTTTTTTAATTGAATTCTGAAAATAATTAAATACATGTATTTTGTTGTTGCCTTTTTGTGCAAGGCGCCAGTCTGCCTGCAACAAAATACATGTTAAAACATCATAGTGTTTATTCTTCAGGTTCGAAGATATGTAAGTTTGTGGAGTTGTCACTTGTCTTTATTATACGGTCGCAAAGTTAGCACTTTGCAGTTCCGTTTTTTATATCCGTATAATTAGATTTTATATTCATTTATGCGGTCTTTTGCTCGGCGTCACTTTGGAAATCAGAGTGACCGAAGGCAAATATCGAAAAATTATCCAAAAAAAATATCGATACTGCGATATTTGGGCAAAAAAAATATTACGATATAAATATATCATTTTCAGAAAAAAGTATCGATATATTGATATTTTGATAAGTTATCAACAACCCTACTAAATTTTCTTTCGAGAATATGTCAATATGAATTGTGTGACCCAGATATTCCGGAATTGGAGTTTCTGCTAATTCTGGATTTGGTGGATGCCTATCATATTTCACTTCCTTGAATACTTGACATTGTTTAACGAGAGTAGCTATTTTTTGTTTCATTTTAGGGAAATAATATATTTAGGCCATTTGAATTTTATTCTCCTGAGCGTTTCTGTGAGCTCTATTATGAGTTTGTAGTATTTTTTCGTCTTGTTCGGCTTTTGAATTTAGGTCAATTTTTGGTTTGTGTAATTAATTAAAGGATTTGATATAGTTTTTGAATCTGTCCCATTATGTCTTCTGTCGTATAAATTCCATTTATAACTGTTGGGTTCAAGTATTTTTGCAGTAATTTTAGTACGTCGTCGTCAGAAAATGTTTGTTGTGAAATTATATGTCTGTGGAATGTGCGGAATAGGAGTATAAATTTGTAGTCAGGTAGATGTTCTTTATGAAGCACCTAATTCTTTAAGGCTGTCGCTTCCCAGTATAGCGTCAAACGTCTTTAGTGTAGGTAGTAGGAAAAACTTAACTATAGTGTTTGGGTCGTTGAATAAGTTTGCCATCTTGAAATGGATTTTTGTTTTGTAATGAATTTGGGACGAATTTGGGGTGGATATAATTATACCCTTCGACCATTGAAAATGGTCAAAAAAGGGTATACTAACTTTGTGCAAATGTATGTAACAGGCAGAAGGAGGCGTGGCAGACCCCACAAAGTGTATATATTCTTGCTCAGGATCACTAGCCAAGTCGATTAAGCCATGTCTGTCTGTCTGTCCGGATGTCTGGATGTCTGGCTGTCTGGATGTCTGGATGTCCAGATGAACACACAGATCTCAGGTATTATAAATCTAGACACCAAATTTCGCATGAAGGTTTCTGTTGATCCGGGACAGGTGAAGTTTATTTCAAATTTTGGGTGCCACGCCCCCCGCCCACGCAAATCAATAATTTCATCTTTCAAACTGATTTGTGAGCGACCTATAAAAGATACAACATTCTAAGTAAGATTATACTTAGCTAATTATAATACCAACATAACGTCAAAATTCCAATCCGATCGGACAACAAACACAGAAGCTAATAAACAAAAGCCTTGTTCGCTTTGATTTTGTATACAGACCAGCAAGATGTGACGTCATTGCAATGCTCATGTAGGAAAGAAAAGGAAAGACAAATGCGAACGCGTAGCGCCATCTGTTGTTCTTCTCTTCTTTTCTATGCAAGTAATGTTTATCCAGTCTCCAGCTGCAGGTTCTCCGGTAGTTGGGGAATTCACTGAAGTTAAGTTAGTTATGATGCGAGTCTTAACTATGACTCGATTGTATTTGATGGCCTTGTGGCTCAACAACAAAAATGAATACAACAAAGAATTCTTATGTGGCTTGTGCCGGAGCTTGCTTGTTACTTTATTGGTTCTTCTTTACAAACTTAGAATGCCAAATACAAAATGTTTACAGCTACCCTATGGAATTCGCGAGCAACCAAGTCATAGCCGGCAAGCCGACTCAGCATAATCATAACTCTGCCCTTGCGACACATAGCAAGAATCAGGTTACCATAGCTGACTTTGTTGCTAGGGCATTGGCTTAGCATATTGCATCAGCGCAACGCCGCTACTCGGCCACTGAC
Organism: Zaprionus africanus; assembly: GCA_018151435.1. Taxonomy (NCBI): domain Eukaryota; kingdom Metazoa; phylum Arthropoda; class Insecta; order Diptera; family Drosophilidae; genus Zaprionus; species Zaprionus africanus. Next base: position 76,580 of record JAECXB010002236.1, read on the forward strand.
TTTCTGCCTTGCGCGTCGCGATATGCCCTTGAGGGCTGAGCACTCTGAGTGCGAGGGTTCTTGATAACTGCTCGCCCCTAAAGTTGCGCCGTCCCGGGGCACTCCATATGAGTCCATGAGTTGTTTTATCTCCCTCGACGCTCGCCTTCTTCTCAGAACCAGGCAGAGAAAAATGGAACCGCTGGAAACCAGGCTGACTCCTACCCCGGCCATAAACCAGACCTTGGGCGACCACTGGGCTTCTGCATGATCCTTAACTTCTTGTATGACTCGGAGGCTATGCTCGTTCATTCGGTTCAGTAGTGGTAGACTTAGAACTGGGTCGTGGCCGATGACGTTCAGCAATGGGGACGTAGCTACTTCTGGCGTTTTGCTTAATGCCAACTTGGGGTTTCGTACTTGGTCCCGTTTATGATAGCTAGGCGCTGGAACGTTATTAGATTCGTGCCTCGTACCATCTCTCTGGTCCGTCGTCAGTACTGACTTGTGCCGGAAGGTCGTTGATGATAATTGTGCCCTCATCCACCAATGTAATTGGCTTAAGGTGGCTGGCCTGTATGGCAGAGCTGAGCCTCCCGAGTGTGCGCTGGCGCGGTCTTCCGCTGGTGCATTCCGCCACGGTGTCATCTGTCGCTAGCATGATGTTTTGTGTGCCACGGGAAACATTGTTACTTTCTTGCAAATGAATTTAATTTGGGGGTAGTCAATTAGTATGCGGACTATGTTATCGGACTGGAATATCTTAATATTTGATACTTCCATTAGGTTGACTATGGGCACCTCTGTGGGATGTTCACTCAGAATAGACTTTAAGTCGTCGTGATCAAAAATGCTAGGATTCATAATGTTTGACTTAGCTAAAGTGATTGACAACATCAAATTTTGAATTTCCGAAATTAACATTCTATTTCTCGCCAATAATTATTCGTATAAATTTGGCGTATCAGTAACATCCCCTTTTCTTTCTTTAAGCAATTTATTTACTGTCTCTGTAAGCCCATTTATGCGCTTTTGTGTTATGGTGTTAATCACCACTTGTCTATTGTTTGACTCGATGAGTTGAGATTCTGTCATTCTAATCCTTTCAAAGTCTGCAGCATCTGGTGTTCCTGCTACTACTTTCAATACGGTGCCCAAAAAGTCTATGCCTCTGGCTATACGGTGGTGGATCTTTAAAGCGGACAACAGGTTTCTGGCATGATCAATATCTACATCTAAAAGCTTTCGCATATGCGATTGGGGGAATAGCGTTGTCAATCTGTCAGTCTCGTCTAACATCGCGGCGAACTCTGTGGGGTTACTCGAGTGTCTTAAATAGCTGCGTTGCTCCCATACCATTACTTCTCCGTCCATAACGGGAATGTAATTGGAATGCGAGTAGTCTGTGATTCGCGCATTTACAACTGCGAAAAGAGTAAGAACGATGCCCACGGACCTGCAAGAGACAATTTAATCCTATGAGTTTTGTTTCCTCAATTTTCTTACGTACTATTCTTAACTTGGGTATTATGATTTCAAAATTATAAAGGCAAAACATAGTATGAGCAGCTACCTTAGGTTGTCCTTATGGACCACCCTCCCCTTAATAAGAACAGACGTTCCTAGGTCTGCTTGAATAGTCTCCTCAGAACACAAGCTTGTTGCCCAATCTTTTGTTGTTGTTTACAAATACTTTTTCCCCTACTTCAAAAACCCTATTTTGCCTCGATGCATTGTTCCGATCTAGCTGAGCCTGCTGAGCGTTAGCTATTTTGCTTCTAATGTTTTCCTTGAATTCTTCGGTTGACGCGTGGATTACCTCTATCGGCTTTTTCCCGGTGACCGAATGAATTGTGCGGTTGTACCTAACGGTCGCTTGCATTATGAGCTCAATAGTGTCTTCGAATTTCTTTACCAACTTAAGGCACCTTGCTATTTCTGACAATGTACTGTGGAAGCGTTCTACCTGCCCGTTCGATGAGCTATGCATCGGGGGTGCATTGACTACATCAATCCCGAATTGGTTTTTCAATAGAGACGTGATAGTCTCTGAATTGAATGCTGCTTCATTGTCGCAGTATATTGTCTTGGTTTTGGGGAAAGAATTTACAAGCTGGATAATTGGGATCTTAAGAACTGTTATTGTCCGAGACGCTATTGGCTGCGTGATGGCGAATTTAGAAAATTTATCGATACATGTTAAAAACTGTTTTTTATCAGTGGAAAATATATCGATGTGCAGCATTTCGCCGGCATATGTTGGTACCGGTGTCACGCCGAGCTGTTGTTTCTTTGGATGCCTGTCATACTAAGCTTTAGTGCATATCTTACAGTTGGCTATCACCTCCGAAACTAGCTTAGACATTTTTGGGAAATAATAGTCGCACAGAATTTGTTTAACATTTTCTTGCGCAGCCCTATGGGCGCGACTATGCTCCGCTATAACGATTTCTCTTTGCTCGTTTTGGTCAGTAATGTCAGTCACAAGATTTTTGCAATGCCAAAATTTGGTTGCAGGAAAAAATCTTACCAATTCGTCTTGTATATAAGCCAAGGTGTGGAGATTGCAATAAATTGCATTTACCACGCCTGGTTGCACCACTTGTTTCACCTCACGGAGAGCTTCGTCATCCCGAGTGAAATATATGGTGTGCCTTATTTTTTCGCGGAAAAGCACAAATGTGCGTTTCAAGGGAAATTGTGCTTCTTCCAGAATTATCTGGTTCCTGAAGCAATTAAGAGGCTTATCTGTGGCATCGATAGTGTAAGTCAACGATAGCTCACTGTGTATAGTGGCAACATCGGACTCTATCTCGCTTTGCATAGCGTTAATATTTTGGCGCGAAAGCGCATCTGCCACAAAATTTACTTTGCCGGGCTTGTAAAAAATTTTTGCATTATGCTCGTCAATAAAGGCCTTCCATCTTTTGATTTTGGCATTTGGATTCCTATCTGAGACCGCAAAAGTTAGGGGATGGTGATCTGTGTAGATATTGATGTCGCGCGTTCCATACAAGTATTGTTGTAACTTCCCAAGCGCCCATACTATGGCAAGTAGCTCCCTCTCGTTGGTAGCATAGTTTGTCTCGCATTCCTTTAAGGTTCTAGAAATCATGGTGATTGGCTTGCCTTCCTGTGAAAGCACAGCCCCGATTCCATGCGCTGAAGCATCTGTCGTTAAGTCAAAAGGCTTCTTAAAGTCCGGATATCTCAACATGACGTCTTCCGATGCCAGAATATTTCTTACCCTATCGAATGCCTCAGTTTCTGTGTCATTAAATTTGATAGGAATTTTTTTCGACATATGCTTACTAACGGAGCCATTCTCGCCCCTATGTAAGTTTGTCAAAGGCCTTGCAATTGCTGCAAAGTCCTTAATAAATCTTCTATAGTAGCTAGCAAGGCCCAAAAAAACCTGAGCGCATACAAACTTTTGGGTTCCTCGAACTCTCGAATAGCGCGCACTTTTTCAGGGTCAGTTTTAGCCCCGCCCTTTGTTGCAACAAAGCCTAAGTATTCTACGCTTTCTTTGAAAAAATGGGTCTTTTCTCTTGAGACTTTCATGTTGGCGTCACAGAGGCATTTGAGGACCCAGTCAATATGCTTGACATGATCGGACTCATTTTCAGAAAAGATTATGACGTCATCTATGTACACATAGCACGTCTTGCCTATCTGCTCCTGCAAAACGTCATCTATAGTTCTTTGAAAAATGCTTCCAGCATTTTTTAACCCGAAAGGCAGTCGGCAAAACTCGTACTTGCCCCCGTTAACAGAAAATGACGTTTTCTCGCGGTCTTGCTCTGCAAGGTAAATCTGATGGTAACCAGACTTGAGGTCTAACGTAGTAAAGTATTTAGCTTTACCTAAATTGGCTAAGATCATGGCAATATTGGGCATGGGGTACCTATCTGGTATAGTCTGCTCGTTTAGTTTCCTACAATCGATTACCAATCTCTTATTTCTATTTCCGTGTTCATCTAAACCCTTTTTGTCGACAACCCAAGTGGGGTTGTTGTATGGCGATTTAGAGGGGCGAATGATCCCATTCTGCAACAAGTTCTTTGTTTCCTTGTTTACAAACTCGGCTACCCCCATCGGATGTGGGTAGAGCTTTGAGTATATGGGGTTGTTGTCGGTTGTGCGAATTGTCGCAACGACTGAGGTGTTGAAGGGCAGCGCCTCGTTAGGGGTCGAAAATGCCTTGATTCGCTCAACACCATCTTTTTAAACTCTCTTTTAACTGTTAACGGCACTACTATGTCGTCAACATGGGTGAAATTTACATTGTCGCACTTATGGTACTGCAACATTTCTGTTGTGTCACCGTAATTGATCGTGCTTGACTTCAAGTCCAATGTAGCCCCTACTTTTGTTAAAAAGTCTAGGCCTATGATTGCATCGAACGTTGTTAGAGAGTCTAGCAGAAAGAATGGGGTTTTTTGCCCAAAAATGTGCATGTAACATTTTTTATTTATTTTGTTAGAGCCGTGTATTGAACTAACAATGAATGGGGAGTCGACCAACACTCCTCCTTTGAGTTCCTTTACGGGCTTAATGTAGTTTTTGGCCGCTCCAGTGTCGATGAGTATCTTTAGTTTCCTCCCAGCCAGTTGCATTTCGACAAACGGCAACCGGGAGTGTCCTCTAAAAAATTAAGCGATCCGGCCTCATTGCCAGAGTCACTGTCATCATCTATGCTAGCTACGGCCGCCGTAGCTGCCACCTGGTACTTTTGTGAGTCCTCAGGTTGGGCCTGTTGACTTATGTTATAACCTCTCTCTGTCGTCTCTGTCCTGTCATTCGTTCGGAGTTATTGCTTCTCTTCTGATTTCTATTGTTATCAGAATTTGGGTCGCCCTTTTGGGGGTTCCAATTGGTTTGTTGCCTGAACTTAGAGGATGAGTCCACTTCCATGGGCCCTTGTGGTGGCCTATCGTCATTCTTTTGGGTATTTCCTGCCTGTTGAGGCCTATTCTGACCCTGTTTCTTCGTATAGTGCGGATTCCTTTCTGGGGCCCGCTCATTTCCACCACTCCTACCCTGCCTATCATACTGGCGGTTTGGCTGTCTATTCCCTCAGAAGCATTATTCCTCTCTTCCTTTGCCTTGGCATAGGAATTAGCGAACATACTTCGCTCGATGCTTGCCTCGGCTTCAGCGGCCAAGGCTAGTGCGGCCGGCAAATCTTTGGGTTGCGCGGGGAACACTATTGCTTTCAAAGATCTCTTCAGACCTGAGATGAATGCGTGAAGTGCATCATTTCTTACTTCAGCATTGAGTAAGGCGGCACCATTCGCATCGTGTGACATAATGATTTTATTAGTCACAAGTGTCAAGCTTTTTTGCACTTCGTCATAATACTGCATTAAGCTGAGTTCCCCTTGCCTAATTTCCAATTTCTGCCGAAAGACTCGAAGCGAAGTCTTATCTGCGTAAGTGACATCTAATCTAGCAATTATGGCATCGAAATTCAATACCGTACTATGTGACACTAATAGCGCTCTTGCCGAGCCACGAATTTTATTCCTTAAAATTGTGACGGCTTGATAGTGCGCCTCACTGTTTTGGTATGGTCTAAAGATTTCATACGCGTCAACGGCTGACTGCCGCCAAGCCACGTAATCACTTTGTTCGCCGTCGAACTCTGGGATAGATTTGACGATATCAAGTTTGACTTCGCACCTAACAGCGGGATCTATGCTTATGCGGCTATAGACTTCTACCTGTGGTGTATCTATCTGTAAACTGTTCACTTGCTGTTTAATTGCGTCAACTTCTGCCCGAAACTCTTGCTTTAAGCGGTTCTCCTGTTCGGCTAACGCGCTCCTAACGGCACCGTCTATAATGGCACTTAACTGATTTGCGTCAATATTCATCGTGGATTCTTGTTGCACAGTAACTTGAGTAACTTGACTTGTATTAGTTTCGTCGTATAGGCTATCGTCACTATCGTATTCCTGTTTAATTTCTCTTCGCACCCAACTCATCAGCCTTAGCAGACAAAATTGAAATCAGAGAAAACAATAAATATTTCACAATAGGGGGAAAAATTACGCGCAAATATTTTGTAACCAGAATTTGTGTTGTCTCACTGTTTCGTTTATCACTCTTATTACTTTATATATTTCAACAATAACACGACTTAAAGTTTTCTGAATTAAACATTCCACTTACATTTTATGAGGTGGCCTCCTAACGGGTGTGGCTTCTTAAAAAAAACGTTGGGCGTCAGTAATGTTTATCCAGTCTCCAGCTGCAGGTTCTCCGGTAGTTGGGGAATTCACTGAAGTTAAGTTAGTTATGATGCGAGTCTTAACTATGACTCGATTGTATTTGATGGCCTTGTGGCTCAACAACAAAAATGAATACCACAAAGAATTCTTATGCGGCTTGTGCCGGAGTTTGCTTGTTACTTTATTGGTTCTTCTTTACAAACTGAGAATGCCAAATACAAAATGTTTACAGCTACCGTAAGGAATTCGCGAGCAACCAAGTCATAGCCGGCAAGCCGACTCAGCATTATCATAACTCTGCTCTTGCGACACATAGCAAGAATCAGGTTACCATAGCTGACTTTGTTGCTAGGGCATTGGCTTAGCATTTTGCATCAGCGCAACGCCCGCTACTCGGCCACTGACTTTCTGCCTTGCAGCGTCAGCGATATGCCCTGTGAGGGCTGAGCACTCTGAGTGCGAGGGTTACTTGATAACTTGCACACGCATTTTTTGCATTCAAACGCACACACACATATACATACATTTGTACTTGGCCAATGAAATGATACACGCATATACATGTATTCATACACAAACGCATATAAAGGCTTACGTTACGATGTTTCTATTAAGTAGAAGTATTGTACAATTATTGACTCTTTACGTTTCAAAAAGGTCGAAGGGTATCCCACTGTCGCGTGCCGCTCGACTGTTGCTCTTGTTATAAATTACAATATTATTTAGTCCTTGTGCCGTGTTATTAAAGATATAAAGGTGCAGAAAAGTTCTGCCTTACAAAAGTAATGAGAGAAGTATTAAAAAAATATAAAAAGACACCGAGGGTGATAGCTGGTTATGATCAAAGAAACATATATTATTGTCGAGACTGCTAGATGTAATCGCAGCTCGTTCTATACCCGCCCTACCTAGATTCCATAAGATGTTGTTAAAGGAATCACAAATTTAAAGTTTATCTCATCATATATTTACACTATTTCCCCTCAAGGAAAATTTCGTTTACTTTAGGTACACATAATAAACTCAACTTTATTCATGAAAAAAAAAAAAAATAGAAAGAGTATGTAGCTATTAAGCTAAAGAATATAAAAATAATTCATGTTTGTTTCCATTATTCAACTAAAATTATTAACAAAATCATAATTAAATTTTTATGTTGTTTAAGGTTTTGTTTTATATTTGGTTTATGTTCCTTTAATTTCTAATCTTTAAACTAATTTTTAACTATATATACATTTTTATGTTAAGTCATTTTTGTTTTTATTTGTTTAGCTTTAGTAGTTTAAATTCATTTTATTTTCTTTTTTGTTGCTAATTTGTTTAATTATGTGTGTTGTTAAAAAGTATGTTTAATTTTAATTTTTGTTTTTCATTATAGTTAACTTTGTATTGTAATTTTGAAATGGCTTTGAAATAACTTTAGGATTTTATAAGAATATTTAATAAGAAATGCGTATGCATATTAAGCAGTTAGCATTGCATATAGGTAGGTGCAAGTATGTATATTTGTGTACAGGGATATATTATATAAACATAATGTGGTGAATATATGTAAAAAAAATTTGTAGAACTTACCCCCAATCGATCCTTTGGGCCCAAATGATGTGGAGTTGTTGTTGCATTTTTGCTGTTAAAGAGTTTTTAAGTTGCACATATACACATTATAAAGTATATCAGAGCTACACACACATGACTAATATTTAAAGATATAATTCAACACATCAAGCCAAGTAAAGATGAGGATTATATAAACACACTTTTTTATCAACACTGGGCAAAAAGGTGTTATTAGAAATTGAACAAGCGAAAAGCAAAAACAGAAATAATATTTAGGTTAATTTTACATTTGTATAGATTTTAGTTTAGCTAACTATTGTTTTCTATTGATTTTTGTTGTTGTTGAAAGTAGTAAGAATTTTAATTATTAACTTTAATATTTTTAATCAGCTATTATATCATTCTGGATTTAATAATAAGTTTTATTTTGTTTATTTGAATATTTTAATAATAATATTTTTGTTTATTTATTTTTATGCTCTATTTTGTTTTTCTTTTGTTTCTTTCAGTGCAATAATAAAGTTTACAGAAGTGTGAATGCGCGTGTGTGTGTGTGAATAAAGATGAATGTATATGTATATGACCCTGCACTGCACTGTACTGTACCACGCAATGAAACGTGTGTGTATGTGTGTTTCATAAACAAAGAAAATTTGTATGCTTGTGCATACATATGTATGCTTGATTGTGTGTTTGAGTGTGTTTGCAGGTTTGAATGTGTTTGCAGGTTTGAAAGTGTATTTTTAACTAGTTTGGTATTTGTTTTTGTCCTTATTTAATGCACTATAACCCCGGGCACTAATCCTCTATGTATGTGTGTAGAACTTGCATGATAAGGGTTAAAGATGCGTGGCCTGCTATAATTCACAAAGTCTTAGGTATATAGAATTTAGTTCCGCATAAGGGACACAACCTGCAGGGATTTTATCAAAGTAAATTAGAATATACCCCAAAGGAAATTGCATATGTATATGTCTTTCTACTTACGATTAATACAATCTACGCTGCTGACCAGGGTCTCCTGAGGTTGTGTATGTATAGATATGTGGATCGCGCAACGCTTGCAGCGAGAGCGTCTCACGAAGATGTATATATACTCGTATATATATATATTTAACGCGCCACGTTTGCAGCGCGCAGCTGGCAGCGAGAGCGTATGTAAAAAAGTCTCTCCGACTAATAGGTCACGATCATATATAATTTCCGGCTGATAGGCCGAGGTGCACAAGTCGGACTCAACCACGTGGGGTCTTGAGTCAGTGGCTGTGATAATAGGCGATCAGAGAGCCGTTAGAGGTGCTGTGCAGGTTATTTGAACCGATGCCTAAAGAAAACACGGAAATTATTAGGGCTTGCCCAGAAATTTATTATATGCTGTTGACAAGGTACTTACTCTGTACTAAAACAGCAATAATTGATAATTTTCCGTATGTGAGGGCTTATAAAAATCTCAATTAGATTTTTGCCAATTGTTTGCGCAGGTCAGTTCGGTTTGGGTGACGCAGTAGAAAAGAGATGGACCACGTGCTTTCGCTATGTTTCAAAGCTCACTTTTCGATTGGTAGTATTGATCGATAATTTGTTGCTAGCGAACTAGATTAGTCACAGGCGATTACCAACACTTATCTGTATATATAACCGATAAGCCAGGGATGTACACTACAGTGGTCCAGGGTGAAGCCTAAGCGCTTGCGCAAGAAACCAGAGGCTCTCATTCTGAAGAAGACTGGAGAAGTGTCTTACGCTGATATGCTCCGCAAGCTGAAAGCGGACCCAAATCTTAATGATTTTGGGAAGCATGTTAAAAAGATCAGGAGAACGCAACAGGGAAAGCTACTGCTCGAGGTAGAGGGTAAAGCTGCAGACAGTGTACCCAAATTTAGAGGGGCTTTCGGTCTGCGTAAAATGCGCGATGGCACCCAGATAGCGACGGTGATGCTTAGCATAAATGATGCGATCGCTGTCTTGAAAGCGGGCACGGTGACCGTAGGCTGGTCACGTTGCCGCATCATTCAGGTTGTACGACCGGCGAGATGCTTTAGGTGTCTATACTACGTGCACCGAGCGTCCACTTGCAAGGCGACCGATCGGTCTGACTGCTGCTTGCGTTGCGGCGAATGCGGGCATAAGGCAAAGGGTTGGAATGCTCTACCAAAATGCGTGATATGCAGCAGTGAGGTGGACAGGAACCACACGACGGGCGGTTTCGCGTGCCCGACCTTTAAGGCGAGCCTAAAAGGAGCTAAGAGCCACTATAATGTTTAATCAAATAAACATTAATCAGCTCAATGTCAATCACTGCGCTGCTGCTCAGAGTCTTCTTGCTCAGACAGCGGTGGAGCGCAGTGTTGACATCATGCTCCTCAGCGAACCATATATCTATGGCAGCACTAACTCGGACATGATCCTTGATGAGTCCGGAAGGCGGCTATCAAGCTTTGCAGCCCAGTTCGTATACAGGATCGGCCGACCGATTCAATCCGTGGCATTGCATACGTGCTGATCAAAGGTGTGCATATTTACAGCTGCTATGCGCCACCTAGCGAGATCCCGGATCAATTTGATCGATATTCTCGTGAGCCACGCGAGAGGGCGCAGGCCCGATGGTCTCCGATGAGGTAACGCTGAACGACCATGCTCTGATTACCTTTTGCGTGCGTCCAATGAGAACGGTGCGCAGTTTGCGGAGTAGGAAGACACTCGGTCAAGCTTGGGATCCTAGAAAGATCGATAATGATATGCTGGCATATCAAATCGAGTCCCTGTCAATCTCAAGCAGCCATGCGGAGATAATGATCTTATGAAGCTACTGGTATCAACTTGCGATGCTACGATGCCTAGGAAAAGCAAGGTAAAGCGTAAGAGTCCTGTCCACTGGTGGAATGACTCCTTACACCAGCTCCTGCAGGAATGCCACAGGACTAGGAGACATGCGCAACGAACCAGAGGAGGCCCTAGCCACGCAGAACATCTTCTGGTCTACAAGGCCAAGCGTGCAGAGTTCAAAAAAGGAATTTCGGCTGCCAAAGCGCGTGCTTTCAAGGACCTGCTAGAGAGTGTAGACGATGATCCCTGGGGACTCGCCTACAAACTCGTAAGCAGTAAGTTAAGGAAAAGGGAGGGTGCTAAATCGGAGCCCACTGAGATGGCCAAAATCATGGCGGAGCTGTTCCCTGTGCAGACCACGCTATGGCAGCCACTAGAAAATACCCCAGCGTCTGCCCTACCTTGCGTTTCAGTAAGGAAAGTAGTCGAGGCAGCTAGGCGTATAAAGGCTAACAAAGTTTCTGGCCTGGATGGGATGCCGGAAGCAGTGATTAAAGCTGTGGCGCTGGCCAGACCCGAAATCTTCAGGGACACTTTTCAGCAGTGTCTCATTGACGGGGTCTTTCCCAAGCGTTGGAAAAGCCAAAAACTGGTATTGGCGCATGCAACTTCCGCCCGCTATGTCTCTCGTAGGTAAGTTATTCGAGCGTATCCTGTATGCTCGCGTAGAAGCAATAACAGAGAGCCCCAACGGCCTAAGTAGACAGCAGTACGGCTCCCGGAAGGGAAAAAGTACCCTTGATGCCCTCTCGGCTGTTGTAGAGATTGCTAAAAACGCCCTCGACGGTGACAGATGGCGTGGCGGTAGGAAGGAGTTCTGCAGTATCGTCGCGCTGGACGTCAAAAACGCTTTTAACTCTGCAAGATGGCCCACAATTTTAGGGGCTATGCACAATATGGGTATCCCAGAGTATCTGAGGATCGCTGTAGGTAGTTACTTCAGGGACCGTGTCCTTTGGTTCGACACGGAAGCTACCGAGTTTCGCCAGGTGTTCCCCAAGGATCGGTACTTGGTCCGAGCCTGTGGAACATCATGTACAATGGGATCTTGGGCATCAGCAAACCAATAAGAGCAGAATTGGACTGTTTTGCAGATGATGTGGCAATAACAGCGGTCGCCAAGACACTGGCTGGTTGGGATATATCGGCCTGCAAATGCGGCTCACAAAACGGAGGCTGTCCTGTTGAGCGGCAGGAAATCCCTGGAGACCCTGCAGGTCACCATTAATGGTTTCCAGGTGACTTCAGCGAGATCACTTAAGTACATGGGTGTCCTTATAGACCACAGGCTTTCCATTAAGGATCACGCGATATATGCTAGCAGGAAGGCTGGGATCACATCTGCCTTACTGGCTAGGCTCATCCCCAACGTAGGTGGTCCCAGGATGCCGGCCACTTTTCTTTATGCTGCTCCTATTTGGAGCAAAGCCACCTATAAAGGGTCATACCTTAAATGCGCGTTCGGTGATGCGGACTATGGCCCTCAGGCTCATTAGAGGATTTGGGACCATATCCGAAGACGCATCACTTGCTCTGACAGGCATGTCGCCTATAGACCTGGAGATCAAGGCACTGAGCTTAATCCGAGATGGCGTTCCTCGGGTTGAGTCCTAAAGGTGGTTGATGAGAGAGTGGCATGCTAGATGGCAAGCGTCGCACCTGGTGCGATGGACCTACCAGCTCATCCCAGTGCTAGCGGAATGGGAAGGGTGTCAACACAAAGTAGTGGACTACCACCTAACCCAGTTCCTCACCGACCACGGCTGTTTCCGGGCCTTCCTATTTCGGTTTCGCCATGTAGACTCAGCCCAGTGCCTTTACTGCACCGACGCTGCTGAAACTGCGGAACATGTCCATATGGATTGTTCCCGTTTTTCACTGGAGATAATCAGCTAGGATTTCTGTCTGGAGTGCCGCTCAGCCCAAGAGCTCTGTTCTTTGCCATGTTGGCGGACAAAGCCGCATGGGGGCTGGGGCATATGCTACAGGGCCTGAAGGATTGTGTTTGCCAGGTGCAGATCAAGTTTATTTCAAATGTTGGGTGTCACGCCCACCGCCCCCGCAAATCAATAATTTAATCTTTTAAGCTGATTTGTGAGCGACATATAAAAGATACAACATTCTACACCAATATTTAGATAATTATAATATCAACATACATCAAAACTTCAATCCGATCGGACAACAAACACAGGCTTTATTAAATAAAAACCTTGTTCCCTTTGATTTTCTATACAGACCAGCATGCTGTGACGTCAATGCAATTCACATGTTGGAAAGAAGAGGAAAAAGAATGCGAGCGTGTAGCGCCAACTGTTGCTCTTCTTTTCTTTTCTATGCACACGCATTTTTTTAATTCAAACGCGCACACATACATATATTTGTGCTTGGCCAATGAAATGCTTCATGCACGTTTTCATATACAGCCGTTTGCTTATGAAGGCTTAAGTTACGATGTTTCTATGAAGGAGTAATATCGTACAATAATGGAGTCTTTACGTTTAAAAAAAGATCGAAGGGTATCCCACTGACGCGTGCCGCTCGACTGTTGCTCTCGTTTTTTTTTTTAATTTAAACTAACAATTTGGCCAGTGGGCACGCCATCCCAGTTGGGAACGATCGACTTGATGGACACCTTTCTTTTGATGTGGCCAGAAATACTTTTTGGCGTCTTCCATCACTTCAATTGCCAAACGCATAATCATGCAATTGTTGCTCAATTTGGCTTCGTGGTGAACTTCAAACGTTTCAGCCTGTTGTCCAATTGCGTACTATATGCCAGCACAAGGAAGCGAGGCTTATCCTTAAAATGAACTGCGCCTTTACCAATATATTTTCTGCCATGATGTGAACTGTTTTGCACTATGCAGTCGCATCTGCATTTTCAGGGTCCGGAATTAATTATGGTAGCGTTACTTTATTTTGTCAATTATTACTCGAAAAGTGTTGTGAAAAAACCGATCCCACTTCTGAGGTCAATGAAGAAAGAGGTTGCTGAACTTGTTTTAGGTTATTTTACACGCAAAGAGTCGTATGTTTGACTGAAAAAGAGGCCAATCCTACAGATCCGAGCCAAGCTTGGCACCTTGGACAAGTTGATATTGACTAACGGAGATGAGATCGAAGAACAAATAAGGCCTTATGACATGTTGATATTTGTAAAAACCACGAAAGCTTAAGTCGAGTAGGCTCGACTGGAATATAACTGCTACTCACCTGACCAAATATACAAGGTGCGTTGCTGAACTTGTTTTATGTTATTTTACACGCAAAGAGTGGTATGTTTGACTGAAAAAGAGGCCAATCCTACAGATCCGAGCCGTGCAAAAAGCTGTATTAAAGCATAAGGAGACTATTTTGAATCAAATTCATTGTTTGTGCCGATAAAACCATTAGTTCTGTTTTTTGTTAAGAGTCCTTTTTACTTTGGAACGCACCTTGTATAAATTCTATGTTTAGCGAATATTGCGTTGCATACTTTGCAGTACCTTTTCAAAATTGAATTAAATGTCATACATTAAAAAAACGCTTGAAATTTGGTTTTCATCGATTTAAACAAGATCTCAAAGCTCAGAGTTTGGACATTTTTTCTATTTTATCCTGAGATCGAGATTATTCGGACAGACAGACAGAATGTCAGACGAACAGTCGGACTGTTGATTCTGATAAAGAATAAATTTGTTTTGTGGGGTCCATCACGCATCCTTTTCCAGTTACATACATTTCATTTGACTTTAAAAATGTGAGTCCGCTGGATAAATTCCAAAAGACTGAGAATAAAGCTTGATGACTAGCATCGGGTATCAGCGCGATCCCCCTTCAAAACCGGATATCTTAACGATTTGGTGCCAGATAACGTACACCATTTGATACCCAAGTTTAATTGCGATACTAAGTCAAAAATAGCAAGACATAGGATTTATGATGTATTTACATATGTACATGTATGTATGTGCCCAGCCGATTTATGTGGCGCGTTTTTGTCGAGCGAATTTTTTGTTGGATGATATAAGGCTGGTTAAGAAACGTTTTTGATTGACTTTGCGGATCAGCAAATGCTGCTTGAGGTGCATTTGAGTTGGGACAATGTGCAGCAGTGTTTAGTGCATTAAATAACATTGTTTGAAAGAGCTTCATTAGCAGTGCTACATATTCCGGTCTCAAACAAAAGAGAGATGCAACTTTTTGGCATTTTATAACGTGAGCCGAGATTTAAATTTAAGAATCGAGTACATTTATGAAAATAATAGTTACTAAAATTTGAGCGTTTTATATTTATTGAAACAGCGATAAGACTATTGTATTTTATTTTGGCCACCTGTTGACGAGGTGTGTGGGTTACCGGAGCACTCTCAGGTTCTCCTCTTTTACACGGAATCCCACGTTGTTAATGCGTTTGTAGGTATGTCCAAGTTTTGAGCAACAATATGTACAATAAGCAGAACCCAGCCAGACCCATTACGATCTGTTATCAGCGTGCAGTGATTTTTACCAAGTTATTAGAAATACATACATTATATGTACTTATATACATAATTACAAAACCGAGAGAGTAAATTCCTCCTATGTGGTTGCTGTTTCAAATTATATTAATATACCCCATAAAAGCGGCGGAAAACTCGTTTTTTCATAATCAGGGAATACATATACATATGTAGGGCAAGCGCTTGCAAAAAATGACAGTGAAAGTTCTAATTGATGAGAAAGTAAAATTGAAACTTCGTTTATATACATACATACATAAGTCGGTGTGCTGACTTCACTAAGACAGAACTGCAATGAGTTTAATCATTTTTTTTTATGTTTCAAAAACTTATACACAAAATGAAATGCTGAAATTATTTGTTTTATTTAACTGTACGTACTCTATAGGATCGTATATGTTTTTTTTAAAACCGTTGCAATCATCTTGCAAAAATTAATATGCATTGGCTCTAATGTATAATGGGACAAACAGTTTGCTTGTCAAAATGGGCACAAAAATTATTGAAAACAAAATTTCTTAAGTTGATATGTAAGAAAATTATTTAATTAACTGCGAAAAACGATGCATTTAGCTGATTTTTAACACATGTGCCCATTTTTATTTGCAAATTGCTTATCCAATTATGTGTTAGAGCTCCAGTATATTCATATGCATGGATGTATGTACCACTGTAAGGGTATGTTAAAATGTTAAAACTTTTTAATATGTTTGCTGTACGAAATAATTTGAGAGACACTGTACCAACAAACATTTGTACATATATACATATGCATTTATGGGATTGTTTTGAAATATGCCATTCATGCATATATATTATATTCATACATATTATTGAACATTTAATAGGTTTAAACATGGCATTTCAATAAATTTTGAGAACGTGAAAAAATAGTCCCTGTTCAGGTGTTAGAGACTTTTTTATTAAATGATAAAAGCCAATATCCCAGTAGTTATGAATTATATTTTATGAAATAAGCAAGTATCAGTGCGCATCTGCTAAAAACATTTGTATTGGGTTCAACCATTTAAAACAATGTAAAATAAAAACCGAATACAAGAATTTGGTGTTTATACACACTAACAATGTGAATTCGTATAATGTGCTATCGTATAAACACTGTACTTGTGTATCGTTAAAAGCACAAAAATGCACGCACACATGTGCATATTTTGGTGTACTTTTCTATCAATTATTATACCTCGCACCTCATACACAGGGGTGTATATGATTGTTATCAGTTTCTACATCTCATGTAATGGTACAAAAAAACAAATAAAAAAAATAAGAAAACGATCATGGCACACATGTTTTTAATTTTTGGATGCTGTAATAAATGTCGGAAAGATTAGGATAGGATCTATATATATAAATATTTCAAAAGAATCAAGAATGTTAATTCTATTGGTTGCATTAGAATTTTTTATAAGTTAGAGATGACTTTTCTTGTACGTTCCCTATCACTGGTGTCAATGAATACACCCTAAAAATAATAATATTAAACGCATTATGCTGCGGTTGTTTATTCGTATGCATGTACATACATATGTACATATTTAACTGTTAAATATATTTGTACATAAGAATGTGTACATGAATACTTTCTGAAACTGTTAGTACTCAATATCTCTTATTCGAGTTCTCCTAACAGTGGTCTATGTTATTGGTTTTCTTGGTAAACACATGACTTCAGTTTGATCCAAGAACGTCATTCATTTTATAGTAATTCCGTATTGCTTGGTTTCATAAGATAAGAAACGTCCATACGTATACGTACATACATACACGTATGTACGCGAAGAAATAAATGTACCTATTTCTAAAATAAATATTTATTGTGCTTATAATTCCGTGAAAAAAAGAAATACCTAAAATATAATACACAATAAAAATATTATAAATGAGTATTCCAGTAATTCTTATGTTGTTAATTTTTAGTTATTTAACGAAAACGATCAGTTTAAATAATGGTGCAGCGTGTTGTAGTCGAGAATCAATGTTATACAATATGCGTGCATTAAACGTATCAGGATTTGATGGATGCGTTCATTTAGCAAATGACAAGAATGTACGATTTCTAAATGGACCCAAAACAGTTAATAAAATTGAAAGCCCCTTTGGGTTCGGCTTAAAAAATAATAGAGAATCAAATTCTCATATGGAGTTGACACATTGTGAGCGAACAAGTTTTACGAATATTTCTCGCTTTTCCCAAACGTCCGTGACTGTATCGATCAATTCATGTCTCCTTCTTTTAGACAATAATCTCTTTGCAGTTACATGTAACTCAACAACAACAAATAACAACCTTTTACAAAGCATTGGTTTCATTAACAAGTGCTGTCCACGGGGTTTTACTTATACATCTGGAGTTAACAAGTGCTTAAAAAGTGAATCAAACTTTAACGTATACTCAACTATTTTTGACAAGCCCATGATTTTTATGGATTCCTTCGAGTGCCCCAATAACAAAGTTATTGTTGAATATGTGGAATCAGCTGAAACTGTGTTTCTGAAAGGAAGTCAGCTCGTATGGAGAGATGAAAGCAGAGTTTTAACGAAAAATGATTACTGTCTTGATGCAATCGATGAAATAAAAATAAAAAAAACAAGTGCTTCTTTTGAGAGCATAAAACAAACTCAACAATTTATTATTCGTTCTTGTCAACAACCTCAAATTTGTAATTCATTACCTTGCATTCGCAAATGTTGTGGTGATGGTGAAATTTATTATAAAAGTAATATAACAACCTACTGCAAAAAAGAAGACAAGAGCTTAAAAGTTCAAAGTTTAACAAGCTGGAATATAATCGGAAACTTTACGGAATCTTCAGGTATATTTTTTTGATTAAATAATTATGGTGCACTTATATCGGGGGCCCTTTTAAATATAATATGTCGGTAAATAAAACATAAAACATTACAAACGAGAGAGAACAGTTAGGCGTAATCGACAGTGGGTTATCCTTTTACCCGGGGCTCTCGGATACCAAAAATAACCAGTCAAGCGCTACAGTCAGTTGCTGACTGTAGAAGGCTATGGACTATCATAGTATACCCTGAATCATTTATATTCCGTTATTTCTATTGAAAATATTGCTTTATTTGGATTATTATTTAAAAACTAAAAATTTATACGGTATTTGAACGAACGCACAAATTTAATTGATGGACAGAAGAAGAAGAACACGTAAACACTGCAGAAGCGAATCAGGCAGAGCGAGAGGGCAATAAGTTGATGTACACAATACCAAACAATAGTGGCAGTCGCTAGAATTGTACTGTAGCTTAGTTGTATGTGCCGGACACTTAGGCCAATGATGTGTTTGACAGTGTTCAGGGACGATTGCTGCCGCGATCAATATGTGAAATTTGTTCGCTCTTTCTTTCCTATTAAATAATTTTAAAACTCAACAAACCATAATTTTTTAAAATTTTTAGTACGCAATACATTTAGTTAGAACACAGTAGCGGAACTACCACCGGTCCTACTGGTCTCAGAGACCGGGGCCCCGAGCATCAAGAGACCCCCGAAAATGTCAAGAAAATTTTTTTTTTCATATTAATCGAAAAAAAGAACAAAAAAAGAAAATCTAATTAAAAACAGAATGTTAAATGTTAAAAAATAAACAGTTTAGATTTTTTGTTGAAATAAACATTCGTTGCCTGATTGACATTATATTTCTATTGTGTTCTTTCTTTTTCAAATATTCGCGCTTCTTTTTCGGTCACACTGAATTCCGAGAGACATATTTATGTCGAACAGAAACCACAGAAACAAACTTTCGTAAACAATCCTTGCTGTTGTATATATTAATTTCAAAGTCAAAATCATGAGGTTTTAATTACTGGAGTTTAAGTTTGAACGTGAATTGGTTTTTGAGGGGCTAATGTTATGACTGTACATTATTGCGGTTATGTTGTAACTTTCACGCCATTCAGCTTTATTAAATTTGTAAATAAAAAATTCTGCAGATCGATAAATATAAAGGTTACACTTTCGGAATTTGGAAATAAAAACTATTTTTTCTCCATATTCCTCAATATTGAAATTGCTCAATTTGCAATTGAGCCAAAAGTGGGTCAAAAGTTAAAATTAAACAATATTCAGTGAAAGAGTGGAATTAGACATTCAAAATTTGAACTACATTCACTAAAACTGAAATTCGGAATTAAAAATTTTACAAAAGTGAAATTTAAAACTTAAAATAAAAACAACTCGCACAGAATTAACAAGAGCAACAGTCGAGCGGCACGTGACAGTGGGATACCCTTCGACCTTTTTGAAACGTAGAGAGTCAATAATTGTACAATACTTCTACTTAAAAGAAATATCGTAACGTAAGCCTTTATATGCGTCTGTGTATGAATACGTGAATATGTGTGTATCATTTCATTGGTAAAGTACAAATGTATGTATGTGTGTGTGTGCGTTTCAATGCAAAAAATGCGTGTGCATAGAAAAGAAGAGAAGAACAGCAGATGGCGCTCCGCGCTCGCATTCTCTTTCCTTTACTTCCCTACATGAGCATTGCAATGACGTCAAAGCTTGCTGGTCTGTATACAAAATCAAAGCGAACAAGGTTTTTGTTTAAAACTTCTGTGTTTGTTGTCCGATCAGATTGGAATTTTGACGTTATGTTGGTATTATAATTAGCTAAGTATAGTCTTACTCAGAATGTTGTATCTTTTATATGTCGCTCGCAAATCAGCTTAAAAGATGAAATTCTTGATTTGCGGGGGCGTGGCAACCAACATTTGAAATAAACTTCACCTGTCCCGGATCTACAGAAACCTTCATGCCAAATTTGGTGTCTCTAGCTTTTATAATAGCTGAGATCTGTGTGTTCATCTGGACATCCAGACAGCGTGGGAGACCCCACAAAGTATATATATTCTTGCTCAGGATCACTAGCCAAGTCGATTAAGCCTTGTCTGTCTGTCTGTCCGGATGTCTGGATGTCCAGATGAACACACAGATCTCAGCTTTTATAAAAGCTAGAGACACCAAATGAAGGTTTCTGTAGATCCGGGACAGGTGAAGTTTATATCAAATGTTGGGTGCCACGCAAATCAATAATTTCATCTATTAAGCTGATTTTCGAGCGACATACAAAAGATACAACATTCTGAGTAAGACTTTATTTAGCTAATTATAATAGCAACATAACGTCAAAATTCCATTCCGATCGGACATCAAACAGAGAAGTTATTTAACAAAAACCTTGTTCGCTATGATTTTGTATACAGAACAGTAAGCTGTGACGTCATTGCAACGCTTATGTAGGAAAGAAAAGGAAAGAAAATGCGAGCGCGTAGCGCCATCTGTTGTTCTTCTCTTCTTATCTATGCACACGCATTTTTTGCATTCAAACGTACACACACATAAACATTCATTTGTGCTTGACCAATGAAATGATACACGCATATACACGTATTCATACACAGACGCATATAAAGGCTTACGTTACGATATTTCCATTAAGTAGAAGTATTGTACAATTATTGACTCTTAACGTTTCAAAAAGGTCGAAGGGTATCCCACTGTCGCGTGCCGTTCGACTGTTGCTCTTGTTCATGTTCAATGGACAGAATATTTAAATTCTTCAAACGCTCTTGACCCATGTTACTTCGTAAATAAGTTTTTATGATTTTTAATTTTGAATTCAAGTGTTATTAAGTTGAATTTACATTGTGAAAATTCCACTTGTAATGTCAAATTTTTATTAGCAGTTATAACTTGAAATTCTAAGCTGCTTTTTTCTATACCCTTCGACCATTGAAAATGGTCAAAAAAGGGTATACTAACTTTGTGCAAATGTATGTAACAGGCAGAAGGAAGCGTGGGAGACCCCACAATGTATATACATTCTTGCTCAGGATCACTAGCCAAGTCGATTAAGCAATGTCTGTCTGTGTGTCCGGATGTCTGGGTGTCTGGATGTCTGGATGTCCAGATGAACAAACAGATCTCAGCTATTATAAAAGCTAGAGACACCAAATTTGGCATGAAGGTTTCTGTTGATCCGGGACAGGTGAATTTTATTTCAAATGTTGGGTGTCACGCCCCCCGCCCACGCAAATCAATAATTTCTTCTTTAAGCTGATTTGCGAGCGACATATAAAAGATACAACATTCTGAGTAAGACTATACTTAGCTAATTATAATACCAACATAACGTCAAAATTCCAATCTGATCGGACAACAAACACAGAAGTTTAAAACAAAAACCTTGTTCGCTTTGATTTTGACGTCATTGCTCATGTAGGGAAGAAAAGGAAAGAGAATGCGAGCGCGTAGCGCCATCTGTTGTTCTTCTCTTCTTTTCTATGCACACGCATTTTTTGCATTCAAACGCACACACACACATACATACATTTGTGCTTGACCAATGAAATGATACACACATATTCACGTATTCATACACAGACGCATATAAAGGCTTACGTTACGATATTTCTTTTAAGTAGAAGTATTGTACAATTATTGACTCTCTACGTTTCAATAAGGTCGAAGGGTATCCCACTGTCGCGTGCCGCTCGACTGTTACTCTTGTTTTAATTGAATTCTGAAAATAATTAATTTTACATGTATTTTGTTGTTGGATAATTCTGAGTAAAACGTCACAACGATGCGCACTGTGTCCCACAAGCGACTTATTTCAAACGAAATGTTATTTATTCACAATAATATATTATATTATTTTATGAGTTGCAAATTGCGTGAGAGCTTTGAAGAAAGCAACGAGAACTCTTTGGTCGGCACACTGGCGTTAACGAAGATGTTTAATAGCTCAATATTCTTATAGATTATGTGATATGTAAGGCAAAGAGTTTTTTTTTGAGTTGGGGAGTAGAGCACTGCAGGCAAAAAATTTTTGAAAAAATAAAATCGCGCGCGCGATTGCCTGCAACGCACTAATTCTCAACACTTTAAATTTTCTTGCTTGCTCACTTTTCATTTTAAATAAATCGGTTTGTAGGACACTGTACCGTCACAAAATGTTGCAGGCAGACTGGCGCCTTGCACAAAAAGGCAACAACAAAATACATGTAAAATTAATTATTTTAAAAATTCAATTAAAAAAAACTATAAGCGACCGCCAAATAATTCCTAATAATAATTCACCTAATTTCATGATAAATAAAGTCTTATCAGTAAAAAAAATTAAAAAAAAATCGGAGATGTTGGCAGTTATTTAACCTTTACCCACACGGGAAGGGGGGAGGAGGGTTTGAGTGGAAAAATTGTAATGTTAAAAAAATTTTTCTGTTAAGGGCCCCTTAGTGAGAATCCGCCTGGGCCCCATTACTATAGTTCCGCGACTGTTAGAACACTTATAAAAACTTTGCCGAATGTTGCACAAATCTGGCAGTGATGTAGCCTATGTGTGCCGAATACGGCAACTAATGTGTGTTGGAGCGGAACGCCAATACATTCATGTGTATATGCAGATATGTATGTATCAGCGTCTCACTCGAACATTCGTAACTCATTGATTGTCTTAAATATTACAAAAAAAAATTAAAATAAAGTATTTGAAATCTGTTCTTTATTGATAACAAGCGGGTGTATAACGGTCCGTTCGACTGTACTTTTCCTTTTATTTTATACGAATAAAAAAAACAATAACAATTATTTACCAGTCGAACGCTACAGTCAGATGGTTACTGTAGAAGGCCATGGATTATCATAGGATACTCGTACCGTGTATCATTTATTTTCTGTTATTAAAAATGAAAATTTTGCTTTATTTGGATTATTATTAAGCATTTAAAAACATTTAATACGGTATGCGAACGACACGCACTATTTCAATTGACGAACAGAAGAAGAAGAACGCATAAGCAATGCAAAAGCGAATAGACAAGTGGTATAAGCATTAGACAGAGCGAGAGGGCAATAAGTTTATGTATGCATTTTTATCTACCACCGAACAGTTGTGGCGGCCGCGGGAGTTCTACAGTAGCTTAGTGGACTGTGTGTCGGACTCTTAGGCCAATGATGTTGACAGAGATCGAGGTTCGATTTCTGCCGCGATCAATATGTGACATGTTGTTTTCTTTATTTTCTATTAAATAATTTAAAAGCTTAACAAACAATAATTGTTTAATTTTTTTGGTGCGCAACATATCTAATTAGAACACTTTTATAAACTTTGCCGAATGTTGCAACAAATCTGACAGTTGCGTATGTGTGCCGAATACGGCAATTGATATGTGTTAGAGCAGGACGACAAAACAGAAATGGGCAAATACAAACATGCATGTATCGGCGTCCCGCTCTAACATTCGTGTCTTCGTACTTATTGAGTTTCTTAAATATTGCATAAAAATATGAAATCAAATTTTTTTTAACTATTTATATTGATATTTTCTTAATTAAATTAGCATTTAGGTAGCGGATGTTTTACAGCCTGTTCGACTGTTGTTTTCCTTTTAGTAAAGTTGTTGCACTCGGCCGCGCAAAGGACTTGAACTCACGCCCTCACACACAAATCTTCAAAGAAAGTCGTCCGCCACTCTAACCATATTAATAAATTCTAAAATAATTTAGCATTTAGGTAGCGGATGTATTACAGCCTGTTCGACTGTTGTTTTCCTTTTAGTTAAAAAAGTTGCACCCGGCCGCGCAAAGGACTTGAACTCACGCACTCACAAACAAATCTTTAACCCTTTCAGGGGCAGTGGGACATATATGTCCCACCTTCTGTATTGCGTGTTTTTTTTCGTATTTTTAGTACAGTTTACAGTAACTGGTATTTTTTCTTGCTTCCCCAGACTCTTGGGGATGCATGGTTTGTAATAGTTCTAAAAATTTGTGTGGGATTGTTTATTTATACGTAGTTGTAAACAAATAAAATCTCATAAACCTGATTTTTTTTATCTTTTCATTGGCACATTTTTCTATTGAACTGATTCTTGCTATTTACAGTTATTAAGAGGTTTTCGGAGTCGCTGATTACGATTCTGGCATCAAAATTACAAAATTCAAAATGGCGGAGCCAAGATGGCGACCATGTGACTCTGATATTGAATTTTTCAAACAATATGCACAAAACAGGCTCTACTGGGGTTTTCGTGGTCGCTGATCACGATTCTGGCATCAGAATTTCCCGAAAATCGCCATATTGGATCCGCCATTTTGAATTTTGAAATTCTGATGCCAGCATCGTTATCAGCGAACCAGAAAACCCCCATACAGCTTGTTTTTTGCATATTATTCAAAAAATTCAATATCATAGTTACATGGTCGCCATCTTGGCTCCGCCATTTTGAATTTTGCAATTCTGGTGCCAAAATCGTAATCATCTACCCCGGAAACCCCTAAATAACTATAAATAGCAAGAATTAGTTCAATAGAAAAATGTGCGCCTGAAAGGGTTAAGTAGTCCTCTTCTTGCTCTGATTCATTAGTGATGTCGGTAACTTTACTTTGAGTAAAGCGAATTTTTACTTTTCTAAAGTTATCTGGGTATATTGATTGTATTTTCCCCATGATATCTTCAGAAGTTTGTATTCCGTAAATAACGGATGGGTTAAGTTATTTCCGAAGTATAAGTATAAGTTCGTCAAGTTCGTAAGTTTGTAAGTATATGTCATGTCTTTGAAACATAGGGTATGCTAAATTTGTAGTCGTTGCTGTTTGCTTTATGGATGAAAATTTGATTTTTAAAAGCGTTAATGGGTACTTCTATACTAGGGATGAGGTTATGGCTTGAACTCTCGTCGCTATGTTGAGTGGATACTGAGTTTATCTGACCTAAATTTGAAATGCGAGACAATGCATCTGCTACTACATTGTCTTTTCCTGGTTTGTAGATTAACTCGTAGTCGTATTCTTCTAAATGAGATTTCCATCTTTGAATTCTAGCGTTGCCATTCCAACTACTCAATGAGTGTGTAAGCGGTTGGTGATCAGTGAATATTTTCACCTTGGCTTTACCGTATAGATAGTTACGTAACGCTTTAAGGGCCCATATAATGGCCAACATCTCTTTCTCGTTAGCTGCATAATTTTCTTCAGCTTTGGAGAGGGTTCGTGAGATGAATGAGATAGGTTCACTGTTCTGTGAGAGAACTGCACCAATGGCATAGTTTGATGCATCGGTGGTGAGGTGGAATTCTTTTTTAAAATCGGGGTACATCTTGTGATATTAACGAATTTTTTAGCTTCCTAAATGCGTCTATGGCTTCTTGGTTGAAGCTTATTGCTGCTATCTTGCTTACGTGTTCATCTTCACCTCTTAGCAGTATGGTGAGTGGTTTAGCAAGTTTTGCGTAATCCCTTATACATCTCCTATAGTATCCTGATAAGCCTAAAAATGATCTGAGTTCTCTTATTGTCCTTGGGGTAGGAAAATTAGCTATTGCCGAGACTTTGTCAGAGTTGGTTTCAATACCTTTATCGGATATTACGAAGCCTAGAAATTCAACTTTACTCTTGAAAAACTCGCATTTATCGAGTTAAAATTTAATATTGGGCCTATATAGGGTATCGAATATGGTATTCAAGTTTTCAAGATGAAATTTTTCCTCTTGGCTAAAAACAATTATATCATCAATATAGATATAAAAAATTTACCCTATATGTTCACGTAGTATATCGTCTAGTGTATGGAGCATTTTTAAGACCGAAAGGAAGGCATGTGAACTCATATTTGGCATTATTTATAGAGTTTTCTTTATATCTGTGGACTTTAGTTTTATTTGATGAAATCCGCTTTTTGAGTCCAGAACGGAAAAAAGTATTTTGTTGTCCAATTGGCACTTCTTTTATCTCGGGGATAGGGTATTTATCAGCTATTGTTACTTTGTTTAATTTCCTATAATCTATTACCATTCGGTATTTCTTTTCGTTTGAAGCGTCGAGCGTCTTGGGAACAATCCACACAGGTGAATTGTACGGAGGACGAGATGGTCGTATTATACCATTTGCTAATAGTTCTGAAATCTGTTTATTAACCTCGTCTTTAAGTGACATGGGATATTGGTAGAATTTAGAATATACAGGTTTTTCATTGTTCGTGCGTATTGCTGATGTCACGTTAGTAGTGTTCGTCAATTTTTCGTCTGGTTTTGAGAATAAGTTGGGATAATTTTCAAGTACATTTTCTAAATTATTTCTTTGTTGATCGGACAAATGTTCTGTACGGGGGCAAATATTGTTAATCGAGTCATATTTTTTTTCTTTAATAATTACTTTTACGTTGTCTTTAATGAACATATAGTTCGAATGTGTCTGAATTACTGCTTTATGTTCTTTTAAAGTGTCGTTGCCGAGAATGGCACCGAAAGATCTTAATGTCTGCAAAAGAAAAAATTTAATACGCACATCTCGGATATTAAATAGGTGTGTAATTTTAACGTTACCTCCAACTGTAACGGCTTGAAACGGTTTCTCGATTGGAGCGGGGTTACTTACTAAACTAGGTTTAATATAGTTTCTATTAGATCCTGTATCAATAAGTATTCTCAAAAATTCTTCTCCTACGTTCACCTCAAAATAAGGTAAGGAGGAGCTATTTACTCTAAAAAATGCAGATCGGCGTATTGTTCTTGTCCTACATCGGTCCAGCAACAGCACTCGTATTGTTCTTGGTATTCATCTAACGTTTGTCCATATTCGTTTGAGTCAGTTTGGCTGTACGCTAACTGTTCATATTCTGTTTGTTCGTTTTCTGTGTTCTGGTCATTGCTGCTAGGTGTAGTAGTGTCATTATTTTGTTCGTTACTTTCTATATTAAAAGTACGTTGTCGTTTGTCATCCTGTGGAACAGGGGGAATGGGGTTTCCTAATCGTTTACCCTGTAGCATAGTTTGATCGATATGTTTGGCCCTCGATTTTCAAACATACATAGATGCAAAGCTTGAGGTAGATCTTCAGGCTCTTTCATTCCAAGAAGGTGAGGTAGGTCTCCTCTCAATTCACGAATAAAAGTGTCTAGAGCTTTATCTCTATAAAGCTTAGTCATCATTTGTTCTGACTTGCGAGATAATTCCATACAACCAACTTTATTCAGTAGTAAGGACAGGTGACGGTAAACTACCTGATGGAATTCTTCTACTGTTTGATTGACACCCTGAGTAATGGTTGTCAATTGGTACTCTAATGGACTCAAATCGCGCTTATCTGCGTAATGCATTGTTAAGCACTTTGAAATAGCATTCCAGTCTAGTGGCACGTTATAGGATTCTAAGGCTGTGTCGGCATTGCCAACAATTTTGTTTCTTATGGTATGTATTATACCAAAATATTTAGCAGTGCCTTGTAGTGCCGCGTAGTTCTCTATGATTCTATCTACGCCCTTTTTTCACGAACTAAATTCTCCGCGGTCGCCTGAGAACTCTCGGATGCTTTTAACTACATCCGGTATTTTATCTAAATCGTTGAGATTTCCCCGATGTTGAGGCTGAATTATTTGGTTTGGTACATCTAAGAAGTTACTATTCGGGTTATTTTGTTGTCTGAATAATTGGGGAACCTGAGAAGCGATAGCTTTTGAAACTATTCTACCAATGTGTGCGTTAAGTTCTTGTTGGTTCATATTGACTCTATTTTGTTCTGTCTGGTTTACTGACAGAATGGGGGGTCTAATTAAGTTATTAGGATTTGCCATTAGCGGTCACGAATATTTAAAAAATTTAGAATATGTCGTATTAATTCAGGCTTATAAAAATAGAAATCGTAAGTTTTTGTTCGCAAAAGGATTTGTTGTTTAATATACTCTTTTCCAGTGAAAGTGATTCAACAAAATTCCGAAATGTTTTGGTCAAAAAGGAAAAGTTTTTATATGTTTGAAAAACCAGTAGCTGGTTTCTTCCTTATACTTTGGAGGGTCCTCGTAGGGAATCGCAAAGTTGGAAATTGTTATACTACAGTATTCTGTAGTCTGTTAATCGTTTATAGGGGTTTGATAAGTCCGTGACTTTGTATTTGACTTGCGTTATCGATTACAGCTGACTGTAATTTGCGTTTTTGGTGGTTTTATAGTAGCAGACGATCAGCCTCAAAATTTAGTCCTTTTTAAT
The DNA here is from genome assembly GCA_018151435.1 of Zaprionus africanus. Classification (NCBI taxonomy): domain Eukaryota; kingdom Metazoa; phylum Arthropoda; class Insecta; order Diptera; family Drosophilidae; genus Zaprionus; species Zaprionus africanus. The sequence goes on from JAECXB010002236.1 coordinate 104,694, forward strand.
TTTTATTACGTGGTGTTTTGGCCAAATCACTTCACTCTATTTTACGGTGTGTTATTTACTTTGGTTGATCACTTCACTTTCACTTTCTTATGCCAATATATATATATTCTTTTTAAATTTGCTTAACTTGTATTGTTAATTTTGTAATTTTCTTTAAAGTTTTGTTTGATTTGAATTCTTAATTTCCTAATTTTCTTTTAAGTTTTTGCTTGATTTCAATTGTGAACTTTCTTTGAATTTTGCTTAAGACTATCTTACAAGTAGGTTATTGTTGCCATCCTTCCCGATCGTCTGGATTTGGTCCGGTTTGCTGCTTCTACCAGGTGCGATACTTTTTCGGAAGGTTCCGTGGGGACGGGCCTTGCACGGCGTTGGTCTTTGTAGCCGATGAGTTGCCTTTACGTTGCTTTTCGGGCCACCACTGTGGGTGGGAGTCTTCCCTCTTATTTAACGGAACACGGTTATTCGCGACTTACACTTTTTGATTTTCGTCACGACGCGAGCATAGAGGCTTTTTACTCTTTTATTCACGAACACTTAAAGGCTTTTTGCTCTGTTATGTTATAAACCGGTCCCTGCTCGGGCGCCAGTTAATTTATTTTTTTATTAATGAAAATAAAAAATAAATTTTACAAATTTATTTTGGTAACTTTATTGATCGGATTCAATGTTAATCTGGCCTAATCTGGCCTTTTGTGAATCAGAATTTGGTGTAGCGGTGGCAGCGACGAATCAAAGTTTGACAACAGTTTGTCAGTTGTGCAGTCGGCTGTTATTGGTTAATTGCAGTTCTGCTGATGACTTCTTAATAAATTTGGCCATTTCCTGTTGTTGTCAATATTTAATAGGAATTGCATGTGCCCGTGTGAACTACTTGCCCATTTCCTGTTGTGGCTAATATTTAGTAGGAATTGCAGGTGCCCGTGTGAACTGTTTTGCAACTGCAGTTCAATGCTCTGTTAATATTAATTTTGTTAAGATTTAGCTTACTTAAGGTTGGCGCGTGCAGGAAATAATGCAGACGCTGACCTAAGCTTTTCTTTATGAGCTTTTGGTAAAGCGTGTTGTTAACTTATATGTGTACGAAGGACGTTATTAGATAGAGTTTAATTGAAAAGATTAAATATAAAAGTGTATTTACACTACTGTGATACTTTTTGTTGGCATGCCGCCTTTGGGCTGCCGACAAAGAAAGAACGCCTCAGCGCTTCTCTTTGCTGCTGTGGTTGAAGAGCCTATGCTAGGTTGGACATATCCGTGTCGCTATGAGCGACTGTGGGTGTTACGATTATATGACTCTGGTTTGCGACTATAAAAATCCCGATACGTATAGCACTTGAGCTATAGCGGCGTTATGGTCATCTAAATGACGTCGGAGTCACGTCGAATTAGGGAGTCGCATCCGTAGTTAACCGATATATAATTAAATTTTTAGGCGATGGAATTTTTTTAAAAAAAAAAATTATACTTTATTGTTTGGCCAGAGATTAGATACAACTACTTGACAAATTTATTTTTTCGGCCCAGCAAACCTCTTTACAGAGAATTAACATAAACCTTTAAGTTCTGTTTTACATTACATTTATTTTACATGAAGCTTGTTACCGTTAAGCGGTTGGTGTCTTGGGAGAATTAAGCTTTTGAAAAGTGAAGCTTTTAGAGCAGTCGGCTTTAGCTTTTATGAAGAATGAATATGTCACTCCCCCACCTTTTTAGATATTAGCTTGTCCACAAGCGCTTATTTCTGGATATAATTGTGGTACTGGATTTTCAATTTCAACTATTTCTGTTTTTGGTTCTATTTCTTTTTCAATATTATTGTTAGAGGTTTTACTTGGTTTTAGCTAAGAGATAATAATTTTGTGTGGCGCTGTTTTACATTTCATATAAAAGTAAAATATGTAAATTAAAACTCAAACAAATATGAAAATTATTAGTATGTTTCTGTAAATTGTGTTGTTCTTATTGTTTAACAAAATCATTTCTTTAATTTCTATGTGTGACATTGGTTCGACTTTGGTTACATTGTGTTCAGTAAATATTAAATTTGTGTATTGTTGAATATTATTAGATATTGTAATTTGTTTTAATTCTGCTGTGCAGTTGGATATTTTTATTTATTTATTTATATGAAAGTTAATTATAATATAAAATTAAGATTAACTTATTATTAAAGCACTGGCTGCTAGGGCCTTCGGCTTGGAGTGTGTTTTTAAATTACTTAACTAACTTTATATTTACAGTTTACTATTTACAGTTGTTTATATTTAAATTTATTTACATATTAACGTTCTCAATTGTGTTTTTATTATTTTCATATTAAGTGGTATGTATCTGATAATTTGAGGAATTTGATTATTGTGGATATATTTTCAGGGGTTGGGTTTGCTAGGGTCATTATGGGGCATTTGTTTAGGAAGGTTTGGTTTCTGAGGTGTGATGTTGCGGGACAGTTTGTTAGGATATGTTTTATTGTGAGATCTGTTGTTGTGTGGCAGTTTGGGCATGGTTGGATGTTGTTGGGGTTGTAGTAGTGTTGATGTGTAAATTTTGTGTGTCCTAGTCTAAGTCTCAGTATTTTTATTTGGTCAATGCGTGCGTAATTCTTTTGCTTGAGTGATTTTAGATATTCACCTGTGTGAATTAAGTTTGTGTTTAATTGTTTGTACCATGTGTTGCAGAATTCTATGTTATGTTTAAGTTGCTGATCTATTTTGTTCTTAAGAAACTTGTTTATATCTGTTGTGTTGAAGTTGTTTGAGTAGTGTAGGGGCATTGTAATTGTTGTTTTAGCTGCATTGTCGGCTAGTTCGTTACCTTGTATGCCGCTGTGGCTGGGGACCCAGAGTAGTTTTATTTTGGGGGCAGTGTTGGTAAGGAGGGATATTTTTATAATTTTATTATTTTCAATATAAATCTCTTGACCGTTACAATTATGATAAAGTTTTTCTCTTGTCATATTCCAGGTCATAAGTATATTTGGTTTAATGTATTGAATATAAGATTGTTTACGATATTTTTGTAAAGTACAAGTTGGTGTTTCGTGTTTTATTATGTTAGCTATGCAATGGTCTTTGACAATATTCTTTGTTAGTGTATTAAGAACATAGTTGTTATGTAAATAGAATTTGCCTTCAATATTTTCATTTATTATTTGGCCATTATTGTCGGGATAAGGTGCAATTATGAAAGTTGGTTGTTCAATTGTATTCATAGGAATGTGGGACATTAGGAATATTTCATTAGTAGCTACGTTATACCAAGCGGAAGTTTTTATATCAATTAGATTTTTGTAGTTAACGTTGCCAATATTGTCTTGTTTAAGTAGTTTGGGATTAAATATTACTAGTCGTGTTAGTTGTGAACCCATTTCAATATCCTCGATATATTCGGTAAAATGTTCAATTTTAAATATTAATAGATTCATTTTTTGTTCTTTTTTTTAATGAATTGGACTGGTTGTTAATTATTTCTATGCCATTATTGAGACTGTCAATAACGTGGTTTAGAGTGCTAACTTGTACTGTGTGATGTGATAAAGTCGAAATTTGTGTTTCAATATGTTGTCTGTCTTCTTCGTCTAGTGTGCCGAAAAGATATTTTAATGTATCGAACGCCGTGTTGAATGCGTCGCTTTTTAATTTATTGTGATGTTTTATTGTGTTTATTATTATTAATTTTGGATGTTTGAAACTTTTTATTGGGTTGATTTCGAGTGTTCCTGCTGTAGTTTGTGTCGCAAAACAAGTTATTATGGTAATTATAAGTCCGATGATTGGGAGGTGTTGGTTTGCTGCAAGTATTTACTGTCATTAACTTTCTTTTTCTTTTTAAATTTACTTTTATAATGAATAACGTTTTGACCTCTATTATTTTCGTTATAATGTTTTTCGTCCAATTGTTCTATTCTGCATGTTTTTCTAAGGGGGATTCTTTGATTTTGCGCGCGTTAAGGGTGCTTGTCTAAATTTTGTGTCAATTTCGAAGTCCTGTTGTTTCCTGTTAAGTTTTTTGATTTTATTTTCTTTAATCATCTGAGTATCATAAGTAGGTATGCCTGCGTAAAGAAGAATGTTAGCTGGTATCTGTCCGGTCGTGTTATGTTTGGTCTTGTGGTTATATATGTATAAAATTGTCTCCATTCGTGTTTCTTTATTTTCTCTATTGTTCTCGGTATTAATAATTCTGATTTTTTCATTTATGGTTTTATGAAGGCGTTCTATGTCAGCTATTCCTGTTTTACTTGTGGTAATATCTATTTGTATGTCTTCGTTATTAAGCCAAATTTTTAAAGAAGTGCTTATAAACGCAGAGTCTTTGTCTGCTTTAATTTTCTGTGGTTTTCCCATGTCGTTAAAAATTCTAGTAAGGGCTCGTTTTGCCTCTAACCAATCCCTGCTGTTTGTTTTAATAAGTGATGCAAATTTTGAATCGTTTCGTTGTCAATTGCATAAAAGTCAATAACATAAATTTCTCTTGGGTTATTTGTTTCTGGAGTTATTTCAAAAACTAGTTTTGTTGGTCTATGTTCCGTCTTTGCAAGGTTACAGATTTCACAATCATTAATAATGTTTTGAATTAATTTAGTATAATCGGGAAAATAGTGTGTTTCTTTAAATAATCGTATCATTTTTTCAATACCAGGGTGTAACAATTTAGAATGTTGAGTAATAATGAATTCTTTAAATTCAGGATTAGATTTTATGTCTTTTAACTTTATGATACCTTTCAGAATTTTCACGTTACTATGTGGGTTAATGGTTTCTTTATATGCTTTTTGAAAAACTAATAAGTCTTTATCGTTTTCCATGTAAATAACACTGGTATTATTTAAGAAGTATTTAATGAGGATATCTGTTGCCTTTGTCAAGATCAGGTCGGTGTATTTGATAGTCAGTTTTGTTTTGGAAAAGTATTTCGTTGTCTCTACTTGTTCTATGGTGTCTTTAATTAATTCAATTTGTCTTGCAAAATAGTTTATTGGTTTTTCTGTAATTTCAATGTAAGTTTCGTTGCTTTCTGATGAACTATGTATTGTTGCTGCTGTTGAAATATTTTCTTCTTCGCCTACCATGTTTTCTTCAATTTTGACACGAGATAAAGCGTCTGCTACGTGATTTAGTTTACCTTCTATATATTTGATTTTGAAATTATATTCACTAAGTCTAATTCGCCAACGTTGTAGTTTCATATTAGGTTCTTTAATGTTATTTAGCCAAACAAGGGGTTTGTGATCGCTCAAAATCTCAAAGGGGACTCCATATAGATATGGGCGGAAATATTTGGTTGCCCAAACGATTGCTAGTAGCTCTTTTTCAATAGTGCTATAATTTTGTTCATGATCATTTAATGTTCTGCTTGCAAAGCTTACTGGTTTATTGTCTTGCGATAACACGGCTCCTATGGCGAAATTGCTAGCGTCAGTAGTGACTTGAAATGTCTTTGTGAAATCAGGGCAAATTAAAATTGGGTCGTTCATTATGAGTGTTTTTAACTTTTCAAATGATTTATTATATTCTTCATTTTTTGTGTCTATTTTAGCTCCTTTTTTTAGAAATATCGTCAGAGGTTTTGCAATTTTTGCAAAATCTGGAATGAACTTACGGTAATACCCGCATAAGCCTAAGAAAGATTTGATTTCTTTCGGTGTCTTTGGGAGGGGAAATTTTTCGATTGCTTTAACTTTCTCTTTATTGGGTCGTATGCCTTCTGGACTTATAATATGACCTAAGAAATTTGTTTGTTTTTTTAGGAATTCGCATTTGTCCAATTGGAGTTTCAGATTGGCCTCTTTTAGTTTCTCAAAAACCTTTCTCAGTGAGTCTAGGTGTTCGTTCAGAGATGTTGAATAGATGATCACATCATCTAAATAAACAAGGCAATGCTTGTTAATGAGGTCTTTTAGGACGTAATTCATGCACCGTTGGAAGGTTGCAGGAGCATTTTTTAAGCCAAATGGCATGCGAGTGTACTCATAGTGACCATGTTTGGTCGAAAACGCCGTTTTTGGTATAGATTTAGGGTCCATTTCAATCTGGTGAAAGCCTTTTGCTAAGTCAATCGTAGTAAAATACTGGCATTTTCCTAATTTACCTAGTATTTCGTCCATATTAGGAATCGGAAATTTATCATTTATTGTTATTTCATTTAGGTTTCGATAGTCCACGACCAACCTGAATTTCGGTTTGCCTGAGGCATCTATCTTTTTGGGAACAATCCATAATGGACTGCAGTAGGGGGAGTCGCTTTCGCGTATAATACCTTGTTGTAGCATTTCTTCAATTTGCTTATTTACTTCTGCTTCGTAGGCGAACGGATACGAGTATGGTCTTTTGTAGACTGGGTTTTCATGAAAGGTTTTTATATCATGACGTATTATACTTGTGAATGTAAGGTTTTCATTTTCAGAATATTGAATGTCACTGAACTCTTTTAATAAATTTGTAAGTCTGTATTTTTCTTCACTATTTAAATGTTCGAGTCTGTATGTGTGTTCTGTGTCTATGTTGTTGTTCATGGCATAGTTTATTTCTGATGTAAAGTTGTTTTCATGTAAGAGTGCATTAAAGTTTTTTGAAGAGTTGCCATCACATAGATTTAGTTCTTTGTGAACGAATGTTCTACCGTTAATTATTGTTTCCTTTCGAAAGTAATCTATTAAACCATTATTTTCCATTAGTACTTTTCTTCCTAATAGAATGTCATAAAAAGGTGAAAATGAATGAATATAGAATTGCTGAGTTTGTTGAAAAAGACCGTTGGCCGGAAGGTCTACATATTTATTTAATTTAGAATAGCCTGTCATACTTCGGACAGTTATTTGTTTATCCTTAACTTGGAGGTTGAAAAAGTTTGAGCTCATCATGTTTATTGAAGAGCCAGTGTCAACTATGCATCTATATCTGTGGTTATTGAACATGATCTCTATGTATTGGTGGGTTCCCAGGCTTGTATTGGAAAATTTTCAGCTTGTTGATATTGCTGATCTGTAAACATTTCTGTTTGGGTATTCTGTAATTGATCTTCGTGGAACTGTTCGTCGTTATTATTGTAGTGGTCAGTTTCGTTATCGTAATCTAATTCGTATTGGTGATGACTTTCATCTGTCTGCATACGTGACTGTCCGCTGTCTTCTTTAGAACGCTTATTCGGCACTCTCGGTTGTTGGGGGGCTGATTGTAGTTTCGGGTGTCGTTTTGACGGTCATGAAGTAAGTTTCTTCTGAACTCGTTGTATAAATGTCTGTTCTGATCAAATTGCTGTTGTCTGGTCGGAGGAGTTTGTTTAAAAGGGGGTTGATTGTTTACGTTAGTGTTTTGGATCTGCGTGGGATTTGTTAATGGAATAAAGGGGCGAACGAATCGTTGATTAGGGTGAGTGTTTTTGTTTTGATTAATGTTTGAATTATTCTGGGTGTTAGGTGCATTAGAGTCTTCGTATAGACCTTCTTCTTGGGCGACTTGTCTTAACTTTGAAACGGTTGAAATGTCATACCTCGCTAAGGTCATGAACATCCTATCAGGGAGTGAGCGTCGAATTGTATTTTTAATAGTAGTTGCCATTGCTTGTGTATAAACCGTTGTATTATTTCGGTCATCTTCTAATGCTAACTTATTTATAATAACAGTTGACTTATCTTCTAATTGCTCACAGAATAGACGTAAGTTACCTTTAAAGGGTGTGCAATACAACCTTCTTAGTAGTTCCTCCAGGGGCGTCTGGGTCTTGAATTCCGTGATTAGGGCGTCTTTTAAAGTTGTCCATTCGTTGTACATTCCATGTTGGGAAATTTTTTCCGCATCTCCGACAATTTGAAGTTCGATTGCTCCAAATATGATTGCCTTCTGTAAATTGTCGTTTGAAGGGTATAAGTTCAACAGGTATTCGATACGTCTGATGAACGAGCTGAGACTGCATGGGTTTCCAGAGAATTGTGGTACTTGGCGTATTTGCCGAAGTAGTTGAGACAGACTTTCCGCTGTTAACGCCATCTTAGTTTTATTTATAAAACGTTGTTTAAACAATGATTTTTAGTGGTTGTTTAGTTTATGTTTTTATTCGCAGACTGCTACGGTATGTCGAGACTTATGCCTTAAGCGAACTGCACTAGTTTAAACTTTTTATTGTCTTATAAATTGTAGCTGTCGCACTTTTGGGCTACTGTTTTTGTTCACAGACCGCTACGGTATGTCGAGACTTATGTCTATGTGAACTGCACTGTGCACCTTGATTTTTATTAATTTTATTAAACCTTAGTGGCGGTCTCACTTAACGAAGCGGGCCACAAAGTTAGGTCTTTAAATTAACTCCGATCACACAGGTTCTTGTGCGGATACCGATTTTAGTCACTTTAACGAACCGAATCACTTTGTTGCGGCCAATTCGCGGGTACAATCAGAAAAGGTTACTTGGTCGTACAAGTTTCCTCTTTTCACTAGATTGTCAAAGGATAACGATTTTTACTAGGACTTTTTACGGTATCCTACCGGCTGCGCCAATTAAATTTTTAGGCGATGGAATTTTTTAAAAAAAAATTATACTTTATTGTTTCGCCAGAGATTAGATACAACTACTTGACAAATTTATTTTTTCGGCCCAGCAAACCTCTTTACAGAGAATTAACATAAACCTTTAAGTTCTGTTTTACATTACATTTGTTTTACATGAAGCTTGTTACCGTTAAGCGGTTGGTGTCTTGGGAGAATTAAGCTTTTGAAAAGTGAAGCTTTTCAAAAGATCGGCTTTAGCTTGAAGCTTTTAAAAAGATCGGCTTTAGCTTTTATGAAGAATGAATATGTCACTATATATTAGTTCGGCGTGTTCCCCCGGCACTATTCTCTCGCCCACTGTACAGTTTTACAGGCACTGGGGGCTCCTATGGACACGACCAGGCCTGGCTTATAGCTGACAGCGTGCAAACGCTTTTCAAGGCCGGCCGTGTTGAATCAAATGTCGTATCTATGGATAGATATATAATTAGCATTGACTATTTGTATAAACATTCACTTAATATCACCTTTTTGTATGTTCACACAATTCCTTTCAATCCTCGCAGTCGCTCTGCTGGCAAAGTTACGCAGCAATAAGCGCTGCTATTTTCGGATGTTCCAGAACTTCAGCTTTTGTTTTAATATAAATTAATAACTCGGTTTCTTGATTAAAGTATTTATAAACATATTAGATATTATGAATATATTCTTTGCAAAAAGTTTTTTGATTTTTAAACGTTTATACACGAAAATGTGAGTGACAACGAGAGAGAACATTTGCCGTTCCAATGCACGCGGTATAAGAACGGTCGTTGCCAAAAGTAACGGTTGATCGTCTTATTTCTTTATGTTCCCTTTTCTATCTGCATTATGCGAGAGCATTAAAATGAGACGAAGGCTAATTGGGAATTGTCACTTGAGTGCGGAGAATTATTCAAATTATCGGGCACTACAAATGCGACTGTACAGAATTGACTAAATGCCATAATCTATGATCAAACAAAAGCAACAGTCGAGCGGCACGCGACAGTGGGATACCCTTCGACCTTTTTGAAATGTAAAGACTCAATAATTGTACAATACTTCTACTTGATAGAAATATCGTAACGTAAGCCTTTATATGCGTCTGTGTATGAGTACGTGTATATGCGTGTATCATTTCATTGGTCAAGCACAAATGTATGTCTGTATGTGTGTGTGTGCGTTTGAATGCAAAAAATGCGTGTGCATAGAAAAGAAGATAAACAACAGATGGCGCTACGCGCTCGCATTCTCTTTCCTTTTCTTTCCTACATGAGCATTGCAATGACGTCACAGCTTGCTGGTCTGTATACAAAGTCAAAGCGAACAAGGTTTTTGTTTAATAACTTCTGTGTTTCTTGTCCGATCGGATTGAAATTGAAGTTATGTTGGTATTATAATTAGCTAAGTATAGTCTTACTCAGAATGTTGTATCTTTTATATGTCGCTCGCAAATCTGCTTAAAAGGTGAAATTATTGATTTGCGTGGGCGGGGGGCGTAGCACCCAACATTTGAAATAAACTTCACCTGTCCCGAATCAACAGAAACCTTCATGCCAAATTTGGTGTCTCTAGCTTTTATAATAGCTGAGATCTGTGTGTTCATCTGGACATCCAGACATCCAGACATCCAGACATCCGGACAGACAGACAGACATGGCTTAATCGACTTGGCTAGTGATCCTGAGCTAGAATATCTATACTTTGTGGGGTCTCCCAAGCCTCCTTCTGCCTGTTACATACATTTGCACAAAGTTAGTATACCCTTTTTCAATGGTCGAAGGGTATAAAAATTGTAAAATTGTGGAATTTTTTCAAATTGTTTTTAGGTAAGGTTGAAATTTGGACGTGATAGGCACGTTTTGGCTTCAGATTCGGATTCGAAAGGTCCAAAAACATATGTAAACATATATTGCACTACCCGATCATGACCACCCATTATTTTATGGAGCTCCAAAAATTTTTCGAGTTTTTTGAGGTTAAATCGAAACTTAGACGTCTAATTTAACTTTTGACTTCAGATTCGGACTAAGAAGGTCAAAATACATATTAAAGCATATATCGCATGCCTGTCTAATGTAACTTTTAGACTTCAGATTCGGACTAAGAAGGTCAAAATACATATTAAAGCATATATCGCATGCCCAGATCAGGATTCTTTATCTTTGTGGGGGTATTTAAAGGGTTTTCAGTTTTTTGAGGCTATGTCAAAGTCTAGACGTGATGGAGAATTTCTGACGCCGGATTCGGAATCAGCGACCCAAAATACATATAACTGCATATGCCGCATACCCAGATCATGACACTTTTTTTGTGGGCCTGTGTAATCCATGGCCTTCTACAGTCAGCACCTGACTGGTTCGACTGGTTCTATCTGCATTATGCAAGAGCATTGAAATGTGACGGCGGTGAATTGGGAATTGTCACTTGAGTGCGGCGAATTATTTGAGCGCCTTTTGATAATTCGAGTTTAAGAGAGTTTATGAGTGCACGCTAGACAACGGCCACTACACCACAGATAATGCTGCGACAGATGTATCTCGAGTAGTCATTAACTGAAGAAAAACAGTGCAAAGGTCGTGCTTGCCTTAAACTTTGATGTCTTTTAAGTGATAAACTCCTAGCTTTTTGCCTGCTTCGTTTTGTAACTCATAATATGTTGGACTCAGCTGTTTAACTACTGAAGCCTTTACAAATACAGGGGCAAGTTTACTGCTGAAATTCTTAGCAGCGCTACGCAAAATTTCTGGCATAAACTGTGTCTTCTACTTTTAGTCGAAGGGATCTACTTCTTAAATTGTATCGTCGAGCGTTTATGTCATGAGTGTGGTCTATGTTAACTTTGGCCTTTGCGCGAGCCAATTGGATCACGTCTGGCCGCTTCAAAGTTGTGTCGTCGGACAACATATTCAGCTTGCGCAAAAGTTCATAATCTTGTTCATCGGGCGTATTTTGCCCGAAGTATAAATAATACGGAGAATATCCGGTGCTTCTATGAATGTTAGCTCTTATTGACACGTTAATTTCATTTAGATTCATATCCCAATTGATATGTTCTTTATTAATGTACGCTCTTATGGCAGCTAAGACTGAGCGGTTCAGCCGTTCGCTTGTGGTGAATAAATGGCTGTACAAATCTGAGATACTCCAAATTGAGTCAGAAATGCTTTGAAATATCCTGATTTGAATTGTGATCCATCGTCGGTCAATACTATCTCTGGGACTTCAAATGTATAAAACACATTTTCCAAAAGGAAGGATCAAATTAGCACTTTTAGTGGATTTGCATATCGAACACTTTGCTACGAAATTACGAATTTGCGTGACCATGCCATGCCAAAATAGATAGCGTTTTAACTTAGCGATAAGTCTGGCTGCTTTCTGCTTTCTGCTTTTCTTCGCCACTAGCAAACTCTGTTCGTTTGTATAAAAAGTAATCACAAATTTTCAAATCCGGCAATTTAGATTGATTCTGAATGACGTTTTTCAATAAATTGAGATATTCTGGTGACATAAATATTTTAGATTTTAAATCAATTATTGGATCAGAATCTGTAAATTCAGAGACTTCGTTTTCGTCTCGGCGCGATAAGGCGTCGGCAACGACATTATGAGAACATTTTCTATGGATTGTACATTCTAAACCGCGGAATTGCAATGCCCATCTGGCCAAGCGCCCTGTAAGATATTTTTGGTTTAACAACAATTTCAGTGAAGCATGATCAGTGATTACTACAAACGCTTGTCCTTCTATGTATGAACGGAACTTCTGTATGCCTTTTAGGACAGCTAAACATTCTAGTTCAGTTACCATATAGTTGCATTGTTGTTTGGTTAATATAACCGACATATATGCGATTGGTAACTCCGAGCCATCAACTGTCAGTTGAGCTAACACACAGCCGAGTCCGTGCAGACTGGCATAGCACAACAATAAAAATGGTTTTGAGAATTCTGGTGTACTCAGATTGCGTGCTGATGTTAACTTGCCTTTCAACATCTCAAATGGTTCTTGAGCTTGTGGATTCCACTTGAATTGCTTATTTTTCTTTAAAAGTTCTGTCAGTGGCAGAGTAACGGAAGCATAGCCGTCGACGAAACGTCGATACCATCCTGTCATACCGAGAAATCTTCTCAATTGTTTGACAGTAGTTGGTATCAGGAATTCGTTTATTGCCGTGAGCTTCCCTGGATCTGTTTTTATTTTACCGTCTCCTATGATGAATCCAAGATATTTTATTTCTTACATACAAAATTTGGACTTGGCGATATTTATAGTCAGGTTCGCATTCCGCAAGTAACCTGCTATTTTGCTTAGGAGTACCATATGGGAATCGAAATCTTCCGAGAGAACAAATAGATCATCCAAGTAAACGAATACTCTTGTGCGCGAATGTGCGGGAATAACTTGGTCCATTAATCGAGCTAAGGTTTGTGCAGCGTTGCACAGTCCGAACGGCATGACTTTGTATTGGTACAAAGGGCGATTTGGAATTGTAAATGGCGTTGTTTGGCGTGATTTCTCCTCAAGATGGATCTGCCAAAGGCATGCTTCATGTCTAAGCCTGTAATGAAATGAGCGGGTGGCAGCCTGCTGAGTATTCCATCAACGTGTGGAAGAGGATATGCATCCTCGTGGGTGCATTTATTAATCTCTCTTGAGTCCAGGCATAAGCGAACTTTGTCTCCTTTTCTTACGAGGACACAATTGCTGCTCCATGCACTCTTACACTCCACTCCAAATCGAGCATATTTTGGATGTCAGAGAACATAAGCTTCTTCTTAGCTGGGGATATAGGCCAGTGCCTTTGCTAAATTGCTTTAGCGTCGCCTACGTCGATACTTTGTTCGATCAATTTAGTACGGCCTAAACCTTCCTTTTCGAATGATGGAAGTTTTAGTTTAACTCGTTCCAGTTCGATACGCTGATGTTCGGAGAGAGAATGAACTTTTGGAGGACCTTCGCCAATATCCGCATCTCTGCCTACATCGAGCTCATTTACTTGGCTTGAAGTTTGATCTATTTGATTTAACAGACCAAAGTCTCGCTAAAAGTCGATGCCAAGATACGCATCTTGCTTAAGAGTTGGAATTATGTAGAATTCAACTGGTTTGGTTATGCCACGATATGCTATATCACAAACTAATCGACCTATCACAGCAAATTCTGAGTTGTTTGCTGTCTTGATGCGACTTGAAGATTTTTGAATGTTTGGGTGGGATTTCAACTGTGCTGCTTCTTTACCGCCAAGACAGCTTATCTAGAAGAATCTAGAAGAGCGACAAATGAATGCCCTTCTAATTGAATCTCTGTATATAAACGATTGCCGTTATTCATAAAAATGGCTGAAACTAGTTTATGTCGGCACGCGCGAACTCTCTTCCAAAAGATGCGCATACGGACCGTAGAACGTTTGGTTTTCTTCCGGGGCTCATAACTGTCCACGTGACTGAAAATTCGACTTCGAGTCGCCAGATAATGTGCCAGTCTCTCATGGAAAGGCTTATATACTTTCTTAATAATTTCGTTTTGTTTGGTGTTAATTCGTAAGGCTGAATTTTGGTTCAGATCTGTCGAATGTTGTTGGATCTGATTGTTTACGTCTGGGTTTATTGTCGTGGATGCGACAGTACGGATCTGGCCTGCGCATCCACCGACGAGTGATCCGGATTGTTACAATGGATACAATTGGGCTTGAAAACGTTTGCTACCCCGCACCCGTAACAAAAAATAGATCTAGGCTCAAGACAGGTGACCTACTTTTCCACAGTTCCAACACTTCATACCTTTGCGCTGCATCGCGGCTATTTTTGTTTGTTCGTCAAGGTCTGAAACGGAGGGACGCGGCTGTCTAAATTAAAAATATTCCGCTGCCTCAGTTGCGTAATCTCTGAGGGATGGCAGCTTGTAGTTGGCCGTTCCTATTAACGGCGGGTAGACTTCAGGATGTGGCAGCAGCAGCTGAAGATTATGAAGAATATGATGGGAAAGCAACTGGCTTTCCTTATCACTGGCCTAGGGACTCAGCAATTAAAGATATTTAGATTTTAAACGGCAAGTGCCGGAGCAATATATTTTCAGCTTGTGCTGTTGTATGATCAATATAAAACTAAAAGTACAAAATGTATAAAGTGGAATCTAAAGCTAAAATAGGAAATGTTTATGCAATGCTTAGAGTCGGCAAGCCGACTCAGCATACCATAGGCGACAACGTAGCACTTGCAGTATCAGCAAGTGTCAGGTTACCGTCGTTGGTCGCTCTTGTTGAGTGTGCTAACCCCAAAAATCTGATAAGTAAGCTTAATTATAGTGAGGGTAGATTAATAACTAATGCGAGTGGAGGCAATAAAGTATTGATATCTCTTGTTTCTTAGCTACTCCCCTTTTAAGATCGTGAACCGTCCTCGGTCACGCCGAATTTGTCAATGGACTTTTGTACTTCTATCGAGTCTTGTCTTCTTCTTATTACTTGGAAAAGGAGGAGTGAGCCGAATAAAATGATGCTCAGACCTACACCTATTGCGAACCATGTTTTGGGTGAACCAGCTATTTCCACTTCCTTTTTGAAGTCTTCAATGATGCGCAAATTTTGGTTGTTCATTCTGTGGAGTTGCGGCAAGCTGAGTACTGGATCATGACCGATGATGTTTAAAAGTGATGACCCTGCTATACCCGGTGTTTTTCTTATGGTTGTGCGATGGTTCACATGTTTGGTGCCATTTATGATGACGGAGTGTTCGAACGTGACGAGATGTGTGCCATTATTTAACACCTCTGGGCCATCGTCTGTGCTGATGCGCGCTGGACTTTCGTTGACGATCATGACGCCTTCATCGATGAGCATGATAACTTTCAGGTGGCTGGGCTGAGTGTTACAATGGGCAGTGCCTCCTGCGTGGAGTGATCGTGCACAGGTGTCGTGGTGCGCAAGCTTGCAGAATGTGTCTTGTGTTTTACTGATACATTCGGTGAGAGCTAAAATGTTACTCTCACATTCAGCTAAGGTATTGTCATCTGGTTGTAGGATTACATGTTGGAGTGATACGGGAAAAATTGTAACCTTTTTGCAATTGGACTTAATCCTAGGATAGGATATTAATATTTGGATCATGTTCTCGGACTGAAAGACCTTGATATTTGAAGCTTCCATTAAGCTGATTATTGGTGTATTTATCGTGTGTTCAATAGGTGATCTCAAGACTGAATGATCGAGAATTGTAGGGTTGATTATATTTGATTTAGCTAAGGTAATTGTGAGTATTAGATTCTGTATTTCGGTGATTAATATTCTATTTCGGGCTAATAAAGCTTCATATAGATGTGGAGTGTCGACCAAATCGTTCCTTTTAGCTTTAATTATTTTGTTAATTGTATCAGTGAGTTGATTGATCTGTTCTTGAGTCTTTGAATTAACTATTACCTGTCTATTATTTGATTCAATTAACTGGGTTTCAAACATTCTAATTGTTTCAAAGTCTGACGCGTCTGGGGTGCCAGTCCAAAAAAACTAAGCTCCTAGCGATTCTATGGTGTATGGTCAGCGTGGATAGTAAGCTCCTTATGTGATCTATATCTACGTCTAATAATTTTCGCATATGCGACAGAGGAGATAATTCAGACATTTTGTCGGTTTCGTCTATTATACGTTTGAAATCGGACAAGTTACTAGTATGCTTCAAAAAATCGCGTTGCTCAAAAACCAAAACATTCCCGTCTATAACGGGTATGTAGTTGGCATGAGAAAAATCGGTTATCCGCGCTTGTGCTATTGCTAGCGTGTAAAAGATTATGCTCATAAGCCTGCAATGAAGAAATAGTAATGAATAATAATATCCTCTCCTCAGTGCACAACGGGGTCAATTTGTTGCCTAGTCTTTTATTGTTTTTCAAAAAAACTTTTTCTCCCACCTCAAAAACCCTATTTGGTCGCGATGGGTTACATCTGTCGAGGTTGTCCTGTTGGGCCCTTGTTAGTCTATCCTGTATGGTCTGGCGTAATTCAGTTGGTGTTGCGTGTACGATTTCCATGGGCGTTTTGTCTGTGACTGAGTGTATCGTTTTATTGTAGGCACCTTGCGATTTCTGCTAGGGTACTGTGGAACCGTTCCACTTGACCGTTTGAAGAACTGTGAAGTGGGGGGGCGTTTTCGACATTTATATTGTAGTTGTTTTTGAGCAATGATGTGACTGTCTCCGAGTTAAAGGCGGCTTCATTGTCGCAGTATATGGTCTTAATGTTTGGGAAAATATTTACCAATTGAATTATTGGATTTATAACGTCGACTATTGCTCTGGACGCCACGGGTTGCGTAATGGCAAATTTTGAAAATTTATCGACGCATGTTAAAAACAACTTTTTGTCAGTTGAGAATATATCAATATGCAATCTTTCCCCAGTATAGGTCGGTATTGGTGTTTTCCCAAGTTCTTGTTTCTTGGGGTGTCTGCTATACTTTGCTTTGGAGCAAACTTTGCAGTTTGCAACTACTTCGGAAGCCAGTTTGTTTATTTTCGGAAAGAAGTAGTCGCGAAGAATTTGTTTAACGTTTTCTTGTGCGGCTCGGTGCACACGGCTATGTTCGGCATTAATGATCTCCAACTGCTCGTTCTTGTTAGTTATGTCTGTCACGAAATTTTTGCAATTCCAGAACTTGGTTCTCTTTTCCCCGTGAACGGACGTGTTTTTTTCTGCGCTTCGGTATCTTCGCGTTTTTATTAAAAACAACCGGTGTTTTATGAATCTTTTATTGTAAAACCGATTTTCTTTTGATAGCCCGTTCACGTCGCGTGTGCATGCCTTTCAAATTAGTCAAATAAATCTTTGTTTGTTAATTTAAAATATATTTTGTGCATTGGTTCTGCTTCTCTAGTGCTTTGTTTACATCTTTACTCTTTTCGGTAAGCAAGGTTGTTGTTAGTGGCTCACCGCTATTACTCTCTTTCTTATCTATCCTAATTCTTTGAGCGCGCCTAAGCATCTCTCACGCTTTGCCGCTCTGTCTGCTGCACTTCTTTGAGCGCGCCTAAGCATCTCTCACGTTTTGCCGCTCTCCCTACTGGACTTCTTTGAGCGCGCCTAAGCATCTCTCACGCTTTGCCGCTCTCTCTACTGCATTGTTGTTGCTTGATCCTTTTTTGCTCTCTCTGCTTTCTGCCTTTTGGGCGCGCCAATTTCTTTTTCTTGCGCACATACCTCTTATTCTTGTTTTTGTTTTGTTTTCTTTGCGGCTGTTTTTATTTGTTACAGTAGGTGTCCCCTATAATGGACGCATTGATTTGTTTTAAGAAATCCTGCCTTAAGCAGGTGACGGCTGCCCAGCCAAGCATTTCGTGTTGGCTATGTAACAACGTAGTACACGCGAAGTGTGCCGGTTTTTCTGGCCCGACGGCTGATGCCGTAGCCAAGCGCACTGGGTTGCGTTATTGCTGCGATATGTGTAGGGAAGTGGAGGGCGAAATTTGTTCGTTTATGCGGCAAACAAAGGTTGGGTTTAGGGAACTGCTTGGAAGTTTTCGCACACTATCCGACCAGTTCTCAGCGCTCGAAGTTAACTAAATGGCGAATTTAGTATAATATTATAAATTGTTTCAAAAAGAACATGATTCTTCCAAAAAAATTTGGTTTCTGAAACAATTGACTGGTTTGTCATTGGAATCGACCGTGTAGGTCAATGATAATTTGCTATGAACCGTTGCAGCGTCAGATTGCGGTTGGTCTTGTAAGGTGTTAATAGTATCTTGTCGAGATAAGGCGTCTGCTACTACATTTTCTCTCCTGGTTTGTAGAAAACCTTAGCATTGTGCTCATCAATGTAGGCTTTCCACCTTTTTATTTTTGCATTTGTGTTTCTGTCCGATATTGCAAAGGTGAGCGGTTGGTGATCGGTAAAAATGTTTATTTGTTTTGTGCCGTACAAAAAATTTTATAATTTGCCCAAAGCCCACACTATCGGTAGCAATTCCCTTTCATTTGTGGCATAGTGTAATTCAGCCTGTTTCAGTGTTCGGGAAATCATACTGATTGGTCTACCTTCTTGGGACAAAACTGCATCAATGCCGCTTGCTGATGCATCAGTGGTTACGTCAAATGGTTTTTTGAAATCTGGGTATATAAGTAGGACATCTTCTGATGCCAAAATATTCCGCAGACATTCAAATGCGTTGCGCTGAGTTTCGTTGAATTCAACTCCTACTTTTCTTGACATATGTTTACTTATTGAGCCGTTTTCACCCTTCAGTATGTCTGTCAGAGGTCTTGCTATTGAGGCGAAATTTTTGACAAATCTTCTGTAATAGCTCGCCAAGCCTAAAAATGATCTCAAACTGAACAAGTTCTTGGGTTCGACGTCTTCTTGAATTGCTTTAACCTTTTCTGGGTCTGTTCTCGCTCCCCCTCTGGTAACTATAAATCCAAGGTACTCTATGCCATCCCTGAAAAATTTTGTTTTTCATTGGGATACTCTCACGTTAGCCTCAATCAATCATTTTAAAATCATTTCAATATTTCAAATTTATTTATTTATACAGACTGGTATAGACCGCTACATAAAAATAAAGCGTAAGCTAAGTCCACAAAAATCCAATATTGGCAACCAGTCAAAAACAAACTGTAACAACTCCAGGCAGAAAACCTAACTCTGTAGAACCTAGAAAGTATAACCCAAAGCAGCCTCCAATATTTATCAGAGAAAAGAGTTCAAACGCCCTAGTGAATAAAATATTAGACGTTATTGAAAAGGACAGCTTCCACATCATTCCACTAACTAAAGGGAAGATTCATGAGACCAAGGTTCAAGTAAAAACAGAACAAAATTACCGAGCGCTCACGCAATATCTCAATCAAGAGAAAAAAAATTACTATACATATCAATTGAAAAGCAGTAAAGGGCTGCAGGTAGTAATAAAGGGTATTGAGTTTGAAATAGATCCTGCCGAAGTTTTGGAAGCTCTAAGAGAATAGGGCTTTAAAGTGAAATCAGCCATTAATATCTTCAACAAAGACAAAAAGCCACAACCTCTCTTCAAGATCGAACTTGAACCAGACACTTGGGCATTTAAGAAATGTAAGGTGCATCCAATATATAACCTTCAGTTCCTCCTACATCGAAGAATCTCAGTCGAGGAACCGCATAAGCGCAAGGGACCCGTACAATGTGAAAACTGTCAAGAATACGGCCAGACAAAGTCTTATTGCACACTTACTACTGTATGCGTATCTTGTGGTGAGTCCCACAGCTCTAACAAATGCTCCCAAAATAAGCAGGATATTAACGCGAAAAAGTGTAGTAACTGTGGAGGTAACCACACAGCAAACTACAGAGGATGCCCTGTGTACAAAGATCTGAAAATTCGGCTAAGCCAAAGACTGACCAGTGCACGTCCCAGAAGCATCCAAAATACGATCATGCGCTCCAAATTCTCGCCAGGTGTAATCTTCTCGACAGACAGACCGCCCACAGGTTCTATCAGCAAAAATGTATCATTTGCTAGTGCACTCAAATCAGGCCTAACGACCACAGCTTCCACAACATCTTCCGCCTCCGCAGAAGAACATTATCCTATAGCTTATCAGCCAATCGGACAGTCGCAAAACAACATTGAATTATTGTTGCTCACTCTACAACAAAGCATGTCGGAATTCATGTCATTTATGAGAACAACTATGCAAGATCTTATGCGTAATCAAAGTCAATTGATACAGATGCTTGTATCACAACAGTCGAAATAATCATGACTTCACTACGTATAACTCTATGGAATGCTAACGGCGTTTCACGACACAAGCTTGAGCTAACACAATTCCTAAACAATAATCACATCGATGTTATGTTAATATCCGAGACACATCTTACAAACAAGTACAAGTTTCAAATAAACGGTTACTTATTCTACGGCACAAATCACTCGGATGGTAAAGCTCATGGTGGCACTGGAGTCCTAATAAGAACCCGCATAAAGCACAATTTTCACAGCGAGTTCGCCACCAACTATTTACAAGCTACATCGCTGATTTTACACTTCGGTAATAGGCATTTAACACTTGCTGCCGTATATTGCCCTCCTCGCTTCACGCTATCTGAAGATCAATTTATGAATTTCTTCAATATCCTAGGCGATCGATTCGTTGCAGCTGGCGACTACAATGCTAAGCACCCATACTGGGGGTCTCGACTTGTAAATCCCAAAGGGAAACAATTGTATAACGCAATTTTAAAAGCGAGCAATAAGCTCAGTTGTGTTTCCTCGGGCAGACCAACATACTGGCCAACGGATCCCAGAAAAATACCAGACTTGATTGACTTTGCCATAACAAAAAATATTCAAAGTAGTTCTATAGCCGCAGTATCTCTCTCGGACCTGTCATCTGATCACTCACCGGTGCTCCTCAAATATCTCCAAAGCCCGGACATCGAAGTGCGTCCCTGCAGATGGACATCAAATAGAATCAACTGGCTTAAATATAAAAAGTATGTCAGCTCGCACGTTGAACTACAACCACAGATCAAGAACAAAGCCGAAATAGAAATATCCACAAAGCACTTGGAGTCTGTTCTTGTTGAAGCAGCACACATCGCCACCCAAAAAATTAGTAATTTACACTATAAACAAAACAAGACAAACGTTCAAATCGAGCTGCTTGTTCTGGAAAAACGTCGCTTACGAAGAGAATGGCAAACTTATAGATCGCCACATGCAAAAAAAAAAGTAACTTAACAATAAAAGAGATCGGTGACAACTCCGCTACATAGAACAATTATCACCATTGAGCACAAAATCCCCGCTATGGAGAGCACACCCATCTCTGAAGCCACCGATAGAGACTATTATGCCAATAAAAAACCCTGCTGGTGCTTGGGTTCGTACCGATAAAGACAGAGCACCTTAAAAAAGTCTTCCAACCAAACCCAGCAACGAATAGCTTTGCGCTACCGGAGTAAACAGATGATAATCTAACGGCACATGAACCCATTGAATTTAGACTAAACGAAATAGCTAAAATCCTGAAGAGTCTTAAGCCTAATAAAAGCCCAGGCTGCGATCTCATAACTCCAAAGATGATCATCGAACTTCCACACTGCGCCGTCCAAACCATCTGCAATCTCTTCAATGCTATTACTAGAACCGGCCACTTCCCAACGAGATGGAAAAAGTCGATTATCATAATGATACCTAAGCCCGGAAAAGATCATACGACTCCCTTTTCGTATAGACCCATAAGCCTAATATTATGCTTGTCGAAACTCTTCGAAAAATGCCTACTGACCCACATTATACCGTACCTACGAGTTCATAAAATAATTCTAGAGCATCAGTTTGACTGCACAGGGATATTTCTGGATGTCTCCCAAGCATTTGATAGAGTCTGGTTAGATGGCCTCGTGTACAAAATTAAGTTAATGCTCCCGAAATGCACCCACAAACTCTTAAAATCGTACCTCTACCACAGATCATTCTCAGTAAAATGCAACACTGATATGTCCGACGACCATATTATAGAAGCTGGTGTTCCTCCCTTGAGGTAGTGTACTGGGCCCAACTCTATGCGTGCTATACACAGCAGATTTACCGACATCAAGGCTGCTAACAACATCCACATTTGCCGATGACACTGCAATCCTCAGCCGCTCGAAATGCCCGCGGCAAGGAACAATGCAACTTGCCCTCCACTTGGTGACTGTTGAGAAATGGGTATCTGACTGGCGAATAAAAGTGAAAGAGCAAAAGAGTAAGCATGTAACGTTTACCCTTAACAGACAAGATTGCCCTCCACTCCTACTGAACAACACCGTAATACTGCAAGCAAATGAAGTCACATACCTTGGAATCCATCTTGATAGACGACTCACCTGGCGTAGTCACATTGAAGCTAAAAGAACACACCTAAAGCTAAGAGCTAATAGTCTTCACTGGCTTCTAAATGCCCGCTCTCCCCTCAGAATGGAATATAAAGTCCTACTCTACAAATCTGTACTAAAACCAATATGGACGTATGGTTCCCAATTGTGGGGAAACGCCAGTAACAGCAGCGTTGAAATTACTACCTTGATCAAAAAGTTCCCGGAATTTATTCAGAAAATTAAAAATACAAGATTATACATCAAAATCGATATTGTCCCCTTCAAAGTACTCCCCATCGACTGCAACGCACTTATGCCAGCGCTTGATCCAATCCTTGAAACATTTTTCATATTCAATTTGCGGTATGGCCATCAAAGCCATCTTCGATTTTTCCATGATTTCATCCCGGGTGCTGAAACGTGTTCCACGGAACGGTTTCTTGAGTCGACCGAATAGGAAAAAGTCGCAGGGAGCCAAGTCAGGAGAATTCGGTGGTTGTTGAATGGTATTCGTTCCGTTTTTAGCCAAATGTTCACGGATAATGATGGCATTGTGCGACGGTGCGTTATCGTGGTCCCGATTCCGGGAACTTTTTGATCAAGGTGGTACGGCGTCACTTTTAAAAATGTCACACTATCAAGCTGAAAATTTTATAGAATGTCAATGAGGGTTGTGCCAACCTAAAAAAAAAAAGAGAACTAAAATCGGGTGACTGAAAGCGCCACACGGTGGTGATTCCGGGAACTTTTTGATCAAGGTGGTATAAAAAAGAGCCCAATCGAAAATCCTAAGAACTATCACTGGGGCACCGTGGTACGTTCAGAATGAAAACATCCAGAGGGACTTAACTGTATCGCCGGTCAGAGATGAAATAGCACAACAAATGTTAAATTACCGCATTAAACTATCCACCCATCCAAACAGCCTTGCGCGGGACCTTACACGGCTGCCCAGCCAATCTTCGCTTCGTCGAACTGACATGCCAACCCAACTTTAAATATAGTTAAAGACATATAAACCTAAATCAGTTGCCGCAGCATCTGTTAATTAAGTTAGTCTAGTAAGATTTATAAACTTATTGATAATCTCGTGAAAAGAGAAGATTAAAAAAAAAAAAAAAATTTCAATATGTCTGAGATGATCGGCTTCGCTTTCTGAGAATATTATTACGTCGTCTGCGTAGACGTAACATATTTTCCCGATGTGTTCTCTCAGAACATCATCTATGGCCCTTTGAAAAATGCTGCCTGCATATTTGAAGCCAAATGGTACACGGCAAAATTCATACTTTCCCCCGTTTACCGAAAACGCGGTCTTTTCACAGTCCTGTTCTGCGAGGTTAATCTGGTGGTATCCTGATTTTAAATCTAAGGATGTGAAAAATTTTGCTTTTCCCAAGTTCGCGAGAATCATGGGAATGCTGGGCATTGGATATCGGTCGGCGATTGTTTTTTCATTTACTTTCCTAAAATCAATTACAAGCCGCTTGTTCCTGTTTGCATCAAAACCTTTTTTATCAACAACCCATGATGGGCTGTTGTAAGGGGACCTGGACGGTCGAATTATGCCTTGTTCCAGTAGCTGTTTGATATCGTTGTTTACAAAATCTGCGACACCCATAGGGTGGGGATATAGCCTATTAAATACTGGCTCATTATCTTCCGTCCTGACCGTGGCCATGACCGAGGTGTTAAATGGTAATGCCTCGTTAGAGGTCGAAAACGCTTTTAGGTTTCTTAGTATAATTTTCCTGAACTCCTTTTTTATTATCTCAGGAACCACTATATCATTAACGTCCGTGAAGTTCACACTGTCACAACTGTGAAATTGTAACTTTTCTGTTGTACCCTGGTATTCTATTGTCTTTTCGGTCAAATTCAATGTTACTCCAGCTCGCGTTAGCAAGTCGAAGCCTATGATGGCGTCAAATGTGCCGAGTGGGTCAAGTAAAAAGAAAGGGCTTGTGCGGTTTAATACTCTTACTGAGCACTTGTTTTTAATGTCACTGGAGCCGTGTATTGAGCTAAGGTGAAAGGTTTGGCGACCGGCGTTATGTTTTTAGCTTCTTTATGGGCTTTACATAATTTTTGGCTGCCTCTGTATCTATTAGTATTTTTAGTATTCTCCCAGCCAATTTCGATAACCGGCAACTGGGAGCGTTCCCTAAAAAATTTAGTGAGTCGTCATTATATGTGGACTCATTTTCATCGTCAATGTCGTTTACTGCAGCAGTAGCTGCCTTTTCATATTCTGCCCTCTGTTCTTTGGAAGTTTTGGGGGCCTGCACTACATTATTTATACGCTGGCGTCTTGGGCCTGTAACATGTTCAGACGAATTCCTTCTTTTCTGTGCGTACTGGTCATTTGTCTGACTTTTGTCCAAGTTGGTCCGTTGTCTAAATTTCGACGAGGAATCTACTTCCATAGGTTCAAGGGCTTGATCTTGTTTTTCCCTATTATTCGGTTCTTGCCTGTTGTTTTTGTTTCTCCTGACATAATGCGGGGTTTTATCCTGGTCTTGCTCGTCTCTGTTATTTCTGTTTGATCTGCCCTGCGAGCGGCCTTTATTATTTTCACTAGCCTGAGCTCGTTCTTCAACAGCTCTGGCGTATGAATTTGCAAAATTGCTTCTCTCCTTACTCACCTCTGCCTCCCTAGCTAAAGCCAGAGCAGACGGTAAGTCTCTCGGCTGAGCCGAGAAAACAACTGATCTGAGCGATTTTTTTAAACCAGATACGAATGCATGAAGCGCGTCGGATCTGACTTCTGCGTTGAGCAAATTCGCGCCTTCTTGTTCATGGGTCATAATGACTTTGTTCGTCACTAAAGTGAGTTTTCTTTCGACTTCATCGTAATAGTCCACTAAACTTAAGTCGCCGTGCCTTACCATGTCTAATGCCTGGCGCAGCATGCGTAATGAGGTCTTATCAGCATAGGTACAATCCAACCTTGCTATAATAGCATCAAAGTTTAGCACAGTGTTGTGCGAAAATAGTAACGCTCTCGCTGAACCCCTAATTTTGTTCCTGATTATGGTCACAGCTTGATAATGGACATTGCTTCCATTATATGGTCTAAAAATTGCATATGAGTCGGTGGCTGTCTGCCTCCACGAAACGTATTCTTCCTGAGTACCACTAAATTCCGGTACCGATGATGTCAAGTGAAAGGTCACAAGCAATTGCTGGGTTGGCAGTTATTCTCTTATACGTGATTACTTGTGGAACTTCTATACTTATACGTTGTAAATGTTCGTTCATTGTGTTAAGTTGTGCCTGGAATCGCCTCTCTTGCTGAGCTAAAGCACTCTCGATTAGAGCCTGAACCTGGCTCACGTCCATGTCGTTCGATGTCAAATTAACTCCTTGAGTGCCTTGATTTGAATCCCAATTATCTTCGCTGTCGTATTCTACCTTTACTGGTCTGTATGGACCTGGAAAACTCATGAGCGACGCACGCAAGATCTGTTGGTTGACACTTCACAATTATTTTAGCCGACTACAAATAACTGGTGAATTTTGTTTGGGTAAAAGAATTTTATCTTGCACACAATTACTTGCTTTTATTTTATTTCACTTTTTTTATTTGAATTTCTTACTTGAGATCACTGATTGAACTTACATAACTTGGAATAATCTTATCCTGACTCTCTAAGGTGTGAATCCTTTTCCGTTGGCCGCCAATTAAAAATATTCCGCTGCCTCAGATGTGTTATCTCTGAGGGATGGCCGTTCCTATTAACGGCGGGTAGATTTCAGGATGTGGCAGCAGCAGCTGAAGATTGGCTCTCCTTATCACTGGCCTAGGGACTAAGCAATAAAAGATATTTAGATTTTTAACGGCAAGTGCCGGAGCAATATATTTTCAGCTTGTGCTGTTGTATGATCAATATAAAACTAAAAGTACAAAATGTATAAAGTGGAATCTAAAGCTAAAATAGGAAATGTTTATGCAATGCTTAGAGTCGGCAAGCCGACTCAGCATACCATAGGCGACAACGTAGCACTTGCAGTATCAGCAAGTGTCAGGTTACCGTCGTTGGTCGCTCTTGTTGAGTGTGCTAACCCCAAAAATCTGATAAGTAAGCTTAATTATAGTGAGGGTAGATTAATAACTAATGCGAGTGGAGCCAATAAAGTATTGATATCTCTTGTTTGTTAACTTCTATAAGACTGCTGTCTTGTTTGTTTGCAAAACTGCTCGTGAGTGCGGATTTCCTCTTGCAGTCGAGCTAATGTTGTTATGCCTAGATGCATTAATTTTCGAATTTTGGAATTGTCAATTAAAATTCGCACTAATGACTCTTCTGTAATAGGGTTACGTAATCGGCTAACGAGTTTTTCAATTTCAAACTGAAATTCTTCAAACGGCTCTTTTTCGCCTTGTTTTCGGGCATTTATGGAATCCCATATATCAATATCTGTGTCTGCATCTTCATATTTCTTTCGAAACTCTTCACAGAATTTTTCCCATGTGAAAGAAGAAGAAACAATCCTTTTCTATGGAATTTCCAAAACCAATCACTGGCTTTGTCTAAAAGCAAATGTAAATGATCGCAAAGTAAGATATGATCACCGTATAGCTTTTGTCTCGTCATTGAACGAACTCTTTACATAAAATCTTCTGTAGAAATACCCTGTCTCGATCCGTCAAATTTCAATCTCCAATTGAGAATGATATTCGACACTTTCTCTGGAGGAATTGAAGAATATCTTTGAGGTAAATTTGGACTACTGCCAGTGGTTTGGCTTACCGGAGGCCGATCAGTCTGTCCTGCCCCGACATTAGAATTCGTTTCCTGTTGACTTCCGTTGTTTATGTGATTATTTGCGAACTGTGATTGAATCAAGGCTGACAAGTTTCGCATTAGTTGCTGGTCTTGATGTTGCATGGATGACTGAACTATTTTATCTATATCTTCCCTCTTTCCTTCTTTCGATGAATCCACAGTCAAACTACTCTGATTCGCTTCATCGTTCTGCATCGCACATTGTGCAGACCAAGTGGTCATGCCTCTACGTGTAGTGCCGCCTCTACGGTATTTATTATTACGTCTATTACTGTTTTGTTCTGTGTTCTGGTCAGGTGCTGGCAATATAGAGACAGTGGCGTTGCCTGCTGTATTTAATTCAGAGGCCAAATTATTGCTTGACAATGATAACTGTCTGGCTCTGCTAGGGTTTTTGCATGTGGGGCAAATATTTGTTTGTTGCAACGCCCTCTGTATACACTCGTGGTGAAACCCATGTAGGAATGGGACGTTGCTATTAAATTGTTTGGTTGCATTGGCTGGTGGCAGCAACCGCAGAAGGGGTCTTGTTGTTGTTAAATATTATTGAGATCTTCTGTGCTGTGTCTTACTGACATATTTATAGTTTTTCTGTTCACATAATTATGGTTCATTGCTTTCCAAAATTAACGCTCCAAAATGTGTTTAAAAGTATAACCTGCATACAGCTATTGAAAATCTAAAGGATACTATTGCTCTACTCAAGACCGACTGTTGCTAATATTGGTCGAGTCCCCCCAAAAATATTCTAGGTGCTCGCGGTTCCTAATATTTGCTATCGAAAGCCTTATAGTAGTTTATTATTTAAAGGATAATTATGTTTAGCAAATTTTTCCGTCACTGACTACAGGCTCAGTATGGTCGACTGACCCGATTAAAACGAGAGAGATCGCGATTCCGATATCTGAGATTTTGTTACCTTGACGCCATAGACATTGCTATAGACATTCTCCCATTTCTATAAATGGAGATTTCCAAACATGAAAATTTTTCGGCAACTTCCAGACTTACCTTGGTCGATCCAAATCCAAATTTTATGAATTGTAATCGCGATTCGCGAAAATAAGTTGCTGGGCTGCATAACATCAAATCTGAGAAAATCATTTCGTTTTGAATTTTCTAAAAGATGAAATTTTTAATGGCTGGATTTAAAGAGCTTTTTGAAAGGTCGAACGTGATGTTTTGTCGATATTACAGGATTCATATTTCGGTTCTTTAAAGCTATTCTTGGGCTTGTATACATATTGCAGACCATGCCCCGTCTCTTGATTAAGATTAAAACAACAAAGAATTGAGAAATTTTGCCTGTACTGATCAAACCTTTCGGGTTGGGCCTCAATTGCTTTTATAATTGATGAGAAATAAGGTCTGTAAATTTTCATTAAACCTCGAGGTTCACTCTAAACGCCAATTATTTTTTTAAAAATAAATATTTTTAATAAATACTTGGCTAAAAGGAAATCCTCCCTTCGTCCTTCGGTTGGGCTCTAATTACTATCTGCAATTGAATAAGGAATAGGATCTGAAACTTTTCCATACCTCTCGGGCCCCCATGTTGGGCGCCAATTATGTTTCTTTAAAAATAAATATTTTTCTCTGTACTTCTCGGGCCCCCATGTTGGGCGCCAATTATTTTTATTTAAAAATAAATATTTGTCTCTATACTTCTCGGGCCCCCATGTTGGGTGCCAATCAATTTTTCTACCCTATGTAGCGTGTGGAATTGCTGTTTTGTATATACCACTAGTATTGACTATATGATAGGCTAAGAAAGTTCGTGCACCTCGGCTTCTCTCTGGTCTAAGCTCGTCGGATGGGGTGTGGGTTCTTTTCTTGCCTAAACATATACGCGCTATGGGGAAAATAATGATAAAGTGCAATTCAGAAATGATAATCGACAACTAAATTGCATTCAAATAAACCACACTGTTTACGTATGCAATATGCTGTTCATATTGTGCTAAGATACTATGATGTTGATCTTATCCCGCTCTGTACCCTCCCTACCATGATAGCTCGCGGACTTCTCGGCTATCCCTTGTTAAATACTATGTATAAGTATTAAATTTCACTATTATGGGCGTTCATTTGGTCGGCGATGAACCTCACTAAATTATTAGACTGGCATGATTAGGTGAACATTATAATTCAGTTTTTTATTCAGTAGGTTTAAGGCATTCTAACGCGAAGATTTTTAGAGATTTCATAATCAATTTTAAGGTTAATAACAATTCGTAACGAAAAGAGTAAGAAACTATATAAATGAACGCGCAGTAGCTTCACCTCTTATTACAACAAGGGTCTTTTGCAATAATTTCATATAGATATATGTTATGTGGACCACTACAAAACAACATAACTACTTTGGCAATGCAGATGGCATACCATAGATAATTTCAATTCATTTACATTTGGTTGCTCACAGAAAATATCCGCTCGATCGATGGGCACGTCGATGTAGCTGCTGCGCTGTTTTGGAAGAATGTCAATGTAGTTATATGTGTGTGCCCATAATTATATGCTTGTATTCAGGTGCTACTGCGAGTTGTACATGTTTCAAATTGCCTTAGGAATATATGTGTACGAAGGACGTTATTAGATAGAGTTTAATTGAAAAGATTTAATATAAAAGTGTATTTATACTACTGTGATTCTTTTTGTTGGCATGCCGCCTTTGGGCTGCCGACAAAGAAAGAACGCCTCAGCGCTTCTCTTTGCTGCTGGGGTTGGAGGGCCTATGCCAGGCTGGACATATCCGTGTCGCTATGAGCGACTGTGGGTGTTACGATTATATGACTCTAGTCCGCGACTATAATAATTCCGATACGTATAGCACTTGAGCTATAGCGGCGTTATGGTCATCTAAATGAGAATAGTGCCGTGGGAACGCGCCGAACGTGACTCCGACCACGTCGAATTAGGGAGTCGCATCCGTAGTTAACCGATATATATTAGTTCGGTGCGTTCCCACGGCACTATTCTCTTGCAGTGTCTGAGTAATTTCAGTGTTTCGCCGCCAAGTGGACAGTTTTACAGCCACTGGGGGCTGGCCTGGCTTATAGCTGACAGCGTGCAAACGCTTTTCAAGGCCGGCCGTGTTGAATCAAATGTCGTATCTATGGATAGATATATAATTAGCATGGACTATTTGTATAAACATTCACTTAATATCACCTTTTTGTATGTTCACACAATGCCTTTCAATCCTCGCAGTCGCTCTGCTGGCAAAGTTACGCAGCAATAAGCGCTGCAATTTTCGGATGTTGCAGAACTTTAGCTTTTGTTTTAATATAAATTAATAACTCGGTTTCTCGATTAAAGTATTTATAAATATATTATATATTATAAATATATTCTTTGCAAAAAGTGTTTTTTTTTTTTATTTTTAAACGTTTATACAAACGCTTCGGTACAAGTCTGCGCTGTGAACTGACGAAAATGTGAATGACAACGAGAGAGAACATTTGCCGTTCCAATGCACGCGGTATTAGAATGGTTGTTGCCAAAAGTAACGGTTGAACGTCTTATTTCTTTATGTTCCCTTTTCTATCTGCATAATGCGAGAGCATTAAAATGAGACGACGGCGTATTGGGAATTGTCACTTGAGTGCGGAGAATTATTTAAATTATCGGGCACTACAAATGCGACTGTACAGAATTGACTAAATGCCATAATCTATGATCAAAAAATTGTAAAATTGTGGAATTTTTTTAAAATTGTTTTTAGGTTAGGTTGAAATTTGGACGTTGAATTTGGACGTAAGCACGTTTTGGCTTCAGATTCGGATTCAAAAGGTCCAAAAACATATGTAAACATATATTGCACTACCCGATCATGACCACCCATTATTTTATGGAGCTCCAAAAATGTTTCGAGTTTTTTGAGGTTAAATCGAAACTTAGACGTCTAATGTAACTTTTGACTTCAGATTCGGACTAAGAAGGTCAAAATACATATTTAAGCATATATCGCATGCCCGTCTAATGTAACTTTTAGACTTCAGATTTGGACTAAGAAGTTCAAAATACATATTAAAGCATATATCGCATGCCCAGATCAGGATTCTTTATCTTTGTGGGGGTATTTAAAGGGTTTTCAGTTTTTTGAGGTTACGTCAAAATCTAGACGTGATGGAGTATTTCTGACGCCGGATTCGGAATCAGCGACCCAAAATACATATAACTGCATATGCCACATACCCAGATCATGACACTTTTTATTTGTGGGCCTGTGTTATTAGCTGAGCGTTATTTTTTCGATCTAAAATATCGCTCAAACTACGATTACAACGTCAATTACCAAGACTGTATACAAATTTTGATGCCGAGTGTATTTATTTAAATTATTTTTGAGCCTATAGACCACTTGTTTGTCTAAAAGAAAAAGTGCCGAAATCAGGCACTAGAGAGTCATGTTAACGATCGAAACAATATGCTTTTCGGTTCTGAATTCAAAGGCATACAAACGAGGTAAACTTGATTTTTTCCTAGTCTAAATATGCCGGAAGTGACTTCCTGAAATGTAACGGATTAGCTTTTAAGGCAACGTAAAAACTACAGATACTTTATATTATATGTTATTATCAGAGCGGATAAATGTAGGCTTTTGCCTAGAGCCTGCTTTTTTGCTTATTTTGAGTATTTTGACATATCGAGCCTATTTTGAAACACTGAGCCTGAAATTGCTTTTTTAGGGTTGAAGTTCCAAGTATTGGTAATAAAATTTCAAAAATTTAAAGATAAATCATCATTAATCAAATTATATTAAAGACTATCTATATTAGTATTGTGAACCATAATTGAATTATTCATCTGTGCCATGAAGACTATTGACATCATCACTTGTTATCGAGTTCTTATAAACATTGTAATTTAAGGGAAAGTGAAACAAATTCGAAAAAAAACGAAGAGATAAGTACAGATAAACTCGAAGTTAACACACAAAGTTATCGATTGAAAACAACGTAGAGATAAGTATAGATTTCAAGTAAACACTCAAATTCATCGATTGAACTGGATTTTGAATCGATTTTCATTCCGGTGTTAGCTCTTGTTGCGTAAAGTACTGTTTTGTATGTAATTGAACAGCAATATAGCAAGTGAAATATGACATCGAAAGAAACAAATCGCGAATTTTGTGCACGCATGGTCAAAGCATACCCAGGAGTATTACGCACTGATTATAGAATTGTAATTACTGTAATCGTAATACGTGATTCTGTACTGTAAACGAAGGAATATTGGACGTAGATAATATCTGTTCTGATTTTTTTTACTTTATAACTCTATGGAAATTGTTTCTTTTCAATAAAACAAGCTTATTCAAAGATATTTTGAATTTTTTGTCATTATTTTACAGAGCCTAATTCAGAGCCTATTTTGTCTATTTTTCAAGCTTTTTTAGGCGCCTAAAACGCATTTTTCTGAGCCTATTTTTATCCGCCCTGGTTATTATATAAGATTGTCAAATATCTCCCTTCCGCTCTTTTACTCTTCATTCAATGCTTTATAAAAAATGTTACAGTGATCGGATCGGCGATGTCACGAGATGCCATATGCCGGTCTAACTTGATGTATTCCATGATTTGATCGGTATTTGTCGTCACAGGTCTTCCGCCGGCTGGCTTATCCATGGCGTCGTTTTCACCGGCTCTGAATCGTCGAAACCATTCCTCCGCGAATCGAAGTGATAGAGTACCATCCCCCAAAACACCATTAATCTCACGGAACGTTTCTCTAGCGGATTTTCCTTTAACGAAGGAAACTTTAAAATAGCGCGAATTTCGGCGTTAGTGAACTCCATGTTTACACGTCTATAACTGTCCAAACTAATCATGCATAGCGTTGTTTTGTAGGTTATGTCAGGACCTTTCAAATTATGTTTAGTGTTGCCAGATACGAGCTCTGTAGCGCTTTGTACGTAGCCGCGAAATTCAAAAGACAAAAAAGCGGAAGGGAGTTATATGTATTTTGGGTCACTGATTCCGAATCCGGCGTCAGATTCGGATTCGGAAGGACAAAAAACATATATACATATGTCGGAGCATTGGTAGCATTATACGAATTTGGTACAGCAGCATGAATGTTGAATGTATCAGGATTGTGGTAAGGAAGAATAGAGAAAACAGAACAACCGTTATTGCTGTCTTGTGTTCTTTATATCACCGAGAGTCGGTAAGAGGACTAACTGTAAATTCTCTCACTGAGTGTGACCCGTGACCACGTGTTCGGCGTGTTGCCTCTTCCGTTGGTTCGTTCTGTGTGCATCACTGGAAGAAGTGTGTGAGCGAGACTGGACTGGCTATTTGCGGTGTGTGCGAATGAGCAGGATGGCAAGTGTGCCATGAGAAGCTGCGCAATAGATTTTGGCAACGAGCAAGCGTGCATGAAAAGAGTGCAGTCAGTCTTGGTAGAATATTCCAGGTAGACAGACGAAATTATTTTGTAAAACGACTACAAGTGGAACGATTGCGCCAACGAAGGGAAGGGGCTCGCTGCTCAAGGTGCTAAGAACACTGAAGCAACTGACTCTTCGACATATAAACATATATCGCACTACCCGATCATGACTCCCCATAATTTTTTGAGGCTTCAAAAATTTTTCGAGTTTTTTGAGGTTAAATCGAAACTTAGACGTCAAGTGTAAATTTTGACTTCGGATTACAGCATATATCGCATGCCCAGATCAGGCTTCTATATGTTTTGAGGGATATTTAAAGGTTTTTCAGTTTTTTAAGGTTAAATCGAAATCCAGATGTGATGGATATTTTCTGACGCCGGATTCGGAATCAGCGACCCAAAATACATATAACTGCATATGCCGCATACCCAGATCATGACACATTTTTTATTGTCGGCCTGTGTTATGGATCACCTCGGATTTTCCAAGAGTTAGCCAGTAGAAAGCTTCTGGTGCAATTTTTTTCTTCTCCGAAGTATCTTAGTGGATGCTTTTTTCATTAAAAAAAAGCAACAAATAATCATTATTTTAGGTCCCTGATTTAAACTAATAAGTTAAGCTCAACCCGAACTTTTTGGATATAAAATAAAATACACATTATATTATCTTTGAAAGCTATTAATTATCAAAATAGGTTACATTTGACTCAACATGCATGCATAGATTTTTTTATGTCATGTATAGAATTGTTCTTCAGTACCTCGGTTACGGCTACTTGTATGGCTGGGATATCATCATAAAATGATCCCTTCATCTTGGTTTTTAGATTTGGAAAAAAACAAGAGTAACAATCGAGCGGCACGCAACAGTGGATACCCTTCAACCCTTTTTTAAACGCAAAGAGTCCATAATTGTACGATACTACTCCTTGATAGAAAAAGCGAAACGTAAGCCTTTATATGAGTCTTTATATAAATACGTTTATATGCATGTAGCATTTCATTGGTCAAGCACAAAAGTATGTATGTATGCGTGTTCGTTTGAATGGAAAAAATGCGTGTACATAGAATAGAAGAGAAGAGAGAATTGCTATGACGTCACAGCTTGCTGGTCTGTATACAAAATCAAAGTAAACAAGGTTTTTGTTGAATAACGTCTGTATTTATTGTCCGATCACATTGAAATTTTGACGTTATATTGGTATTATAATTAGCTATATATAGTCTTACTTCATGCCAAATTTGGTGTCTCTAGCTTTTATAATAGCTGAGATCTGTGTGTTCATCTGGTCATTCGGGCATTCATAAATGACTCGATTAGTTATCCTGAGCAAAACTATATAAACTTTGTGGAGTCTCCCACGCCTCCTTCTGCCTGTTACATACATTTACACAAAGTTAGTATACTTTTTTTGGACCATTTTCAATGGTCGATGGGTATAAATAGTCACGTGATAGATCAGGCAAATATGGAGGATAGTCGATGAGAAAAATCCCTTTTTATACCCTTCGACCATTGAAAATGGTCAAAAAAGGGTATACTTACTTTTTGCAAATGTATGTAACAGGCAGAATTAGGCGTGGGAGACCCCACAAAGTATATTTATTCTTGCTCAGGATCACTAGCCAAGTCGATTAAGCCATGTCTGTCTGTCTGTCCGGATGTCTGGATGTCCAGATGAACACACAGATCTCAGCTATTATAAAAGCTAGAGACACCCAATTTAGCATGAAGGTTTCTTTTGATTAGGGACAGGTGAAGTTTATTTCAAATATTGGGTGCCACGCCCCCCACCCACGCAAATCAATAATTACATTTTTTAAGCTGATTTGGGAGCAACATATAAAAGATACAACATTCTGAGTAAGACTATACTTAGCTAATTATAATACCAACTTAACGTCAAAATTCCAATTCGGTCGGACAACAAACACAGAAGTAACAAGAGCAACAGTCGAGCGGCACGCGACAGTGGGATACCCTTCGACCTTTTTGAAACGTAAAGAGTCAATAATTGTACAATACTTCTACTTAACACATCTGTTGTTCTTCTCTTCTTTTCTATGCACACGCATTTTTTGCATTCAAACGCACACACACACATACGTACATTTGTGCTTGACCAATGAAATGATACACACATATACACGTATTCATACACAGAATCATATAAAGGCTTACGTTACGATATTTCTATTAAGTAGAAGTTTCGTACAATTATTGACTCTTTACGTTTCAAAAAGGTCGAAGGGTATCCCACTGTCGCGTGTTGCTCGATTGTTGCTCTTGTTCATTAAAAATGCGTTCATTTTTTTGGTCGTCATTTAATTCATGTGGAACAAATCGCGCACAGACCTTTTTTCTCCAAATCTTCAATTAAAATTCTCCAAATAGTGGTTTTACTCGTATTCAATTCCTCAGCCAATATTCTCGTAGTAAAATTTGCATCGACACCAATGATTTCACGGGCTTTTTCCACCAGTTCAGCACGATTATTAGTTTCTGGACGCCCTGCTCTAGGGTCGTCATATAAATCCTCACGAGCATTTTTAAATCGTATAAACCGCGTATAAACTTGCGTACGACGAATACAATCATCACAATAAACTTTTTCATTAATTCGTATATCTGAGCAAATTTTTTTTAAAGTTTGACACAACATTTTATATTTGCACCATTTATTATAGAACCATTAGCACACTTTTGGTTTTATTGAAATGGCTGTCACTTTTACATCTGTCATCCGACTTACATGTGCATAGGTGCGTTTGAAAGAGGATGAACGTATATTTTGAATATTGCAAATTTTCAATAGATGGCGCTGTTTGTTGTATGATTTTAATATAAAGTTCGGGGTAAAGGTTAAATAGCTGCCTACATCTCCGATTTTTTTTAAATTTTTTTCACTGATAGGACTATATTTATCATGAATTAAGGTGAAAGAATTATTTGGCGGTCGCTTCTAGTTTTTTTTAATTGAATTTTGAAAATAATTAATTTTACATGTATTTTGTTGTTTGTCAACTAATTCTTTGCAAAGTGGAAAATGCAACGTATTTTTGAGTCTCAAAGCCATATTTTATTAACAAGATTATAATTTTCTTCAAATTTTTTTTATATACTATTTATTATAGTATTAAGAACTAACATGCATAAACAAAAACTTAAAATTCATTTTATAACATAAGAAAAAAAACAAAAAGAAAAACATAAGGAAAAATCAGCTGTCAATTAATTCTTTGCAAAATGCAAAGACGCATCGAAAAGAGAATTGAAACAAAGTAACGGGACTGCAAATGCCAACGAAATTTGTACGTTCACTTTTGTTATGCTTTGCCTATCATTCTTTGCTTTTTGCATTACTAAATTGCACATCGCTCGAGCTTTAAACGTTTTTAAAGATGCCTGGAAAACGTATTGATGAAAACCTCATACAATTAGTCTATTTTAATCATTACAAGGGCAAAACGGCTAAGGAACTGTCTGAAATGTTCGATATTAAACTTAGAACTATTTATAATATTATTAATCGGGCAGAAAAAGAAAATCGGCTGCACCACAATAATTCTATGGGCAGACCACCGAAGCTTACAATGCGCGAGCAATCAAAAATTGTAAGGTCAGTGGAAGATAATCCGCTTACAACTCTACGGGAGATGGTACTGACCGTAAAAAATGACTGCAATAAGTCTGTAAGCCATGAGACTATTAGAAAAGTCCTCAATGCCCACAAATACTCATCCCATGTAGCCAGAAAGAAGCCATTACTTTCGACGATCAATATTGAAAGGCGGCTAAATTTCGCTGTAGCCAACTTTGATCGAGCTGCAGAGTACTGGGATGACGTCATTTTCTGCGACGAGACAAAAATAATGATGTACTATCATGATGGACCGAGCAAAGTTTGGTAGGAAAAAACACAGCCCTCCAGCCGAAAAATATAATACCAACTGTAAAGTTTGGCAAACTTTCAGTTATGGTGTGGGGATGTATCTCATCCAAAGGCGTTGGAAGGCTGCGAATTTTTAATGAAATAATGACGAAGGAGTTTTATTTGGATATTTTACAAAATGAATTGACATCAAGCGCCAGAGATTTTGGATTTGTTGATCCTCAAAAAGGCGGA
Organism: Zaprionus africanus; assembly: GCA_018151435.1. Lineage (NCBI taxonomy): Eukaryota > Metazoa > Arthropoda > Insecta > Diptera > Drosophilidae > Zaprionus > Zaprionus africanus. The sequence continues at coordinate 142,359 of JAECXB010002236.1, forward strand.
CAAATTACAATACAAGCTGTATCAGGACAATGACCCCAAGCACAAGTCATTGCTGTGCAGGACCTGGCTGCTATATAACTGCAGCAAAGTTATTGACACACCTGCCCAGAGTCCTGACTTGAACCCAATTGAAAATTTGTGGGCGTTGCTTAGGAGGAAGGTGGCCAAAAGAAGCCCAACTACAAAAAATGCTCTTATAAAGGCCATAGAAGAGGAATGGGTGAAAATACCCGACTCTTATGACTTATATGAGCTTATCCATTCCATGACGAGACGGTTAAAGGCAGTTATACATGCCAATGGCTGTCACACTAAATATTAATAGCATAAATCCATTAATTTTAAGTGTTTATTATAATTTTAAGATATGTTTGCATTTTGCAAAGAATTACTTGACAGCTGATTTTTCCTTATGTTTTTCTTTTTGTTTTTTTTTCTTATGTTATAAAATGAATTTTAAGTTTTTGTTTATGCATGTTAGTTCTTAATACTATAATAAATAGTATATAAAAAAAAAATTTGAAGAAAATTATAATCTTGTTAATAAAATATGGCTTTGAACTCAAAAATACGTTGCATTTTCCACTTTGCAAAGAATTAGTTGACACACTGTACATGCACTAAATGCATGACATTAGCATCATGTAGAAGGCTGATAACTGTACTTTAATATGCGACTTGTTTCGGGTTGATGTGACCTTTGGCACTTTTGCAATCTGCCTCTAAAGGAAAAAACTCCCTTATGAACTGGAAAAAATAAGGAACAAGCGAAATTTTTTTGAATAAATTTCGTTTTTTTCAGTAAATTCCCAAAAATAAGGCATGCATTCAGTACTTTTAGGTAAGTCTAGCTAAGAATGACCGAATTTGTGGAAAAATTCTGTTTCATTAACCTGTAATACGAAGAAAAGGTCACAGAGGTCACTGCCCACGTGTATAGCGCAATTTTGTCAACACTTTTCTTTATTTTCGGGTTTAATGCCTCTAATCCCTTTCTTTTATTACTCCTCACATGTGATCTATCAGATTTGAGTCCGGGGATGGGTCAAACCGCTCCAATTTATTATGTTTCTGATCTTGCACCCATGGCCTAGGTAGATTCAAGGCAGGTTATTAAGTCCAAAAAAAAGGAAGAACTTTGACAATATTACGCTATACAGGTGGGCAGTGATCTCTGTGACCATTTCTTCATGTTACAGGTTAATTGTACAGAATTTTTACACAAATTCTGTCATTCTTAGCTAGACTTACCTAAAAAGTTTGAATGCATGCCTTTTTTGAGGAAATCACTGAAAAAAATGGAAAATATTAAAAAAAATGTTGCTTGTTTTTATTATTTTTTCCAACACTGTATCTTAGTCTCGCCAGGGTCTTTACAGAATATTTATAAATGCTAGGACTACTATGACTTTAGCAAGAAGTGCTACTAGCAGGTCATTCCTTGCTGAGATATGTACAGGGTATAGGAGATGGACATGGTCCACGTCACGAACATGTGCTCGCTGGCCACGTGTTAGTGGGTTCTACCACCACGTGGTTTCTCGGGGCTCACGTACATGTGCCGCGTGTCACGCGTGCCTAGCCGGCGGTTTACCGCGAGGAACGTCCGCAGATGCTTTCGCTAGCACTCCCACAAGTTGCTCCGTGGTGTATTCCAACACACCGCAACTTGTTAGAATGCACGCTCACGCACCCCGTTTGCCAGCTATCGTCCACTCACGACACCTCTCACGGTCGATCGTTGGCTGTGCAGAACGCCCATGACCGTAGGTACTTTCGCCTGTGCTCCCACAAGTCGCTCAATGGTGTATTCCAACACCGCAACCTGTTAGAGCACACGCATACGCACCCACTTGTCAACTAACGTTCACTCACGACACGGACCGTGAGTGTGTATACTCAGAATCGCTCACTGGCCAGCGGAGCACCGGCATACCAGAAAGCACGACTCTGCGAACACACACTCACACGGGTACACACGTACACGATACGTTCACTGATACACTAAGGGAAGAATTTTGTCACTGGGTTTTCAATAAATCACTGCCGGTTTGGTTTTTATTTTCTTAATTCGTAAACATGGCTTTTATTTTCTTTATATGCTTCTTTTGTTCACACTGGTTTTTTAGCCTAACTTGTCCCTGCCTTCTTGCCTACTTCGTACCATACGTTGCGCATAACCGCGCTTTCAATATGGTTTTTACTGCTCACCTATTTTGTCCTGCGACAGGATCCATTGTTCCAGGAGGGGGGTGATCCTTCGGCTGGGACTGGACTTTTACGATTTAATTTAAAGTTAAATTTTATTTAATTTTGCGGGAGCTTTTCCGCCCGGCTTGTTCTGCTGCTCACGATCGACTGTCCTGTGCCCAAGTTTCGTGGCTTGAATTCTGCTGCCCGCGTCTCGCTGCCGGCCTAACGTCGCTGCCTGTATGTCGCCGCTGCTTGCATGGCGCCGCTGCCTTCGTCCGATCGTGCTTCGCTGCTTGTGGCTCTGCTCGCACTTCGCTGCTCGCTGTCCAAGCCGCTGCCTGCCTTGTGTCGCTGCATGCTTAGCGTCGCTGCTTGACTAGCGTCGCTGCTTGGCTGGCGCCGTCGCTTCAAAATTGTTGCGGTCCCGTTGCTTGTGTGCAGCTGCTGTCCATGCACGAGCTCTGGGTACCCAGGTATTGTTACTTGTGCGTGTGCTATTTCTAGGGTTTTGCTCGGGTCTATTCACGACTTCAAAGTAGCTGACGTAAATTAAAGTTTTATTCTAATTAAGAATTCAAAAATAAAATGTCTTTATTTATTCGGTTCAGTTTTTAGACTAAAATATTACACGAAAGGTTTCATTATAAGAAGGCTGCTACTGTTGGGGGCCGCCGCCGTCGCTGTCGTTGTTGGCGCTGCCGCTGCTGCTGCCATTGCTGCTGCCGCCGCCGCTGTTGGTGTTGTTGCTGCTGGTGCTGGTGTTGTTGCTGATGGTGTCGGGTTCCTGCAGTTGGTCGCGGCTTAGAGTTTGCTGACCAAGCGCACGTGGCGGATGTTTAGGCTACAGTGGCCAGTGGTCCCACGGTTTTGGGAATGCTGACCAAGTGCACGTTGTTTATGTAACTCTGCCTCATGAGAAGTTGCGCTTCTCGTTGTTGTGTGGCAAGAATGTCGTTAACTCCTCCCCCTTTAAGCGCGGACGTCCTCGGTCGCGATATATAACCTCCTTTTCGTTGTGGTTGGCTTAGGGCCTTCTTTCGGGGCTGCTGTTTCTTCGTTGGTCACCTTGATGGTTACTTGGCGACTTTTCTTTCTAATTATGAATCGTGCTAGCAGTACTACCAGTAGAACTATGAGTGTTGCCGACATTGTGAGGTTCGCTGTTATGCTGATGTTGTGGCTTCCATATGGTCGTTCTAGCTCTTTTGTGTTGTTTATGTTGAGTTCCTTCAACATTTGTAGAGATAATACTTCATCTACTTTTGTTGGCTATTTATTGCTTTACATTGGGGTATTTGATTTTTTAACAAGTGGGTGATACATTTGTCTTCGCTTAAATCTATTAAATTATTTCTATTACAAATTATTTTTTCGTTGTGGGTTTCGCATGGTTTTTTTATTCCTAAAATTTGCTATTTGCATCTTACTATATTTTCGAATTTTATTTCATTAATTATATCTCCTACTTTTTTAATAGTTTTTAATAGCATTGGGACACATAGCTCTTTTGAAATTAATGGGATATTGATCATGTATAGGATATTTTTGTTGTTGGTTGCTATTTTTATTTTGGAGAATTCTAGTAATTCTTTATAAACAGTATATCTTCTGTTTCTAGAACATCTGTAATTTTCTTTATTTCTACTTCTGACAGAATTAGTGAATTTGTGGTGTTAGTTTTTGCCCAGTCTATTGCGTAGATTAGGTTATTTAATTCTTCTTTAAAGGCGTGTATCTTATACTTTAATGTGGTGGTTTTCTGATTTTTAATTTCTGGATTATCTTTTTCTGTTTTTATAATTGCGTTTGTTATCTGAGTGATCTAATTTAGTCTATCATTTATTACTCTGTTTATTACAATTTGTTTGTTATTATTTTCTAGTCGTTCGTTTATTTTTTTCGTAATAATTTCGTAATCATTATGGTCCGGCGTGCCGGCCAACCATTTCCAAGCGGTGCCCAAGATTTCTATTGATCTTGTTTTCCGTTGGAACTGCCTGAGCCTTCTGAGGTTTGACTCCGCCTTTGAGAGCTCGAACGTGAGGAATGGGTATATTGGGTTGTTTGTTCCTATTTCGTTGACTTGGTTTGATAGGTTATTGAATGCTGTCTCGTATTTTTCCACGTCAAACACATGAATAATCTTGAATGTGCCATTTTGAATTGCTGCGGTGCCTATCTTGATGGGTATCAACTGTGATGAATAGGGTAGTATGGTCGTGATGCCAAAACATGTTGGCAAGAAAAGTAACCTGGAATAATATCATGGTTTTATGTTATTTTTATGGACTACTAGTGTCTGTGGGTCTGTGATTAGTCGGTGTCCGAAAAATAGTATGTCTATTGGTTTTTCTTTGGTGGTTGAGTGGTCAGATGCATTGTACTCTTGAACGGCTTTGAAGATTATTTCTTAGAATGTAGCCGCGCCAGAGTCTTTGCTTAGACATCTCATAATTTCTGTTAAAGTCGAGTGGAATCTCTCGACTTGACCGTTACTGTTAGAAGAATAGGGTGGTGTCGTGAAGACAGATGCTTTTAGCTGTTCTTGCAGCAAAAATTTTATGTTGGCAGAGTTAAATGCTTTCTCATTGTCCATAACGATCGACTTAGGCATACCAAAGGCTATCATTATATCCCTTAATGGGTGTTTCAGATCTTCTGAGGCTTTTCATTTTGGTAGTTTAATTTGGGCGTACTTGGAAACTTTGTCTATGGCCGTGAGCACCAATTGCTTTTGTGTGGTATAGATGTCTATATGGATGACCTGTCCGGGATAGGTAGGTATGGGGATTGGTTGGATTTCTCCGTTGTTCGGGTGTCTGTCATACTTGGATAACTTGCAAGTTTCACTTGCCTTCGCTGTCGCTTCCGTTTTTTTTCGGAGGCTTGGGAAGAAGAACTTGCTTATTATCTGTAACTTGTTTTCTGCTGCGCTCCTATGTGCCCTCATGCGTTCCTTCGCTACCATGTCGTCTTGTTCGTCTTCTTTAGTTATATCTTTCACCTGTTTCTGCGTATACCTGACCTTATACCCACTGAAATGAATCGGATAGATGTTCTGTATCTTTCCCATGATTCTTTCTGCGGTAAGTAGGCCATTTACGAGTTTTGGATCTAATCGATCTTTAAGGATCTGGATTAACTCTTCTTCTGAATATTCTTTTCTCTTGACGATATGTCGATGGTAAGTGGGGAAAGGTATGGAGAATTCTTCGGACACCTCCTCTGAGGTTAGCAATAATAACTGGTTTTTGAAGACGTTGATTGGTACGTCTTCTACCGGTATCAGGTTATGTGAAGAGCTCTGATCGCTGTGAATTGTGGCTGTTGTGAAATTCACTTGCGTCCCTACTAAATTTCTAGACAGAGCGTCAACCACTACATTTGAGGTGCCTAGTTTGTATCTAAGCTCGTGGTTGTACTCTTTTAGGTGGCTCTTCCAGCGCTTCAGTTTGGCATTGTTGTTTTTTGCATTCAGAGCAAAGGTTAGGTGTTGATGGTCGGTGTATATTATCACCTTGGTTGTACCGTATAGGTACATACGCAAACTCAGAAGGGCCCATACTATCGCTAGCGTAGTTTCTTCGGTCTTCGTTAGAGTGCGGGAAATAAAGGTGATGGGTCGAGAATCTTGTTCGAGGACTGCGCCAATGGCATAGTTTGATGCGTCGGTAGTTAATTGGAATTCTTTTTGTGCATTGGTTCTGCTCCTCTGGTGCTTTGTTTACATCTTTACTCTTTTCGGCAAGCAACGTTGTTGTTAGTGGCTCACCGCTATTACTCTCTTTCTTATTTATCCAAATTCTTTGAGCGCTCCTAAGCGTCTCTCACGCTTTGCCGCTCTCTCTACTGCACTTCTTTGAGCGCGCCTAAGCATCTCTCACGCTTTGCCGCTCTCTATACTGCACTGTTGTTGCTTGATCGTTTTTGCTCTCACTGCTCTCTGCCTTTTGCGCGCGCCAATTTCTTTTTCTTGCGCACATATCTCTTTTTCTTGTTTTTGTTTTCTTTGCGGCTGTTTTGATTTGTTACAGTAGGTGTCCCCTATAATGGACGCATTGATTTGTTTTAAATCCTGCCTTTAGGAGGTGACGGCTGCCCAGCCAAGCATTTCGTGTTGGCTATGTGATAACGTAGTACACGCGAGGTGTGCCGGTTTTTCTGGCCCGACGGCTGATGCCGTAGCCAAGCGCACTGGGCTGCGTTATTGCTGCGAGGGAAGTGAAGGGCGAAATTTGTTTGTTTATGCGGCAAACAAAGATTGGATTTAGGGAACTGCTTCGAAGTTTTCGCACACTATCCGACCAGTTCTCAGCGCTCGATTCATCTTTCAATAACCTTAAGTTATTGAACGAATCCCCAAAGCGTAAAATATCCACCCGCATAGAGGAGCCTATTATCGCCACCCAGCTCCCTATAATTGACCAGCCAGGTACGCCAATGGCACAGCCGATAATGTCGTTCACCAATCCCCCAATGGTAACGAGATCAGCGGCTAAATCAATTTCGATTCCCGAAAATGTCATTGAGTGTATGTAACCATTGACGCCCAAATGTTCCGTTATGTCCGCAGTGGTCTCGTTGACCGTGCCACAGAAAATAGTGTTGCCTAAGGTGTGTTCAAGTTCTGGTTTACCAGAAGAGAACCTCTGCTCTGGAATTATACCTGAGGCGCCTAAAAAGATTATAGGTGTTCCACAGAAGAAACAGATTTTTGTTTCTAGGCTTGCCCCTGAACTCACATCGAATGATGTTAAAGCTTATATTCAAGCTAAAACACAAGCCTTCGATATAAAAGTGGAAAAATTTAAGTTTTCTAATGAGAGGGACATATCGTCCTTCAAAATAAGTGTCCCAAACGAAGCAAAGAAAAAGAAAAATCGCCCACCGATTAAACTTCCTTTGCCTCCTCTAGCAGCAGCCCAAATAAAACCAAATAAAAAAAAAACTAACAAGCTCCTTAACTCTTTCATATCAAAATGTTAGAGGTCTCTGTACTAAACTTTCAATTTTATACTTAAACAGTCTTTCTTTTTCTGCCCAAATTGTTGTGTTTACTGAGACTTGGTTAAAGCCGGAGATCCTTAACTCCGAAGTTTTTCCAAATAAGTACACAACCTACAGGTGTGATCGACCTGACCGACGTGGTGGTGGAGTTCTAATTGCAGTTGATTCCACCATCAACTCGGAACTTTTAGAACCGGAGATTCAATTTGGCATTGAATTACTCTGTGTAAAATAACACATTCCCGGTTTTTTTCATTATATAACCTGTTCCTATATTCCGCCGTCGTCGGAATTATCAGTCTATTTGCAACATTTGTCTGCAATACAGACCATATTTAATCTGTTATCAGACAGAGAGCAATTTTTAGTCCTGGGTGACTTCAATATCCCCGATTGCAATTGGACAACAAGTGCTGATTAAAACTCTCTTCTGCCCTCACGGCAACATGACCTTTTTGACGGTCTGTTTGACATGTCATTGTCACAGGTCAATCATGTCCTAAACAGTAGTAACAGATCGTTAGACTTATGCTTTGTCTCGGATCCATCTAGAGTGAGTCTAAACAAGACACAACCACTTTCTCTTCCTGAAGATCCTTGAAGTTACTTTTGATTTTGGTATATGTATGGATAGACATGAAAAACTGTGTAATCGTGTACGCTGCTTTAGAAAAGCAGATTTTAACTTATTAAATCGGATGATTTCCCAATTTGATTGGTCAGAATTGTATGCGTCTACTGATATTTTAGTAGCTACCAATATTTTTTATAACACAATTAACTACTTTTTAGATATTTGTGTTTCGTGTTTTCATCCAACTTCCTCGAGTAAGCCTCCATGGTTTACAAGAGAGTTGTCACGGTTAAAAAATTTAAAGTCAAACTTATTTAAAAAATATAAAATTAATAGCCCATCTTCGGCCTTTTCCCACTACTTAAGCGCGCGGTCAGATTTTACTGTCTTGAACGCGAAATGTTATAAGAACTATTTAACTCGTTGTAAGGCTCAGTTTATTCAGAACCCCAAACAGTTTTATAGTTTCGTTAACACGAATCGTAAGTCTACCGCATTTCCAACTAAATTAACGTTTGAAAATGCTAGCGCAGATACCGACCAAGCCATGGCCGATATGTTTGCAAAGTTTTTTCAAACGACTTATTCTCCCTCTACACAGAGAACTCACTATTATCCATACAACTTTCAAAGTTCAAATGGTATCTTCTCTTCCTTTTTAAACGAAAGCTCATTGGTAAAGGATCTGTCTTTGGTAAAGTCAGTCTTCTCACCAGGCCCTGACGGTGTTCCTGCTTGTATACTTCGATTCTGTGCTATCTCCATAAGTAAGCCATTGCTCAAACTATTTTCGCTGTCTTCAGAAACTTCAGTCTTTCCTTCCATTTGGAAGGAATCTTGATTAAAAAGGGCAGCAAGTCTGATGCAAGCAATTATAGAGGTATCTCTAAATTGTCGGCTATACCCAAACTTTTCAAGAATGTTATAACTCCTCACTTGCAACATTTCTGTAGATCCGTTATCTCACCTTTTCAACACGGATTCATTAAAAGTCGTTCTACTACGACAAACTTGCTTGAGCTGACATCCTTCGTGGTAAAAGGATTTCAGGAAAATCTTCAGACTGATGTTATTTATACTGATTTCAGTAAAGCTTTTGACTCAGTGAATCATTCCCTTCTGGCACATAAACTTGACCTTCTAGGTTTTTCATCAAAACTACTTAGTTGGATTGTAAGCTATCTGGCTGACAGAACTCAAAGAGTCCTCTTTAAAACCACCCTTTCAAACCCAATTAATGCCACATCTTGTGTTCTTCAAGGGAGTCATCTTGGTCCCCTACTTTTTACGCTTTTCATCAATGACCTTTCCCTGGTCATACGTAACTCCCGTACTCTTATGTATGCGGATGATGTTAAGCTTTGCTACCAATTCAAAGACCACCACTGTCACTCAAACTTACAAACCGACCTAAATAGTTTCAATTCTTGGTGTTGTGCCAATTTCTAAACCTGAACAGCTCTAAATGCAAGCTGATGACATTCTCTCGAGCCAGTCCGAAGTTTGCATCTTATACTTGGAAAGAATCACCCTAGTTGATGATCTGGGGGTCCGTTTGGAGCGAAAACTTAAGTTTTCAAGTCATATTACTAATATGGTCAATAAAGCCATGGGTGTCCTAGGCTTTATCAAGAGATGGTCTAAGGAATTCGACGATCCTTATATTACAAAGACCCTTTACGTTTTACTTGTTAGTCCTATTCTCAAATACGGTTCATGCGTGTGGTGTCCCCAGTACACTATTCAGAAGGAACGCATCGAATCTGTACAGAGGAATTTCTTACTTTTTGCCTTACGCGGCCTTAACTGGGATGAAAATTTGAGACTGCCTTCCTATAATAGAAGAGTTCTGCTACTAAATCTGCCTTCCCTAACTAACCGCAGAACCACGCTTTGGGTCCTATTTATTAACAACCTTATGCAAGGTGAAATTGATAGTGAGGCCTTGGTAAGGCAGCTACACTTCTCTGTTCCTTGCAAAAGTACTCGCTATTTCCTTCCATTTACACTTTCTTATTGTAGATCGAACTATGCACTGCATAATCCTCTCAGGGTATTATGTTCGGACTACAATAAGCTCCAACACTATGAAGTCCTTAATTCTTTCCTATCTAGCACGTAATTAGTAATTAGTATCTTAATGTTTCTCGATATTCTATTCTATGTTTTTGTCTTTTTTTGTCCTATTTGCATGCCGTTCTATCGCCTCTTCTTTTTTATTTTAATTTCTTTCCATTTCGCGTTAATTTCTCCTCGTGTTTCTATTCGAGTTTCTACCGCGTTTCCGTGTCGTCCGTTATGCGACGGTGCCTCTCGGTCTAGGGGTAGGACAGGATGACATCTTGAAATGTTAAGGTTCGTCTTATTTTGTTGAACGCATCTATTGCTTCCTTATCTAATTCTATTTTAGTTCTGTTAGAGATGTTTTTTGACGCACGTCCGTTCTCTCCTCTAAGTAGATTTGTGAGCGGTTTGGCTAATTTCGCGAAGTCACGGATGAATCTTCTATAATAACCGGCTAACCCCAAGAATGACCGTAATTCTCTTAGGGTTTTTGGAGCCGGGAAATTTTCGATTGATTTCACTTTTGCAGGATTTGTCTTAACGCCATCTTCAGAAATAGTGAACCCTAGGAAATCGACTTCTTCTTTGAAGAATTCGCATTTATCTATTTGGACTTTCATGTTGGCCTTGCTGTTTCGAATATGGTGCTTAAGTGCGAGGCGTGTTTGGACTCGGACCGACTGAAAATTATGATGTCATCGATATACACATAGCATATTTTTCCTACATGGTCTCGTAGGATATCGTCCAACGCTCTCTGAAATATTGATGGTGAGTTCTTGAGGCCAAACGGTAGGCGGGTGAACTCGTATTTTCCACCGTTTATTGAGAATGCCATCTTTTGGTTTTAAGGGGATCTGATGGAACCCGCTTTTTAGATCTAGAACTTAGAAATATTTGTTGTCACCCAATTGTGCGATTATTTCTCCGATCTCAGGGATAGGGTACCTATCCGAAATGGTGACAGAATTCAGTTATCAATAATCTATGACTATCCTATACTTCTTCTCCCCAGACGCATCAGTTTTTTTGGGGACTATCCATACTGGATCGTTATATGGTGACCGTGAAGGTCTAACGATGCCATCTAGTATCAATTGATTCATTTGTTTTTCAACTTCTGGTGTCAATGGTATGGGTAATATTTGCTATACACCGATAAATCCGATGAAGTTCTTATTTCTCCTTCTACCTGGGTAGTGTATGTTAGTTTTTCGTCGGGTTCGGCGAATAACTCGACATGTTTCTTGATGATTGAGTCCATAATTTTTTTCTGTTTTTCTGTCATATGCTCGGTTCTCAGTTTGATATTGTTTACCTGCCTGAGTGGGCAGTTGTTTAATGTTTATATTGTAGTCCCCGTTTACGATCATTTCTAACATCGATGACGGCGTTGAGTCTTTTTAAAGTGTCGTTTCCTCCTCTTATACCATAGAATGTTTTGAGAGTGGGGAGCAAGAAAAATCTTATTGGAGTATGATCTTTGTTGAATAATTGAAGGAAGGTATGGTGAGTGATCTTTGTTTGACCACGCACAGAATTTGCATAAAAAGGGTGTTCATTCAACTTAGGGTTCGTTACTAGGTTTGTTTGTATGTAGTTCTGGTTGGATCCTGTATCTATTTAGTCTAAAAAATTGACATCGGCCACATCTACGGACACTGTAGCGTATTCTGGTTCATTCTCCTCTGTTAACACGCCCGTTAACTCCGCTACCCCTTGCTGTTCGACATAGTCGTGGTAGGCTTGTTCGGACATTTCCGGTGGGTATGGCGTTTCGTACTCGGGTTCTCTGTCTGGCTCTGGCTCTCCGGTGGTAACGTGAAAGTGCCTCTGGTATTTAGACACGGGACCAGTTTGCCTGTGGTCTGTTCATGTAGTCGATTTGTTTCCATCGGACAGAGTGATCAACTTCCATGGGTGTTGGTTTTGGGTATGGTTTCGGTGGGGATGGTCTGGGAGGTGCTACTTGCTGTTGGCCCTGCGTGGGTAATTGCATTTGGTATGGGATATAGGAGTTTTGTGGCGGTCTATAGGGTTGGAGTGCAGTATTTTGGTTAGCACCGGTCGGAGGCATAAAATGTTGGTATAATGTTGGCTTGGGGTGTGGTAAAATCGTGGGTCGAAGTTCCTCCATTGCGTGGAACTGGCGTTCGGTAAAGGTTTTTGAGCTTCTACTCTAGTCGTTTGTCTTGGCAGTAGAGGTGGGGGTTGTTGTCTAATCTTCGGCGCAAATGAGTTTCTTTGCTCCTGATTCTCTACTAGATCACACAGGGGCAATGCGTGGCTCAGATCTTTTGGTTCTTTTATGGCCAATAGGCGTGGCAGGTCGCCATTAAGACCTCTCACGAATGTGTCAAGTGCCTTGCCTCGGTAGTTTTCGGTTAATGCTCTAACAACTTCTGGTGACTCCTCATGGGCTCCGATTTGATTCAAAATCAATGAGAGCTGATGGTAGACTGCTTGGTAATATTCGGAAATGGACATACGGCCTTGGCTTAGCGAGAACATTTGATACTCAAGAGTTTTTAAATCTCGTTTGTCAGCATAGTGTGCCGTGAGGCACTTTGAAATGGCTTTCCTATTCATTGGCGTATTATACGATTCTAGGACCGCGTCTGCCTTACCAACCACCTTGGTGCGTACAGCTAGGGTCATTGAATAGAATTTGTAGGACTCTTCTTGTCCTTCGTAAATAGCATTACGCGATCGACATTTTTTTCCAAGAATTGAAAGTGGATCTATCTCCAGAAAACTCCTTGATGAGCTTCGGCAATTCTGGTGATTTTGGGATGCACGAAATTTACAAATTTTCTTTTTATTTTAAAACTTTTATTTTCCTTTCCTTTTTTTTTATTTTTTATTGCTTGAAGGCCAATGAATGGTCCTTTCCTTCTATCCTTGAGGGTCCCTTAGGATTCGCAGGATTGGAATGTGTTATACTGCGACTGCAGTCTCTTTTAGTCAGTTATATTTTTCCACGGAGTTATGGGTTATATTAAATTATTCGCCTTTTCGTTCTACTATGTTTAGGGGGTGTGTGCGAATTTATAGAATTTATATTACTTATTTTAAACTCTTATGGCTTAATATCTATTCTTTATGGTTTTTGCTTTTATTTTTAAGATAATTTTTTCGATATCGCTTAACCACTACGCTTACAAGTATATCATAATCCGGCGAATCTGCTACTCCTGGCTCCGTAGATTTGCTCCTTTTTGTCCCGCGGCGATGCGGCGAAGCGGCGGTGCGGCAGGTGACTGGGGATCCTTGGTAGCACTTAGTGTCGTAGCCGTCTGCAAACTGGTGCTACAGACGGAGTCGGCGGTAAAAACAAAAAACGAGACCCGTGAGTTCTTTAAAGTCAATCGCGCTCGCTCTTACGAGGTATTACGAACTCGGTACACTATGTGGCGATGGGGCACTGGTACATTAGACGCGAGGTACACTATGTGGCTTTTTTTTAGGCACTGGTACTACAACACGATGTCTTTTTCGGATACTCTCACGGTCCCTGCTCGTGCGCCAATTAAATATTTATTTAATTAAGAATTCAAAAATAAAATGTCTTTATTCGTTCGGTTCAGTTTTTAGACTAAAATATTACAAGAAAGGTTTCATTATAAGAAGGCTGCTAATGTTGGGGGCCGCCGCCGTCGCTGCCGTTGTTGTCGCTGCCGCTGCTGCTAACGCTGCTGCTGCCGCTACTGCTGCCGCTGCTGCTGCCGCTGCTGCTGCCCCCGCCGCTGTTGGTGTTGTTGCTGCTGGTGCTGGTGTTGTCGCTGATGGTGTCGGGTTCCTGCAGTTGGTCGCGGCTTGGAGTTTGCTGACCAAGCGCACGTGGCGGATGTTTAGGCTACAGTGGCCAGTGGTCCCACGGTTTTGGGAATGCTGACCAAGTGCACGTTGTTTATGTAACTCTGCCTCATGAGAAGTTGCGCTTCTCGTTGTTGTGTGGCAAGAGTGTCGTTAACTCATTTATTTATTTAAAATTATAATAACAATATGTAATCCGCCTCATGCGGCGTCACAATTCATGTCACAGTTGTGTTACTTACACGATTGTTTTAAAATTAAATTAAATGGTTTTATTTAATATTAATTAAATTTCTAAAAATGAGTTCTCTATTTTAGTTATAATTCCGTCGTAGTTAATCTTTTAATTTTTTAATTAAATGATGTGATCATTGATTGAGCGTCGGCCGTGCTCTTAACGAGAATCGATACAGAAATATATATTCGTCGATAGGGAATTTCGAATTTATATAAAACCTAATAAAAATCCTAAGCAATATCAATAAGCAGTAAAAACATAGCGGATAAAGTTGCTGCCGCTTGTGTTTTCGATCCAGCCACCTCAGAGCCCGAAGCATTGAGACTGGAGACATCGGCTGCGCGGCTGGGGTATCTAAATTTTCGGCTGGGGTAGCTGTATGTTCGGCTCTTAGTATAAAAAGCGCATATCTTCAAAACTGCTTTATTCGCACAACGACAGCGGAACGATAAGCATGCGCGTATTTTTTCACGGTGTGCGATCCTTTAAATATGTACGTGCCTGCATGCTCAAGTTTGTATATAAATGTATGCGTTGTTTGTGAAGATTGACAACAGGAAATTGCTCGGGCCAGCGCGCTGGCAGCCAAAAGTTAAATTTATGTTTCGGCGTCCATTCAGCAAAGTGCCAACTACGCCTTCTGTCTGGAAGAATTTTAACCTGCCCTGCTTCGAACCCTGAAAATGGCCAAAAGGGTATACTAAGTCCGCCTAAATATTTTAATACCCTTCGCCCATTGCGCCCGCGTCGGAGACCCCATAAAGTTTATATATTCCTTTTCAGGATTACTAACCAAGCCATGGATTATCATAGTAAGCCCTGAATCATTTATTTTCCATTATTCTAATGAAAATTTTGCTTTATTTGGATTATTATAAAACGTTTAAAAACTTAAATTTTATACGGTATTCGAACGAACGACAGCAGAGGAAGAACACATAAACACTGCAGAAGCCAATAGACAAGTGGTATAAGCATAAGGCAGAGCGAGAGGGTAATAAGTTGATGTATGCATTTTTACATAATGCCAAACAATAGTGGCAATCGCTGGAGTTGGGCAGTACCTTAGTGGTATGTGCCGAACAGCATTGAAAATGGTCCAAAAAGGGCACACTAACTTTGTGTAATTCTATGTAACAGGCAGAAGGAGTCGTGTCTGTCTGTCTGTCCGGATGTCCGGCTGTCCAGATGAATACTCAGATCCCAACTATTATAAAAGATAGAGACACCAAATTTGGTATGATTCTGTTTACCAGGCGCAGATGAAGTTTATTTCAAATATTGGGTGCCACGCCCACCGCTCCCGCAAATCAATAATTTAATCTTTTAAGCTGATTTGTGAGCGATATATAAAACATAAAACATAGACCCTACTTAGGTAATGACAATGCCAACATAACGTCAAAGTTTCAATCCGATCGGACAAGAATCAGAGACGTTATTAAACAAAAACCTTGTTCGCTATGATTTTGTATACAGACCAGTAAGCTGCGACGTCATTGCAAATCTCATGTAGGAAAGAAATGGAAAGTGAATGTGTGGCAACCCTGTTAGCCACCTATTAGTTAAGTAACACTGTTTGTAAGTTATCGATATCTATCGTAATTCACTTGACTCAGTCTTCTTCTTATTGCCTTTTGAAGCGGCTAAAAAGCTCCCAGGCCCGCAGTTTTCAGAAGGGCCCGCGATTTTCCGAAAAACCTTCACTTTAATTACGATTTTGACTGTTTGCAAAGAATCAATCCTTTCAAATTTTCACGCCCGAAGAGTAACAATTAATGAGAACGCGCTATTGGTTTGTGGAGCTGCGCGCGCTTTTCAGCAGTCATCGTCAGTATATTTCGTTCGAAAACGTTCTCGCGCGTGCGCGATTGCTTTTCAACCGTGCAGTACTCAGGGATGCCAACTTTATACTCTTGCCATAAACTTTTGAAGTGAAGTTGCTGCAGTTAGCATCACTAGTCTCAGTCATCTGTGTCCTGATAATAATATAAACTATTAGTACATTTAAATCCACAAATAAAAAAAAATAACATCACAGTCGGAAATAGCTGATTTATTTGAAGGGAAGGGAGGGGCCCGAACATGGATACCCCCGGGCCCTGATTTTCTCTCTGCGTCCCTGCACACACGTTCATATACACGACCCATTTTATGAACAAGTGTCAACGGGCAGCAAAGTATTATCAACTAATATAATCGCATGCAACAACCACGATACAATCTTCTCTCATTATCCAGGAGGAAACTTAATTTTGAAAAAACATGACTGAACCATTGAATGATACCGAAGGGTAACTTCGCACAATGCAAAAAGAAGCCACAGCAACACACCAAGTCACCTCCGCACCGGCTGTTGCATCAGTTCATCGACTACAAATTAATGTGCCAAAATTCACTTGGAGCAATCCACAACTCTGGTTTGCACAAGTAGAGCGCGCATTTCGCCTTAATAGCATCATCAACGACGTGGACAAGTTTGATCCCATTACTGTACTTGTCCGTGTCCGCTGGTCACACTGAACTGTGCAGTCAGTAGTAATCGTCCGAAAGCCTTACCGGTCTGAGTATAACGGCAAGAGCGCGCGTCGTCAACAAATATAACTCTAATTAAAGTTTGTCAACCCTTTTACTCAATAAACCTTAAAATACCAACAGTTTATGGGCCCAGCACGCTTCCACTGAGCGGATGTAAAAGGTTTAAAAGGAACAGTTTGCAATTTTTGCTTGTGTAGCTTAATTGCATAAAGTTGTGTGCAAGAATAGAGATCGGTGGTGAAATTCAAATCGAAGAATTTACCAAGAACTTCTGATACTCGGAAAATACCAAAGACAATTTTGATACTCGGAAAATACAAATCCAAGCTCTGCTAACAAAAAATGACAATTGGAAATATGTTAACGGATCATATGTTAAAACCGAAGAAAACAGTGCACAGTGGGACAATCAAGATGCAAAGGCAAAAGCAGACTTGATTTTGTCTATGTCAACTAAAGAGCTGAAGCAAGTGAAGAACTGTGACACGTCATGTGAAGTATGGAGAAAGCTGCATAATATTTACCAAGGGCCAGCTCGTAAAGCATCCCTATTGAAGTCGCTAATTTTGTGTAAATTAAGCAACGGCGGTGATATGAGAAGTCACATCGATAAGTTTTTCGTTATCGTTGATAAACTAAATGAAGTAGAGTTGGTAAATATATACGACTTGCTAGCTATACTATTGTTGTATAGCATTCCTGAAGAATACGAGCCGTTTCGTGTAGCGATCGAAACGCAGGACACCTTATTGTCACCGGAAGCTCTCAAGATCAAATTGCTTGACGAGTATGAAGCCAGGAAAAGAAATAATAGTGAGTCTACTCCTGGAGCATTGTTTGTGAACATAAAGTGCAAGAACAATAAGGAAAAGAAATCTGAACGGAGATTAAGTTCAGATGCTATGAATGCGGAAAAATTATGACGGAGTGTAAATCAAAAAGCCAAAGCAGTAATGAAAAGTCCAGCATGAAGGCAGAAATAGCGAGATCTGTCAATAGCGCGCAGAAAGGCTGGTGTTTGGATTCTGGAGCAACATCACATGCTCACAGAAAGACCGATTTGAAAAAGTCAGTACACAGGAGTGTTCAAATCTAAAGCTCGCGAAAAGTGACTCTACAGAAATAGAGGGTTGTGGATTAGTACCGTTTAATCCAACGAAAAGGTTTTCCGTTAACCTAGCGAATACGCTGTACGTCCCTGATTTAAGAGAGAATCTGTTGTCCGTCTCAAAGATATGGGATCATGGCTATGTTTTGTTAATAAATGACGGAGTAGAAATAGTAAGAGCATCAAGTGGTCAAATTGTGTTTAGAGCCAAACGTAAATTAGATCTCTACTATACGGAAGAAATAAGTGAGAGCTGCCAAGTATCAAGTCACAGGAAAAACGACATTAAAGAATGGCATGAGCGTTTTGGCCATCTCAATGAAAAGGATCTCAAAGCCGCCATACAGCGAGGTATGGTCCAGGGAGTAAGAGTAAACTTAAGCGGAAGTTTACCACAATGCGAAGTCTGCATTAAGGGGAAGCAATCTCAGATGCCGTTCCCAACGTCATACTCCAGGTCCAGAGAAGTCTTAAAATTAGTGCATAGCGACGTATGTGGTCCCATGCGTGTGCACAGTCATGGTGGCAGCCGTTATTTCGTGACCATTCCAAGTAGTGCGATCTATATACGATCAAAGCAAAATCGGAAGTTTTAGAAAAATTCAAGGAGTTGCAAAACTTTGCCGAACAGAAACCGTCAGATATTCTGGCATACATGCGCACGCTTTTCCTTGCAGAGATGCCATCTGCTTTTCGCCCAATACTGACTGTGTGGCCGGAAGCAGATCTTGACAGACTCGCAGCCATTGCTGACCGGATGCTCGAGGCTAATGGAACTAGCAATACTTGTGCTGTCAACGCAGTTTCTCCCACCAAGATTTTGGCAGACGTCGCCGAAAGTATATGTTCACTTTCTGAGAGAGTTGAAAAACTACAAGAAGATATGAAATATCTAAAACAGAAAAATCAATTACTTGGAAAATCACACGACTTACCCAACGGAAGAGGCGACCAAGCATCGACGATGTGTTTCTACCATGTGCCGACCTGGTTGCACCTACAAAGCAAATTTGAACTAACACTGCTGTCGCCTGTTCAGCAGCACGGCGACAGCAAATACTCTGTCAACAATATTACAGCACCCCCTATGAGTCGCCAACACGTCTATGATCAAATATCAAGGACAAATTTTCTGGTGGATTCTGGTTCGGTGATTTCTGTGATACCGCGTTCTGCGTTTAAGCAAAATTCACAAAAAAACGATCTTGTATTGTATGCAGCTAATTAAACACCTATCTTCACGTATGGCAAACAGGTCATTCAATTAAACTTGGAACTTCGTTGGGAGTTTAGTTGGACCTTCATTATTGCTGATACTCACACACCGATCATCGGCGCTGATTTCCTTTCAAAGTTTCGATTGCTGATCGATCTCAACAAGAAGCAACTCATTGATTCAACGACAGATCTAACCACTAACGCTCGCCTTAATGATGGAAGTAACACAGCCATTTCCACTATCGACAACGCTGTTGGCTTTCGTGGCCTGCATCAGAGCTCACTGTTAATAACAACACCGATGTATATCATTTCATAGAGACCACCGGCAGCCCTGTTACTGATCGCCCTCGTCGTCTTGCTGGTGATAAATTGGTAGCCGTAAAATTGGAGATCAATTTATTGATCGAGCAAGGCATCTGTCAACCGTCTATGAGTTTCTGGTCCAGTCCATTACATGTCATTACAAGAAAGGATGGAAGCTGGCGCTCTTGTGGCGATTATAGGAAGTTAAACGCTGCAACAGTACCGGATCGCTACCCAATCGCTCACATACATATACGATTCTGCAGAACAACTACACGGAAAAACTATTCTCTCAACCCTCGACCTGGTACGTGCTTATTATCAAGTACTAATGACTGAGAGCGACATCAAAAAAGACTGCAGTTTGCACCCCTTTTGGACTAGTAGAGTTCCTTAAAATGCCGTTAGGACTAAAAAACGCTACACAAACGTTTAAATCAGGGACCGTAAAATTCACTCAAAAATCATATAACTCAACAAATAATGATAGTGTGCTGCGTTTCATTTTTTTCGTTCAAAAAATAATGATTATTTTTGAGTGAAAAAAATTTCGTTCAAAAAATAATGATTATTCGTTGAGCGTTATATTTTTCGATCGAAAATATCGCACAATCTACAATTACACCTCTCTAACAAAGATTTTACAATTATTTTGATGCAGATTATTTAAGTGCTCTAAGTGGAATCCATTTCAATTTTTATTGAGCCCTTGACTACTGAATTTAAATCAATAAAAACCAGTCGAACGCTACAGTCAGGTGCTGACTATAGAATCTTCTCTCATTATCCAGGAGGAAACTTAATTTTGAAAAAACATGACTGAACCATTGAATGATACCGAAGGGTAACTTCGCACAATGCAAAAAGAAGCCACAGCAACACACCAAGTCACCTCCGCACCGGCTGTTGCATCAGTTCATCGACTACAAATTAATGTGCCAAAATTCACTTGGAGCAATCCACAACTCTGGTTTGCACAAGTAGAGCGCGCATTTCGCCTTAATAGCATCATCAACGACGTGGACAAGTTTGATCCCATTACTGTACTTGTCCGTGTCCGCTGGTCACACTGAACTGTGCAGTCAGTAGTAATCGCCCGAAAGCCTTACCGGTCTGAGTATAACGGCAAGAGCGCGCGTCGTCAACAAATATAACTCTAATTAAAGTTTGTCAACCCTTTTACTCAATAAACCTTAAAATACCAACAGTTTATGGGCCCAGCACGCTTCCACTGAGCGGGTGTAAAAGGTTTAAAAGGAACAGTTTGCAATTTTTGCTTGTGTAGCTTAATTGCATAAAGTTGTGTGCAAGAATAGAGATCGGTGGTGAAATTCAAATCGAAGAATTTACCAAGAACTTCTGATACTCGGAAAATACCAAAGACAATTTTGATACTCGGAAAATACAAATCCAAGCTCTGCTAACAAAAAATGACAATTGGAAATATGTTAACGGATCATATGTTAAAACCGAAGAAAACAGTGCACAGTGGGACAATCAAGATGCAAAGGCAAAAGCAGACTTGATTTTGTCTATGTCAACTAAAGAGCTGAAGCAAGTGAAGAACTGTGACACGTCATGTGAAGTATGGAGAAAGCTGCATAATATTTACCAAGGGCCAGCTCGTAAAGCATCCCTATTGAAGTCGCTAATTTTGTGTAAATTAAGCAACGGCGGTGATATGAGAAGTCACATCGATAAGTTTTTCGTTATCGTTGATAAACTAAATGAAGTAGAGTTGGTAAATATATACGACTTGCTAGCTATACTATTGTTGTATAGCATTCCTGAAGAATACGAGCCGTTTCGTGTAGCGATCGAAACGCAGGACACCTTATTGTCTACCGGAAGCTCTCAAGATCAAATTGCTTGACGAGTATGAAGCCAGGAAAAGAAATAATAGTGAGTCTACTCCTGGAGCATTGTTTGTGAACATAAAGTGCAAGAACAATAAGGAAAAGAAATCTGAACGGAGATTAAGTTCAGATGCTATGAATGCGGAAAAATTATGACGGAGTGTAAATCAAAAAGCCAAAGCAGTAATGAAAAGTCCAGCATGAAGGCAGAAATAGCGAGATCTGTCAATAGCGCGCAGAAAGGCTGGTGTTTGGATTCTGGAGCAACATCACATGCTCACAGAAAGACCGATTTGAAAAAGTCAGTACACAGGAGTGTTCAAATCTAAAGCTCGCGAAAAGTGACTCTACAGAAATAGAGGGTTGTGGATTAGTACCGTTTAATCCAACGAAAAGGTTTTCCGTTAACCTAGCGAATACGCTGTACGTCCCTGATTTAAGAGAGAATCTGTTGTCCGTCTCAAAGATATGGGATCATGGCTATGTTTTGTTAAAAAATGACGGAGTAGAAATAGTAAGAGCATCAAGTGGTCAAATTGTGTTTAGAGCCAAACGTAAATTAGATCTCTACTATACGGAAGAAATAAGTGAGAGCTGCCAAGTATCAAGTCACAGGAAAAACGACATTAAAGAATGGCATGAGCGTTTTGGCCATCTCAATGAAAAGGATCTCAAAGCCGCCATACAGCGAGGTATGGTCCAGGGAGTAAGAGTAAACTTAAGCGGAAGTTTACCACAATGCGAAGTCTGCATTAAGGGGAAGCAATCTCAGATGCCGTTCCCAACGTCATACTCCAGATCCAGAGAAGTCTTAAAATTAGTGCATAGCGACGTATGTGGTCCCATGCGTGTGCACAGTCATGGTGGCAGCCGTTATTTCGTGACCATTCCAAGTAGTGCGATCTATATACGATCAAAGCAAAATCGGAAGTTTTAGAAAAATTCAAGGAGTTGCAAAACTTTGCCGAACAGAAACCGTCAGATATTCTGGCATACATGCGCACGCTTTTCCTTGCAGAGATGCCATCTGCTTTTCGCCCAATACTGACTGTGTGGCCGGAAGCAGATCTTGACAGACTCGCAGCCATTGCTGACCGGATGCTCGAGGCTAATGGAACTAGCAATACTTGTGCTGTCAACGCAGTTTCTCCCACCAAGATTTTGGCAGACGTCGCCGAAAGTATACGTTCACTTTCTGAGAGAGTTGAAAAACTACAAGAAGATATGAAATATCTAAAACAGAAAAATCAATTACTTGGAAAATCACACGACTTACCCAACGGAAGAGGCGACCAAGCATCGACGATGTGTTTCTACCATGTGCCGACCTGGTTGCACCTACAAAGCAAATTTGAACTAACACTGCTGTCGCCTGTTCAGCAGCACGGCGACAGAAAATACTCTGTCAACAATATTACAGCACCCCCTATGAGTCGCCAACACGTCTATGATCAAATATCATTTTTCATATTTCTGTGATACCGCGTTCTGCGTTTAAGCAAAATTCACAAAAAAACGATCTTGTATTGTATGCAGCTAATTAAACACCTATCTTCACGTATGGCAAACAGGTCATTCAATTAAACTTGGAACTTCGTTGGGAGTTTAGTTGGACCTTCATTATTGCTGATACTCACACACCGATCATCGGCGCTGATTTCCTTTCAAAGTTTCGATTGCTGATCGATCTCAACAAGAAGCAACTCATTGATTCAACGACAGGTCTAACCACTAACGCTCGCCTTAATTATGGAAGTAACACAGCCATTTCCACTGTCGACAACGCTGTTGGCTTTCGTGGCCTGCATCAGAGCTCACTGTTAATAACAACACCGATGTATATCATTTCATAGAGACCACCGGCAGCCCTGTTACTGATCGCCGTCGTCGTCTTGCTGGTGATAAATTGGTAGCTGTAAAATTGGAGATCAATTTATTGATCGAGCAAGGCATCTGTCAACCGTCTATGAGTTTCTGGTCCAGTCCATTACATCTCATTACAAGAAAGGATGGAAGCTGGCGCTCTTGTGGCGATTATAGGAAGTTAAACGCTGCAACAGTACCGGATCGCTACCCAATCGCTCACATACATATACGATTCTGCAGAACAACTACACGGAAAAACTATTCTCTCAACCCTCGACCTGGTACGTGCTTATTATCAAGTACTAATGACTGAGAGCGACATCAAAAAGACTGCAGTTTGCACCCCTTTTGGACTAGTAGAGTTCCTTAAAATGCCGTTAGGACTAAAAAACGCTACACAAACGTTTAAATCAGGGACCGTAAAATTCACTCAAAAAATCATATAACTCAACAAATAATGATAGTGTGCTGCGTTTCATTTTTTTCGTTCAAAAAATAATGATTATTTTTGAGTGAAAAAAATTTCGTTCAAAAAATAATGATTATTCGTTGAGCGTTATTTTTTTTCGATCGAAAATATCGCACAATCTACAATTACACCTCTCTAACAAAGATTTTACAATTATTTTGATGCAGATTATTTAAGTGCTCTAAGTGGAATCCATTTCAATTTTTATTGAGCCCTTGACTACTGAATTTAAATCAATAAAAACCAGTCGAACGCTACAGTCAGGTGCTGACTATAGAAGACCATGGATTATCATGGTATACCGTGTATCATTTATTTTCCCTTATTTATAATGAAAATTTTGGTATTTTTTAAATTATTATAAAGCATTTAAAAATATAAATTTTATATTGTAATTATTTAATTCGAACGACACGCACAAATTCAATTGAAAGAAAGAAGAAGAAGAACACAAACAATGCAAAGAAGAATAGACAAGAAGTATAAGCATTAGATAGAGTGAGAGGGCAATAAGTTGGTGTATGCATTTTTGCACAATGCCAAACAGGAGTGGCGGCTGCGGAAGTTGTACAGTAGCTTAGCGGAGTGTGTGCTGAATTCGAAGACCAATGATGTTGTAACAGTGTTCGGGCTCGATTGCTCCCGATTGTTCAATGTGTGACATGTTTTTCTTTTTTTCTTTCTTTTCTATTAAATAATTTAAAACCTTAACAAACAATAATTTTTAATTTTTTTGGTTCACAACATATTTAATTAGAACACTTTTATAAACTTTGCCGAATGTTACACAAATCTGACAGTTGCGTATGTGTGCCGAATACGGCAATTGATGCGTGTTAAAACGGGACGCCGAAATATAAATGTGCAAATGCAGACATGCATGTATCGGCGTCCCGCTTTAACATTCGTGTACATTGATTGCTATTGCATAAAAATATGAAATTTGTTTTGGGAAACTATTTTTATTGAAATTTAATTAAATAATTTAGGATTTAGGCAGCGGGTGTAGTTTACGTCTGTTGTTTTCCTTTTAGTTTATATGAATAAAAATACAACAAAAAAAAAGTAATTAAAATAGAAAAATGCACCAGCCGCCGCCGCTAGGACTCGAGAACTCATAGACAAGCGGATTAATTCTCTAAGAATTGCCGTCCGCCACTCTAACCACTAAGCCACTGCCTCATTTGTAGATCGATCGGCAAAGTTGCTTTCTGAGCTAATTCTGTTACCATTCTATGGAAATAAAAAGTTTTGTAAAATGCTGCGTGTCCGACGATTCGAACTTTGGTATGATGCGTAAATTAGGTCTTAATATACGCATAAGTATACGTTCAAATTGAGTTTAATTCGGATCATTTCTCACTTATTTTTAGTCCGATTTAAATGAAATTATCAGAAAACACCCGTGAAAAGGTATTTGTCATGTGAGATGTACAACTTTTGTTGTTGGGTGTATATTAAATTGTTATTACTGATTTACAGAGGCGGTAAGGGGCGTGGCCAAATTTCAAAAAAAAACTTTGAGACACTGCAACATACACGGATGTTATGTTGAAGAAGACTCTAGCTCTTATAGTTTCTGAGATCCAGGTGTTCATACAGACAGACAGTCGGTCAGACAGACAGACAGACGGACAGACAGACATGGCTCAATCGACTCGGCTGTTGATACTGATTCAGAATATATGTATAAAGTTTATGGGGTCGGAGATGACTCCTTCTGTCTGTTACGCACATTTGCGGTCCGACAAACACAGTAGACCATGCATTTTTTTAAAATCCATGGCCTAAAAAAAAGGAAAATCAGGTTAGAGTCGTGGTAACGACCGAAACAATATGATTTTCGGTTCTTAATTCAAAGGTATAGAAAGCGTCGTCAATTTCATTTTTGTTCTATTCTAAATATGCCGGCAATCACGACCACAAATGTAATGGGTAAAGTCACGCAAAAACAATAACAACCATATCATATTTTTTATTATAAATAGACGACTTTTAAAAGTTCTTATAAGACCTCAAACAGAGCGCTCAAACTTATGTTGTCTAAAAAAATTACTAAATATTATAGCAAAATATGCAATAAAATACGTTTTCCAAGATTAAACCAATAGTCAAAGAGATTAAAAAAAATTTAAACGGATACCCCTCGGTGCACTCTATAAGTCTGCATCGTATTTTTTCTTAAAACTTTATTGGGAGGGGAATAATCCGAGATGGAGCGATTGTATTAATCTAAAAAAATAACGCTTTACGTAATTGTTGTTTTGTAATCGAAAGTTTTATCAGTCAAAGAATAATCATTATTTTTTGAGCGAAAAAATAAAAATCAGGAAATTTGGGATCACCTCGGATGTGCCAAGAGTAGGCCAGTAGAAACCTTCGGGTGCAATTTTTTTTCTTCTCCAACGTATCTAAGTGGATGATATTTTCATAAAAAAAAAAATCAAATACTCATTATTTTCGGTGCCTGGTTTAAACGCTGTATGGATAACATTTTCCGAAGCTTGGATTTTGTGTATTGTTATATTGATGATATTCTCATTGCATCAACAACATCAGATGAACATGAACAACATCTTCTCACAGTCTTTAACATCGTGCAACAAAAGGGTCTCTGCATCAATGTTAGTAAATGTCAGCTTTTTAAACAAGAGGTCCGATTCTTGAGTTAGAGCGTCAGAAAAAGTAGAATCAAACCCCCAACTGATCGCATTGACGCTATCTCGAGCCTGACCAGATACAATTTGCGAACTTGGCCGATTTCTTGGAATTATCAATTATTACAGGCGTGGCCTACCTCAAGCATCTCACGCCCAAGCACTACCAACGGAGCTGACAAGAGACATTAAAAAAATGACAAGCGCTTCACTCGAGCAGCTGGTTGCTAATATCTTGCAACCCCTTGGAAAAAGCTCACAGTTTACAACTACGATTCTGCATGTCAAAGGAGAGGAGAATACAGCACTGTCACGACTCTGCGAGATTAATATGCCAACTGCAATTAGTACTGTCAATTTTGAAGAAGCACAGGCTTCTGGTTCCGAGCTTGGTGAATTGCTAAAGGGCACCTTCTCGTTGGATTTAAAATCAATTCGTGGCGACGACAACACTCTTATTTACTGCGACGTGTCAACGGGTACAATACGCCCCTACCTACCACATAGCCTGCGTCATCGAGTCTTTGGATCTGTTCATGGTTTATCTCATCCCAATGGCAGGGCAACTCTGAAGCAATTACGCCGGAGCTACATTTGGCGAAGCATGAACAAATATGTCCTTTTTTGGTGTCGCAACTGCCTCCCATGTCAACGGCCTAAGATTCATAAACACAACTCACTTCAGCCCAGCAAAATCGAAGTTCCTGACAACAGATTTGAACACGTTCACATGGACATCGTAGTAATTCCTCTTCAACAAGGATATCGCTGTTGTCTTACGATTATTGATCGGTTCTCACGTTGGCCTCAAGCGGTGCCATTAAAAGACATGACAGCGGAGACAGTCGCCACAGCATTCTGGACACATTGGGTAGCTCGTTATGGTACGCCTAATACGTTAACTACAGACCAAGGCAGTCAGTTTGAGTCAGCTTTATTTAAGCAGCTGCTCAAGATGGTCGGTGGTAAGCATATCCATACTACCCCTTATCATCCCCAATCGAATGGTTTTGTGGAAAGATGGCACAGATTATTTAAAGCTGCACTCATGTGCCACCCAGAATTTCCTTGTCCTGAAATGCTTCCAACTGTTTTGCTGCGATCACGGACATGCTATAAAGAGGATCTTAAGTCGTCAGCAGCGGAAATGCAATATGGCACAGTGTTGCGAGTTCCAAATGAATTCTTCGACGTAGATGCCGTATCTGATCCTGTGATGTTTCATATGAGAGATATGTTTCGCAGTCATATGAGAGAAGTTCGGCCCACAGCAACATCGCATCATATAAAAGGCAAATTTTTTATACAAAAAGGAAAGCAAGACTGCACACATGTTTTCGTCAGAGTCGATTCAGTTAAACAGCCACTAGAATCGCCGTATACTGGTCCATACGAAATCATTTGACGTGAGTCTGATCGGGTTTTCATCATAAGGCAGAACGATAAAGAGACAGCAATTTCTGTCGATAGATTAAAACCAGCATTCTTCTTAAAATTATTTTTATTATTATTTATTATTATTATCATATTTAAATATAATAATATTATTATATTTAAATATAATATTGATAATATTAATATTAATATTATTTATATCGTATTTAAATATAACCACAGTAACACTACAGTAAGAGACGTTCAACAGTAAGACACTCTTCGTCCAGTTAAAAAAAAAAAACAGTAGAAATTCACTTACACATATGCTTACAGTCTTCCGCAGTTGTGCTTTATATTTAAATATAATAATATTATATTTAAATATAATATTGATAATATTAATATTAATATTATTATATTTAAATATAACCAAAGTAACCCTACAGTAAGAGACGTAAAGTAAAGCAACGCAATCTCTATTACTCTTTCTATCGTGAGAAAACGAAGAGACTCTTAGCATAAGATGTGTGCAGTCATACGTGTATTGCTTCCTATTACTTTAGTTCTAATAAAGTACTCAAGTGAATAGGTTATGGGCCCAGGTCATCGCGAGTAAAAAAAAACTGCAAAATGAGTTCGTCAGTAAATATGATAGACAAATTAGATAATGATAATTACAGTGCTGAACATATGAAAAAAGGCTATTAATACATTCGGACTTATGTAAAGTTACGTGTGGTCGTGTCGTCAAAGAAGAAAATAGAAAAGAATAAAGAAGAAGTCGATAGTTCCGAGATAAAGGTTCTATTTGATAAAAAAGGCCCTTAAAAGTATAGTGTTGTGTGTTAAGACATCGCCAATTGACCGTATAAAGCATTGTAAACCGCTAAAGAAGCATGGCAAAAACTAAGAGAAATAAACCTACCTACAGGACCAGGGCCTCGTTATTGCTTATTAAAGCAGTTGTTGCAAATTAAAATGTGCGAAACGGGCACTGTGTAAAGAAATTTTATGACGGTGAAAAAAAAACTTAAAGAAGTGGATTTTCTAGTTCAGGAAGAAATCCTAAGTGTTCTACTATTGTTAAGTTTGCCTCAATTGTTTGATGGTTTCGTGATTGCCCTAGAAACACGAGATGAGTTGCCATCATTAGGTATGCTGAAAATTAAATTGCAAGAAGAAGGGCAAGAAGAAGAGCGAAAAAATACAATTTGATCAAAAAAAAAAAAAAACTAGGCAAACGGTTTTTGGAATTCGGTCCACGAATGAAAACGAGAAGAGCGATTATAATATAATAATGTAGTTACTGATAGCGTAGATAACAATGAATGCAAATGACGCTATAATAATTACTAAGTCCAATAAACTGCTCGTTTTCACCAAAGCAGACACTAAAAATGAAAAAATTAAGACAAGAGCGAATTGTTGCTTATACTTTATTATTCGATTATCAGCTTAAGACTGACAATTTGAGTTTTCTGTTGGTAGCTAATCGACTTAGAACAAAGGGTTTCCATAATCTTGTGTGTGGTCGCCTATGCTGAGTGGGCTATTTGCTTTTTAAGGAAACATGAGATATTGCTTGTGCATGTCGCTGTGTACTTGATGGCCGCGGAACAATTGATTTAAAGTGGCAAAATTCTGCCATGGAACTAATTAAAGTACTGTGCGTTAAAAAGTTGCGATACAATTTTATATCGGTAACTCGAGCAATTGTACATGGTTTTCAAATAAAATTTGAAAATAAAAGAGCGGTTATCAAAAAGAAAGAGCCCAAAATTATTTTGGGTGCTGAGTTGCAAAGTAAATTTTTTTTTTTTTTAATGACGCAAATGCTGCTTAGCAATTGTGTTTTGCTGCACAGGGAAATCCATTCGAAATATGGCATCAAAGTACTTAAGTGTAAGTAAAATGATAAATTTAGAAAAAGTACATGGTCTTAAGAAACAGGAATATAGTAGTACAAAACAACTGCTATGTATTACATGTGCGAAATGCAAAATATGCGTGAAGCAGTTTCGAAGAGCAGTTTCCTTGGGGAGTTCACACTATTTTGATACATTCATAGACGACAAATCTCAATATGTGTCTGTTTCCTGAAGAAGAAAGATGAAATTCTAGCAAAATTTTAAGAATTTAAAGCAATTGTGGAGAGTCAGACTAGCAAGAAAATGAAAACCGTGAAAAGCGACAGAAAATGGCATAAATCGACAGTTGGCGGTTCCAGATACTCCTCTGCAAAATGGTGTGGCGGAACGTGCTAACCGAACTCTGGTAGAAATCGCTAGAAGTATAATGCTGCAAGCGGGTTTTGGTTGTTGGTTATAAACACTCCTGCCTATCTACGCAATCGCGGCGAGACGTCTATTTTACCAGGAATGACTCGATTTAATTCATGGACGGGGAAGAAGCCAACTGTATCGCACTTGAAGGTTTTTGGGTCGAAGACCTTCGTGCTGGACAAAACCCAGAAAAAGAAGTTCGCTTCAAAAGGCCAGGAGTATGTTGTATGTATGTCGTAGGATACTCTGAAGCTTCGAAAGCTTATCGTTTGTATTAGCTTAGCAAGCGAAACATATGTGTGTTGGGACTACATTGTATTTGAGAATGACCATGGTGATTGTGCTCGAACCGAACAAGATTCAGGTACTTCCAACGTTCAACTTGAGAAGCTTAAAGCATCCCGAACTTGTCTAATAATCAAGATGATGATGCACCTGTCGGCGAGAACCTTGTTGAAGAACCTGATCCAGCTGAATGCAAAGGTCGAGGGCGACCAAAAAAAATGTACACCGGCCTGCCCGGACGACCACGCAAGTACAATACTATATGGTCAATGCAATCTTTGCTCAAGAAGTCGCCGTCCTTACGAGCGTTAAAGAGGCTATGGGAATAGCTAATTCTGATGAATGCAAAAGGAGGTAGAGAGTCTTTAAGCCATTCCGACCTAGACGCTGGTGGATCTGCCAGAGGGTCAGAAAGCCATCGGTTGGAAACGGGACGGACCAGGTAGAGCGAATGAAATCTCGTCTAGTTACTAAGGAATGCGCTCAGCGATATTGCGTTAATTTTACGGAGACATTATCATGCTCGTCATCGCTCTGGCCAATGTGAAGTGTTTTCCATGCACCAAATAAGCGTATCGTCTGCCTACTTAAACATGATAATGTTTACATGAGCAATACCCGATGCGAGTATCGAAGCTGCTCAAAATTGGATTTGTACCTTGTCTTATCGAACCTTGTGTATATATCTAAGATGCTGGGAAGAGACGATATATAATTGTTGTATATGTAGATGACCTTATTATAGTCAGTTCGAGCAAGGATGAACTTGGGCAAAACAAGCATCTAATTGCTAAAGAATTTAAAGTTGTGGACGGCGGTGAATTGAAGCATTTTTTAGGATTTAAAATCGAACGTGAAAGCGAGTCATTAGCAGTACATAGAAGGGCTTCTGAATAACTACAAGATGCAGGACTGCAAGCCAAATGTTATGCCCCTAGAAACCGGTTTCGAAGTACAATGTGACAATGTCTATTGCCAGAGGGTGGATAAAGATGCCTTTCAGTCTTAAATCGGATCTCTAATTTATTTGGCCTGATATATTGCATTCTGTGACTAAACTTGCATAGCAGAATGCATACCCACATAAGAAGCAAAGCGGGTGCTGAGATACCTACGCGGCACAGCTGATCAGAAGCTGCACAACGATCGTACTGGTGTACTAATGCATTGCTTTGTGGACTGTGCTGATGACTCCACCGGCAGAAAGTCGTTCTCGTTCACCGGTTGGGTGTTGATTGATGTTAGTGCTGTTTTAACATGGGCTTGAATAAACAATCGATGATTGCCCAAAGTAGCACAGAAGCCGAGTATGTGGCGCTCTCGACTGCGGCGAGAGAGGCAACCTCTGTGCAATAGCTAATAAATGAGATGGGTTTTGGGAGTCTCCAGGCGATCCAGATTTATGGCGATAATCAAAATGCACAATGTTAAGTAAAAATTACACTATTCATTCACTTAGTAAACATATTGATATTAAGTATCATTATATTAGAGAATTGTATAAGGAAAAGATAATTGAATTTAACTATGTATCAACACAAAACATCATATCCGATGTATTAACAAAGAATTTTAATCGAGTTAAGCATGAGAGATGCATTTAATAATGGGACTGTATTGAGTAAATCTTTCCAAATGAATATTAAATCTAATATTAAAATTAAATAAGCAACTTAACATGTAGAGGTTGACATATTGCGTTGAAAAAGAGTATTCAATTTCTGAAAATATTTTAAAGCAACGCAATGCTCTTGCTCTATCGTAAGACAACGAAGAGACTCTTCGCATAAGATGAACTTTATAATTTGAAATCGCACTAAAACAGAGCCCTTATATTTTATCTCTTATACTCTTAACTGCCTGTGTGTAGTCATATTGTTTCCTAATAATTTAGTTCTAATAAAGTACTCAAGTGAATATTAAAAATAATTCTTTTTTATAACGATTAAATTAGTAAATGGAATTATTCCCATAAAAATAACATTTTTAAACAATTATAAATTAATTGCCGATATATTTGCCATTTCGTCCAGTGCGCGACATATCCATCTGTCTATTACATTTTAAAAAAGTTCAAATACCCAATCTTGATAATTTCGTATATATAACCGGAACAAAGCTACAGCCGGAGTTGTTCGCCAATAAAATACTCTTCGCCCAAATTAAAAAAAACCGTTGGAAGTTGACTTACAATATCAAGAACAAAGTCTTGAAGTGCCTATGGCCGTCTTTTATACACATGTTGTGGCTGCTATCTGATCTTTTGGGGATCATTATAATGAAAGGTTTGATTTCTTTCCCATACTTAAGATTTCTAGCCTTGTTACCTAGCAATGACAATAGTAACAATAATGTTTTATGGCTAACTGCCAAAGCCATGTGGTGGTTTATTTTCCAACTGTATTAAAACTAAAGGGATAACCATATTGAAGTCTAAGTCTGCAAGTCTACTTAGCATTCCTTGCAGCGTAGAGCAACACTCCAAATAAGTGTCAGCTTACCGAAGCCTAAACACACGGTGTTGTCTGGATGGATTTCATCTTCATATGCTGTATTGCTGGGCCTTTACTAATCCTGTATTGATATCTAGCCACCGTTTGTGAACCTTGAGTGAACAACCTGTAAAACCGTTCGATTTGGTCATTTAACGAGCCATGAAGCGGGGGCGTATTCACAATATCAATAGAGATTTTTTCGGATTAGAGCCCAGGCTCATTGTCGCATTAAATAGTTTTGGTATCAGGGCACATGCTTACAATCTGCAGCAGGGAGCCTGTGATATCGACTATCGTTCTGAACATCACCGGTGGCACTATTGCAAACTTAGAGAATTTGTCAACACATGTTAGGAATAGTTGAAATTATGCCTTTGTGTTAACCCTGAGATCTTGTTTTGTCGGGTGCCTGTCATATTTCGCTTGGGCGAATACCCTGCAATTGTCTGCCACTTATTTGGTTACGCTGCTCACTTTAGAAAAGTAAAAAACATGAAAACCTTGACATTTTCCTGAGCGGCGCTGTGCATAAGGTCACGCTCAGCTCTGCACATTCTTGTCAGTTACACCATAACAATGTTCTTGAGTGATGAAACTTGGTAGCTGAAAAGTAGGCTATAAGGTTGTGTTGGACATTTTCTAGTGTGGGCAAGTTGCAGTGAAAAGCGTTGACGACCTCGAGGTTTAGGGCTTCTTTCAGGTAATCAAGGGACGACTTTCGAATAGAAGCAGAACTAGGTTTTGGTTGTGGTTCATCGAGAATGATCTGGGTTCTGAAGTAGTTTAACGGATTATCTGTTATTTCAACCGTGTAGGTCATAGCAAACTCAATGTGAATAGTCGCAGCGTCTGATAAGGGCCCACTTTTTAGAGCGTTAATATTCTGTAGTGCGAGCATCTATATTCTAAATTTGTAAGCTTGTAGAAAACTTTGGCATTGTGCTGGTCGATGTAAGCCTTCTCTTTATTTAAGAGTTCGTAAGCGTTCGGTAAGCTACCGTGCAAGTGAGAGTTTGGTGGTCGGTAAAAATTTTCATTTTTATGCAGCCGTACAGAAAGTTCTGTAATTCACCCAGGGCCCACTCAACAGCCAGCGATAGTCTTTTATTAGGGGCAAAATTTACCTCGGCCTGTTTTAGGTACGAGAAAAGCAGACTTTTAATGTTATATACCCTAATTTGATTGGTCTAATTTCTACATAACTACTGAGATGACAGTTGCGATAAATTTTTTTTACATCGCACTTGTATCTTTTATGGAAAAATGTGTTCCGAATTTTTATCCGACATGCTAGAGTAAGCCTCCTCGAGTATAAATTATTGCCTCTTGCTCTTTCCCGCTACTTAATTGCTCAGTCATAACTTACCGTGCGGAACGCTGTTTTTAAAATTTAACGTTTTAGATTCCAAAATTTTCAAAATCCAAAACAGTTTTATAATTTTGTTAACATTATTCCCCTTCTAAGGTTAAGTATCTTCATTCGTACTTCGTACTTTGATACTATGCTAACTCACTCAGTAAACCAGCTCAAACTCTTTTCGCTATCCTTAGAAACTGCCTCTTTTCCTTCAATTTGAATGGAATCATTATAATTCCTTTGTTTAAAAAGTCTGATGGAAGAACTTTTAGAGGTAGCTCTAAATTGTCGGATATAATGAAAGTCTTAGAGAATATCGTACTTTCTCACTTGCAACATTCCTGTAGATCCATTTTATCTCGTTTTCAATACGGATTCATGATACGTCGTTAAAAAGAGTTTTTAAGATAATCTTCATTTGGTGTTATTTATACTGATTTCAGTAAAGCATTTGACTCAATCAACCATTCCCTTCTTGCACATAAACTTAACCTATTAGGGTTTTCACCAAAACTTCTTAGTAGGTTATTGAGATATTTGACTGGCAGAACTCAAATGGGTCTCCTTAAATTTAATGATTCTGACCATTTTTATTCCACTTCTGGTGTTCCTTAAGGTAGCCACTTTGGCCTTCTCTTCCTAACGCTTTTCATCAATGACCTTCCTATGGTCATACGTAAGTTATGTATGTATGTAGTTGATATTAGGTTTTTTTCCAATTTAAAAACGACTGCTGTAATTTTCCCCTTTAAACCTACCATAAAAGATTTTATTCATGCTGTAGTGCAAACGGCTTGGTTTGTGGTGTGCCTTCCTTCTTGGGGAGATCGTGCCGTGGGGGTGAAGTCCTGCTGTTGGGTGCGAAATAACCGACGCGAAAACAATTCGGGAAGAAAAAAAACAATGCGGGCGCGTGGTGTTCACTTCACTGTGTATTTCAAACTATGACTTGTACATAATTTCATTTACTTAATCCTAACTTAACATAATATCGGATAAAAGAGCGCGGGAGCCCTTGGTGACTCTCGCACTGTGTACGCCGATATGCTGCTTACTTTTTGGTAATACTATTGCAAAAATGAGGGTAGGGAGGGGATCTTTTGAATGCCACTGGAGGGGTTTTAGGGGCGCTGGCGGCCTACGTCTCGAAGACACCGGATAGTACTCAGCCAAATAGAGTGTTCTGGGCCAACGGTAGTCCACCGTGGGATGGAACAAGGCCTGGGAGGAATACGTCGCCATAGACGTCGGCCCCAAAACAATGGAGACTCTGCTTGGCACATGGCACCGATTGTACGCCAGCGCAATGCCGTATTTGTTGATCAAAACTGCCCGAAGACGCTTCTCCGGAGCCAGATGCAGAACCGCTGGCACTTTTTCAAGGCATGGACTCCTCTGCAGACGAGGCATCTAAAGGAGTTCACTCCTTTGGGCTTGGCTGATGTGTGTGCCTTGTGTGGTGCCATTTCACTTATCTGGAAAGGAGAAGGTGGATATAAGATATATATATTGCATTTGTATATATATATGTATATAATATATATAAATTGGATATATATTTATGTATATAATATATAATATATAAATTGGATATATATATATAACTTATATATATATAAAACATTGGAAGACGGACTGGAGGCGTTGAAAACAACACGAACTTTAGTAGTGGTGCCTTTAAGTTGATAAGGGAGATAAGAATTGTTGCAGTCGTTACTATATGAGACAGGTCTCATATGGCCTAAACCTGAATAGTCCTGAGTAATGGAGTCGTCCTCTTCGTCGTGCTCTTTTGAAGGAAAGTTCCTCTTTAAACGACATTCGTTCTTGAGAAACTGATCGAGTGCGATGGACCTTGAATGTCCTAATTCGAAGGTTTCAGGATTTTTGAAAGGGAGTGCAACGACATATCTGCCCTCTTTGGAATTGTTGCAAGGAAAGTTGTTTTCACACTCAGGTTCAGAAAATTTTACCAGCTTGGCTGGTAGATCTTTCACAACCGGAAACTTGGTGAGACGATCATCAAGCCTTTGTTCTGTGCTGATCTTGATCCTCATTGTAAAGGAGGAAATGGTCGTATGATTCGACTTGGCTACTGGTCCTGTGAGAACCCAGCCGAATATGGTCTCTTGACCGAGCAGAGTTCCACAGATTTTAGACACAGAGCCACTCTTGATGATAGATGGAAGAAGGTCGGCTCCTAAGAGCACGTCTATTTGAGAGCTCTGGTGGAAATGCGGATCAGCGTGTTGGAGGTTTGGCAAGTCCTTCAGAAGATCCTTAGAAATTGAGTAGGATGGAAGGTCGCCTGCCAATTGAGGGAAAACAAAGGCTTCAGTTTTAACTGTAACCTGGGAATGATCGGAAGCCAATATAGAAGTGGCTGAGATGGCTTGATCTAAGCCAGCTTGAACCTGCACGGCTTGGTAGGAGGGCTGTATGGGGTTAAACATCCGTTCGGAAATGAACGTAGCCCCTGATCCTGGATCGATCAGTGCACGTGCCTTAAAAGTCATGCCCGAATGGCAAACATTTATAAGAGCAGTGCCGAGGGGTGTTCTTCTCGTGTGTTCGCCGTGAAGTAATTCTGAATATTAGTCGTTGAAGAAGTGGACTCCATATTAGAATTTTGGAGAGTTGGTGCAGAATCTGCTGAAGAGGGCGCGGTAGGAGGGGTGCCACGATGCAGTATTGTGTATTGTGGCGAACCTTGCACGTAAAACAGTTATGTTGACTCGTGCAATCTGTAAGGATATGTCCTCTTGCGAAGCAGTTTAGACACAACTTCTGCAGTTTGATGAAATTGGACCTTTCATCAACAGCCATTTGGAGAAAACGCGGACACTGGCGCATAGGATGGTTCTCCTTTGAACAAAGTTTGCAGGTTTATGGTTTGCCTACAACCTTTGTCTCAAAGGAGTTGACCTTCCTCGAAGAAGGCTCTTTTCGCGCAGGTTTGGGACTAGTCTGTGCGCTTGTACGTCCTTTATCGCTTCCAATGTGCGATAGCGCTCTGAAAGGAAATCTGACATTTCCTTCCACGAAGGAATTTCAGCCTTATTTTGTACGGACTGCTCCCAGAGTGACAATGTCAGCCTTGAGAGTTTAGACAAACATAGGAAGACTTAGAGGCAATCCCTGTTCTCTGTGCTGATTTTGGAGTGGTCTAGAGCCGTTAAGCAACTTTGTATTGTGCTTTGAAGGATAGCGGCCCCAGACCTCTGAGAGACTGACGGAAGGTTGAAGAGGATTTAAAGTTGGCTTTTGACTAACAGCCTCTTATTTTCAAACCTATCCGTCAAGTTCTCTCCTCATTCGTGAGAGGGGATTTGGACACGATTGCCTTTGCTTCGCCACTGGTCTTTGCATTTAAATGGAATAATTAATGGAAATGTAGTCGGCTGTGCACAGATCACGAACAGTTGGCCATTTAAGGTAGTCACCGCTGAAAACTTGAGCATCGAAAGGTGGTGACCGGTACCTTCGTGGCTGGAAGGCTACTTGTGGTGCTGCAGGTGCTGGAGAGGGAGCCGTTGCGGTCTCTATACTCTCATTTAATTGAGAGGCAAGTTCCTCGTATATGGAGTAGCAGTGGTCATACCTGGCCTGCATGGCGATCTTGTACTCAGCATTAGTCTCCGTTTGAGACAATGCGTTGGAACAGAGCGCATATTTAAGCTCTACGGCAGTCCATATGGACCGAAGCTGCTCAAGACGCACTCTGTGAGTGTGAAGTGAGGCTGTAGAGAATTTTGAATCCTAGCTTCGAACTGCGTGAGTTTATCAGAAGCGTTAATGAACTCTTGGAGTTTCATTTTTATTGCCAGTGAGATCTGATGACCAACTGAACGAGTAATTGGAGGAGTGTGCACCGAAATTTTTGGCACCTGACTAGCCTTAGATATGGCCGGAGTTAAAACTTTCCGTATAGTGGAGAAGGTGTTCTACCAATTAGAGAACTTGGAAGAGAGCTGGAGCGTCTATGCTGTGTCGTGGGTACAATAAGGTGTTTCTTGGTGTCTTTACCACTATCAATTGGCATAACAAGCTTTCAAAAAAGTGAAAAAAATGCAATTGATGCTGGTGATGGAACCAGAAACGTGAAAGAGAGAGAAGAGCGTAGAAAATCGGACGAGCAGAATTTCTTGTTTCAACAATAAACAAGAATGTTACACAAATAGATCGGAACTTTATCGAAACTATTGAGCGAGAAATATGTTGATAAATTACAAGGCAACATGTTTTTTTTGGAAAATGTTCCAAAGAAAATAATATTAATATTACTCGTATTTTATAAGTATAGATTTATTTTATTGAGTAATAATAATTATCGAAACAATTATTCTGAGAGAAACAAACGCAAAATAATTTATTTAAAAATAATAAATTATAATAATATAATTATAATAAATAATTATTTATTATTAGGATATATTTTCTTAGACGGAGGAAAACATATTCGCTAATTTTTGCAATGTTGCAGCGCTCAGAAATACTACAACACAGTGCACAATGAGACGATAAATAAAATTTAAGTGATTTTAAAAGTCACGGTTGCCCACTTATTGATATTTAATATTTGAGCTAGTGCAGCCCTGGAACGATAACACTGAGTTGATAAAAAAAAGTGGTGGTCGGTCGATTGTGATCGAACTGCGATTAATAAGGCGAATTGCGATCACTAAGGTTTACAAATGTAAACAAAGAAAATGTTTCTTTATGTTAGATTTAGCATTCAACATAAGTGTTGATTTTTTTTTTTTAAGAAAACAAAAATATGATTTATGTTCAGTAATATATTTAGTAATAAGAATCTATGCGTTTGTTGTGCCAGTGCAGCCGAAATATTGCTGCCGGTCAAGTGTATGATGTGATATATATGTTTGTATTAATAAATTAATACAATAAAATGGAAAGCGAGTGTTACCTTTTTATTAAGTTGGGACGTACAATTGCCGCTTGAGGTTAGGACCTTGCCAATGTATTTTAGTGGGCAACGTAAGTATGTAATTTATGTACATATGTATATGTATGTACGTATGTTACACATACATTAACATACAATTTTAAATTGGTTAGTGGAGAGTGTACAAGGGATGCTATATATATTTCTGGCCTAGGCAACACTAAGTGTTGCCAGATGCAATATGACATTTGCATTGGAAAGTTTGACATATTTTAGCATAACATCCCTCATAACCTTTCGTCATTTAATCGTGAATTGTTTTATTTACTGGGAATTAAAAATTCATCTCGGCCATGAAATGGAATTAACTCGTGAACTTTTTCGTGCGATCATTTTTCACAACTTTCGACGTGGATTATCACGACAAGAGCTATGAAGTACCATCCTATAGCACTGTGAAAAACTGGTATAACGAATTCAATCGTGGCCGATGCTCGCTCAAAGACGAATTCCGTGAAGGTGAATTCCTGATAACACAGGCCCACAAAAAAAAATGGTCATGATCTGGGTATGCGGCATATGCAGTTATATGTACTTTGGGTCGCTGAATCCGAATCCGAGGTCACAATTTCGCCATCACGTCTGGACTTCGCGATAACCTCAAGAGACCGAAAACCCTATAAATGTCCCCAAAAAGATTTTGAGTCCTGATGGGCACGCCCCTTCCCGCCTCTGTAAATCAGTAATAACTGTTTAAAATCCACAATGTATGTATATACACCCAACAACCAAAGTTGCATGAGAAATACCTTGACCGGGTGTTCACTGAAGATTTCATTTAAATCGGACTAAAAATAAGTGAGATATGAAACTAATTAAACTCAATTTGAATATATATAATTAAGCAGACCTAATTTACGCAAGCATACCGAATTTCAATTCTAGCGTCGGAAAAACAGCATTTTATTAAACTTTTTATTTGCATAGAATGGTAACAGAATTGGCTCACAATGCAACTTTGCCGTTCGCACTATGGGCAAAAAGTCCGAAATTTCCGCATGAAGTTCAGTTTTAAAGCTAGAGCATTCAATTTTTACACAAACATGTGAAATACTATTATAGAATTTTGGTTGTTTTTGTTTTTTAATCAAACCGCACCTTCAACAACTTCTCCGCGCACACCCACACGCACACCTCCACCCCACCTTAGAAATATTTTTAGGGAATTCGGCTTGAGTTGGAATGAAAATCGTTTTGACTATTGTCAAATGCTGAATACGGAGTGAAAATTATGAAGCCACGGGCTTTATTAAGATGGTGCATATTGATGTACTGCTGTTCGGTTGGTCTATTTTCCAACAAAAACGCCAATACTTCTTCAGGTGCAAGGGGAATAATCACCGAAAGTTCTTGGACTACTGTCGTGTACGCTATCTGTTCTTCTCTGATTTCATAAAACCCATTAAATAATTCATCGTTCTTATCCTTTTACGCAGAAAATGAAGCAGCATGTAACAAGTGCTGCGTTGAAAACTCTGTATCGTCTGCAAGATCACTTGCTAGTTTATATTTCAAACGCATTTGAGCCTGGGTATAACTAAGTTTCGGTCTTCCCATTTTAGATGGAGATGGATCCGTAAATTCTTCATCCTAGGTTTTGATAATTGCCTGCGAAAGTCATCTTGAATGATTCACTTAAAACTTTGACATCAAACGGTTGCATTTTGGCAAAAGCGCACGGTTTCCTCAATTTGAGCTGCGTGTGAGTTTCTGAGTTGATTGTTTTTAATTTTTTCAGGCAATCTCATCGTTATGGCAGAGCTATTCCGTCTGTTGCTATCCCAAACCTCCAGCAATGTTAGGCGGGCGATGCCATGTTGCAGCTGAGTATGAGTTTCGATACTCAGCTGCAACATTTAATTTTTTCGAAAAGGGGCAAAAACGGACAAAAGATGTTACGCAGCTCAAATTGAGGAAACCGTACGCTGTTTTACAGGACACGTTAAGAAATATTGCCAAAATGCAACCGTATAATCTCAAAGCTTTAAGTGAATCAAGATGACTTTCGTAGGCAATTATCATAACCTAGGATGAAGAATTTACGGATACATCTCCATCTATGATAAAATGGGAAGACCGAAACTAAGTTATACCCAGGCTAAAATGCGTTTGAAATATAAACTAGCAAGTGATCTTGCAGACGATACAGAGTTTTCAACGCAGCACTTGTTACATGCTGCTTCATTTTCTGCGTAAAAGGATAAGAACGATGAATTATTTAATGGGTTTTATGAAATCAGAGAAGAACAGATAGCGTACACGACAGTAGTCAAAGAACTTTCGGTGATTATTCCCCTTGCACCTGAAGAAGCATTGGCGTTTTTGTTGGAAAATAGACCAACCAAACGGCAGTACATCAATATGCACCATCTTAATAAAGCTCGTGGCTTCATAATTTTCACTCCGTATTCAGCATTTGACAATAGTCAAAACGATTTTCAGACCAACTCAGAATTCCCTAAAAATATTTCTAAGGTAGGGTGAAGGTGTGGGTGTGTGCGGAGAAGTTGAAGGTGTGGTTTGATTGAAAAACAAAAAACAACCAAAATTCTATAATAGTATTTCACATGTTTGTGTAAAATTTAAGGCAATCAATAAGCTACGACTGTTCGAGTGGGAAACCGATACATACATGTCTAAGTGTTTTAATTACAAGGTATGGTGCGTACCAAATAGTTAAAAAATTAGACTTTATTATGCTCTTAAATTATTTAATAGGAAAGAAAGAAAAAACATTTTTTATATTGAACACTGTCAACATCATTGGCCGGCATACAGTCCACAAAGCAACTTTCAATTCCTGCGGCCGCCACTATAGTTTGGCATTACATAAAAATGCGTACACAACTTATTGCCCTCTCGCGTTTTCTTCTGTCCGTCAATTAAATTTGTGCGTATCGTTAATTCGCGTGTCGCTTCAAATCGACTTCAAAAACAAAATTCTTATATTGCGGCGGCGGTGGGCGTGGCAGCTAACATTTGAAATAAACTTGACAGGAATCATACTGCCGAATTCGGTATCTTTAGATTTTATAATAGTGCGTTATCACAGACAAGCAGACAGACATGACTCAATCGACTCGGCTAGGCATCCTCCAGCAAGAGTATATAACAATATATACATATATACACTTTATGGTGTCTCCCACGCTTCCTCCTACCTGTTACAGACAATTGCACAAAGTTAGTATACCCTTTTTTTGACCTCTTTCATGATATGATAAATATGAATAAACGGGTTTTCCATAGTTTGAAAACATTTTTATGTTACAAGTTCAATTTTTGATGTATATGCAGGTTTTGACTTCGAATTCTCATTTGGAGGGTTAAAACACATTTGGAAACATACATCGCATGTTCCACAATAATTTTTGGAGCTTCAATGTTTAAACTTGAGTTAAGTCAAAACTTAGATGTTCAGGGTGAATTTTGGCTTCGGATGCGGACTTAAAAAGTCAAAATATTTGTTGAAGCCTTTATCGCATGTCTAGATCAGGATTCTATAACTAAAGGTTTTTCAGTTTTTTGAGGTTATTTTGAAGGACTCTATGACGAAGTTTGGTCTCTGCATTCGTTTTCAGCGCCAAAAAATACATTTTACTGCATCTGCCGATTACCCAAATCATCACGTTTTTGGTTAATAATAAATTAATACTATGTTTGTTAAGTTTGTCTTTCATGTTCATCAAATCATTTAAATGCATTCCCGATTTTATACTCGATTCGCCCGAAACATTGGGCTCACTGAGTGGGATGGACGTGGCAAAATTTAAACAAGAGCAACAGTCAAGCGGCACGCGACAGTGGGATACCCTTCGACCTTTTTGAAATGTAAAGAGTCAATAATTGTACAATACTTCTACTTGATAGAAATATCGTAACGTAAGCCTTTATATGCGTCTGTGTATGAATACGTGTATATGCGTTTATCATTTTATTGGTCAAGCACAAATGTATGTATGCATGTGTGTGTGTGTGCGTTTGAATGCAAAAAATGCGTGTGCATAAAAAAGAAGATAAACAACAGATGGCGCTACGCGCTCGCATTCTCTTTCCTTTTCTTTCCTACATGAGCATTGTAATGACGTCACAGCTTGCTGGTCTGTATATAAAGTCAAAGCGAACAAGGTTTTTGTTTAATAACTTCTGTGTTTCTTGTCCGATCGGATTGAAATTTTGAAGTTATGTTGGTATTATAATTAGCTAAGTATAGTCTTACTCAGAATGTTGTATCTTTTATATGTCGCTCGCAAATCTACTTAAAAGGTGAAATTATTGATTTGCGTGGGCGGGGGGCGTGGCACCCAACATTTGAAATAAACTTCACCTGTCCCGGATCAACAGAAAGCTTCATGCCAAATTTGGTGTCTCTAGCTTTTATAATAGCTGAGATCTGTGAGTTCATCTGGACATCCAGACATCCGGACAGACAGACAGACATGGCTTAATTGACCCGGCTAGTGATCCTGAGCTAGAATATATTTACTTTGTGGGGTCTCCCACGCCTCCTTCTGCCTGTTACATACATTTGCACAAAGTTAGTATACCCTCTTTTGACCATTTTCAATGGTCGAAGGGTATAAAAATAAAAACTTGGAGCCAGCGCAATTTAGTCGTATGTATTAACAAAGTATGACGACTCTAGCTCTTATAGATTCTGAGATCCAGGTGTTCATACAGAAAGACAAACGGACATACAGGAATGGCTTTATGGTTTTTTTCGTTGTCCATCTTCAATACGGTTTTCAACTAAAAATTCAAATCAAAATGAAATGATTTTATGCTCTATTGACAGCTCGGTTGTTGAAACGTAAACTTTTATTTTACGAGCGCCACTATAAAACGGGTTAAACGGCGCCTAGAAACGGGCATGATCTAATGCACTCATCCAATATTAAATTCTCTAATTTAAATTTTAATACATAATAATAATATCAAATAACATAATAATAATATATGATAAATTGTTTGAATTTTTTTAGAATTCGGAATATTGAGTGGATTGGATTGTCCGAAATTCCGACTGGACCCGGACTCGTTTCCTGAAGAGGCACATTCAATAAGTTCAACCAACGGTTCACTCGTTATAACATCTAATAAAAAACAGTACTCCAATGAACAGTATTGTATAGAACAAATAAAAAACACATCAGGTATTGATCAAAAGGTTATTTTTAAATGCTTTTCAAAAATTGTTGGTTACATTAATGGAATTTATAAACTGAAAATAAGATTCTGCGTTTGCTAAGATTGATCATAAGATTTGCATCAGCTTAGATAATTTTCAATCAACGCATGTTTACAGCGAGTGTTAAATAAGAGAGCAACAATCTGCACTCTTGGCAGTGGGGTACCCTTCAGCCTATGTTCCGGCTTCAGCTCTATGTCCTGGCACTCGTCGAGGGGGACCGTAGGATGGGTGAGTTTTAGTTAGAGCGTTAGCCGGTTTCTGTC
Source organism: Zaprionus africanus (assembly GCA_018151435.1). Lineage (NCBI taxonomy): Eukaryota > Metazoa > Arthropoda > Insecta > Diptera > Drosophilidae > Zaprionus > Zaprionus africanus. The sequence continues at coordinate 186,485 of JAECXB010002236.1, forward strand.
CCTTACCAGTCCTCTAATTTATTGACATATACGATTTTTTTTGCTCTGCATCAACAAGCATACGTTGTCGACTTCTTCCATTACCATTGGAAGTGGCTTGCGCTGCGCCTTATGCGGTGAGCTGGTAATGCCAGCTAAAGCAGCATTCCGGTTGTCGCAGCAATAGCAGCCGGACGGCTGATACCAGGCTGATTAGACAGCTCGTCAATATCACAGCCTATTACGTCATCGGCTGGAAGTTGCGCAAGTAGACTAAAACGGTAGAGTTACTTTGTTGTATAAGGATCTTTGAATTCCTTGGTCATTTACTTCGGTTATTCTTGAAAGCTGGGTTAAATCAAATGTATAGTTGAAGACGTGTTAGCTACCTCTGTGAAATGACATAACTTTGCACTTCAAACAGCAGAATATGTCTACACCAAGCAAAAACAAAACAAGATCTGTTTGAAGGAAAGTTACGTACATCAGCATACAAAAGGATATTAGAGTGCAGAAGTTTCGAAGGAAGATCATTTATAAAAAACTTTGAAATGCAAAGCTCCAAGATGGCTGCCCCGAGGAACACCAGATTTTTCATTTGCATTATCTTCCCAAATCTTTAAGTAGCGCGGAATGAAAATTCTAAAAGATTAGAAGCTGTAAATGTTGCATTTACAATATTAATTGCACACTTTTTTTTTTAAGTTTAAGGTATTGCGGTCAATTTGGATATTAACTATAATTCTTCACATCATGGTTAGATTTAATATTGTAAACAGGAAAAATAGGTCGAAAAATGACAAGTCAAGCAGCTTAGAAATTAATGAAGTGTTTCAGAATTAAATCATAAAACAAATCCACAAACTCCATCAGGGCCAGGAGACAAAAGATCAATAAGTTCAAAAGTTTTGTTAATAGTAGGACAGAATAAAGTGTTAAAATAACACAGGCCCACAAAAAAAAAGTTGCATGATTTGGGTATGCGGCATATGCAGGTATAGGAATTTTGGGTTGCTGAATCCGAGGTCAGAATTTTGCCATCACGTCTGAACTTCCTGTCATTGTTCATGCCTTGCGTATATATGTGATTATTGAAAAAATTGTTTTCGATATCCAGCTTATTTGTTATTATAAAACATTTCTTTTCGAGTTCTGCTATGAACTTACGAACTAACACATCGAATGGTATGTTGCAGAGCCTTCTTAATATGGGCTCTGCGTCTTGAATTCGGATATTAGAGTTTCCTTCTAATCGCGCCATGTGTTCGTTGAGCTCAGCTGGGATACTCGCTGGGCGTCACATCCAATCTGCATCTCGATTGAACTGAATACATTGTGTGCTTGCCGGACATCAGTTGTTAGATATAGGTTTTGGATAAATTCAATTCTTCTTATGAATGAGATTAGTTCCGATGTAATACCATTGAATGTTGGTACTTGTCTTATCTGTCCAAGGGTTTGATTCAGATGATTTTCAGACAGAAGTTGAACTGTGGTTGTTGTTGTTCTGCCATTGTAGAGTTTTTTTGTTTGCTGTTTGACACTCGCTTAGAACTTGTGCTTGGGTTTTATTTTAATTTGTTTTACGGTTTTGTGATTGCTCTATACTGCAGCACTTTAAAAATTTAAGAAATTGTTCATTTCCAGTAGCGGTCACACTTTTACAGCAGGCTAACAAGTTAAAATGTTTAACAGAGCATTGAGTGTTTGGAGGATTCCGAGGTCAGAATTTCTCCATCATAACCTCAAAAAACTGAAAAACCATTGAATATCTTCCAAAAGTTATGGAATCCTTATTCTTTAAGCTTAAAGTCTGGTCAAAAAACATATATAAACATATATCGCACTACCCGATAATGACCACCCATTATTTTATGGGGCTCCAAACATTTTTGGTGTTTTTTTAATATCATATTCAACTAAACTTTTATCTAATATTAAAAACAATTTCAAAATTTCGAAAATTTTTTATGTTAGGTTGAAATTCGGACATGATAGGCACGTTTTGATTTCAAGAAGGTCAAAAAACATATACAAACATGGTATATCGCACTACCCGATCATGACCACCTATTATTTTTTGGGGCTCCAAAAATTTTTCGAGTTTTTTGAGGTTAAATCGAAATTTAGACGTCTACTGTAAGTTTTGCCTTCGGATTCAAACTTAGAAGGTCAAAATACATATTAATGCATATATATATATACAACTCCTTGGAGGACTTTATCTTCCGTCTATAGTTTCTCCAGAGGCAGTATCGGTGTCCATGGGCGAAAATTCTGCCCACTTCCCACATTCTCCTTACCGGAAGGGCAAGAGAATGGCACTGAATGCATGTTAGGCACTCGACAGTAACCAGCTGGGTGCAACTGCGGCAGGCACTAATTGACCGGTTCCGCAGCCACCAAAGGAAGCATGACAGGGTGAATGAGCTCCTCCAGCGGGAACAGCAAGCAGGAGAGAGCGTGGAAGACTACATCCACCACATGCGGTGACTAGCGTCGAGACTCAACAAGCCCATGGCGGAGACACCAGGTGAAGATTATAAAGAAGGGTCTCAAGAAGAGTGTCGCACGCTACGTCTACGCTATGGACATATTTACCGTTGACGAGCTACGAGATGAGGCAGCGGAAGTGGAATGCAGTTTCGGGCGTCGAGAACGGACTCCTTATGCGCATCAGCCAGCGCTTCCTGCCAACTTCAGGCCTCGCGTCCATGAGGTGATCGTGCCAAATTAAGCAAAAACGCCGCTACAGGATGTGGAGGAGCTGCGCAAATAGCCGCCGAAGGCTCCAGATAAGCCGGTGTGCTGGAATTGTGGCGTTACTGGCCACATGTTTGTCGGCCACACGCCAGCTGTTTTGCTACAGATGCGACAAGTCAGGGACGGTGACGTCAAAATGTGCAAACTGCTCGGGAAACGGACGCCCGGGTGAGGCTAGAACGGGAGACACACGCCCGAAGAGGAACCCCGTATACCTAGCCCATTGTCAATGTTTAAGGAAACTGTAAACTTAAGAAATATACAAATTAACCAGGATGAACATAGTGCAAAAAGTAGGATAATACCACTGGAGGAGACCCATTTTTAAACGAAAATCTTTTTGCATTTGGACTTTTCTATGCAGCATGGCTTCTTTCCCTTCTGCAGTATTAATTCACTATTTTTTTAGATCTAGTCTGTATGAGACATGCAAAAAATATTCAAAGAATCTAATGTAGGAATGCAATGGGGATAATGCAAATTCGAAACGTGTTTCATGAACCTTCCTTGTCAAACACTTTTCCAAATTATTCATCTCTGTTGGCTTCGCTTCACATATATAGCACTTAGAGGATGATGTGTTGCTAAGGGCACTACAAATTTCGCCATCAACCATAGTTAACTGCAAACAATGTTCAATTTGGATTTGTTTTGCAGATATTGAACATTTTGTTGGCTGTAACAGCTCAATTTTTGTATCAAAATATTTTTCTTCATTTATTGCTAACTGAGTAGTTTCTTTTTTAAACTGAAATCTCAGTGGTCGGTAGTAACGTGTTGATGAAGGCCGCGTATTCTTCCAAATTATCTGGCGGTGCTTAGGATCACCTGCTATCAGTTGCAATGGCACGTATGATGTCACAAAAAGGCTGGAATCGTTCATTTCGTTATTGATGACTTTTTGCTGATATTCTGAATATCCAGTGCTACCGTCAAATCCCCATTTTCCAATTAGAGCTAGGTTTTCAACGAAATCATCTGCAAGACCATCAAGAACATCATGCTGAAGTCTTACAATCCGTGACGCCGTGTGATCGAGCAAGCTCTGCAGCTCGACTTCAGCTTCTGATTCACCCACACTAATTTTGTCAGGGTAGCTGGATGCTTTTGCTTTAAGTAATAGCTTGTACCTTGGTAAAAAATTAAATGACAATTGGACTTTATAAAACTTTGTATTAGCACATATTGATGTTTGCTCATTTTAGCTTCTGTAAGCAGTGCTAAGACCTCATCAACGACAGCTTTGGTACACATTTGCTTCGTTGGAATGATCGACGATCGTAAAGCCGATGCAGTAGATTTATCGTCTTTTGACAGCTCAGCAATTCTTCGTCGTTGTGTCCTTTTAGATGAATCAAGAAAATCACCTTTCGGAAGTCGACGCGTGGCTGTTTTACCCATTTGTTGAGGTCTACTCTCGGTGCGCTCTATTAAAATAGATTCTGTTGCATTCAACCAATCCGATTTGTTTTGAAGAACGGTAGCTTTTTATACCCTTCGACCATTGAAAATGGTCAAAAAAGGGTATACTAACTTTGTGCAAATGTATATAACAGGCAGAAGCAGGTGTGGGAGACCCCACAAAGTATATATATTCTTGCCCAGGATCACTAGCCAAGTCGATTAAGCCATGTCTGTCTGTCTGTCCGGATGTCTGGGTGTCTGGGTGTCCAATCCGATCGGACAACAAACACAGACGTTATTTAACAAAAACCTTGTTCGCTTTGATTTTGTGTACAGACCGGCAAGCTGTGACGTCATTGCAATGCTCATGTGGGAAAGAAAAGGAAAGAGAATGCGAGCGCGTAGCGCCATCTGTTGTCCTTCTCTTCTTTTCTATGAATTTTTTGCATTCAAACGCACACACATATGCATACATTTGTGCTTGACCAATGAAATGATACACACATATACACGTATTCGTACACAGACGCATATAAAGGCTTACGTTACGATATTTCTATAAAGTAGAAGTTTTGTACAATTATTGACTCTTTACGTTTCAAAAAGGTCGAAGGGTATCCCACTGTCGCGTGCCGCTCGACTGTTGCTCTTGTTGAATTTTGCCCTATGAAGGGAACCACTGTGCGCTGGTTGCCCCGCATGCTCAAAACAAAAAACATGAACGCGAGACCAACAACATAAACAGTGAGTATAAGTGTGCACTATTGAAGCGATTGAATGCAAAAATCGCTGTAAAACGGAATCACATGAAGCGGAAAAAAGTTTTGTTTTTACAAGATGCGCACAGGAGCATCGCATCCATGGCTATTTTAATATAGTATTACAGGCCCACAAAAAAACAAGAGCAACAGTCAAGCGGCACGCGACAGTGGGATACCCTTCGACCTTTTTGAAATGTAAAGAGTCAATAATTGTACAATACTTCTACTTAATAGAAATATCGTAACGTAAGCCTTTATATGCGTCTGTGTATGAATACGTGTATATGCGTGTATCATTTTATTGGTCAAGCACAAATGTATGTATGTATGTGTGTGTGTGCGTTTGAATGCAAAAAATACGTGTGCATAGAAAAGAAGATAAACAACAGATGGCGCTACGCGCATGCATTCTCTTTCTTTTTCTTTCCTACATGAGCATTGCAATGACGTCACAGCTTGCTGGTCTGTATACAAAGTCAAAGCGAACAAGGTTTTTGTTTAATAACTTCTGTGTTTCTTGTCCGATCGGACATGGAATTTTGAAGTTATGTTGGCATTATAATTAGCTAAGTATAGTCTTACTCAGAATGTTGTATCATTTATATGTCGCTCGCAAATCTGCTTAAAAGGTGAAATTATTGATTTGCGTGGGCGGGGGGCGTGGCACCCAACATTTGAAATAAACTTCACCTGTTCCGGATCAACAGAAACCTTCATGCCAAATTTGGTGTCTCTAGCTTTTATAATAGCTGAGATCTGTGTATTCATCTGGACATCCAGACATCCGGACAGACATGGCTTAATCGACCCGGCTAGTGATCCTGAGCTAGAATATATATACTTTGTGGGGTCTCCCACGCCTCCTTCTGCCTGTTACATACATTTGCACAAAGTTAGTATTCCCTCTTGTGAACATTTTCAATGGTCGAAGGGTATAAAAAGGTTTCATGATCGTGGTATGGGGCATACCCGAACCCTAGGTCAGAATTTGGCCATCACGTCTGGACTTCGACATAACCTCAAAAAACTGAAATATCTTTGAATATCCCCATGCGATATATGATTTAATATGTATTTAACCTCAAAAAACTCGAACAGTTTTTGAAGCACAAAAAATAATGATCGGGTTATGCGATATATGTTTACATATGTTTTTTGACCTTCCAAATCTGAGTCCGAAGAGCAGGTTTTGACTTCAGATAAGAGATATGAAAAACATGACCACTATCAATTTAGAGGCTCGAAATTCCTACCTAGTTCTTGTCTTTCTACAGCTTAACTCTTAAATCTTAAATTTTACATTAATCACTAACGGCTCCATATCTTAATTTACATTTGTGATCTCCCTTTAACCTCACGTACCTGGTAACCTTTACTGATCAAATCTCTTTCGTGGAAAGCCTTCAGGTCGGCCAACCCTACGTTACGCCGCTGCTTCGTCTTGACATATTAAAGGCTTAAAATCGTGGGCGAGATATAGCTTACGGTCCGTCATACTGAGGTGCTAGCTTGGCGGCGAATTCGTCGGGTGCCTTCGACAAATGGTGTAATCGCAGCGGCACAAAGTCCCCAATGGGTAACCATCTTGAATAAGTCCTGCATGTGTCTTTCTTTGTCCGCTGGCATCCGCTCGTTTAACTGGAGTCACTTCTTCGGCTCGCGTCCTTGGACCAGATACGCTGGACTAACCCCGGTGGTGTCTGAGGCGCTAGTTCATTGCCGGGCTGATCACTGGGAGGTGCTCGTCCCATGTCCGCTGGTGGTTATCCAAGTCAGATTCGGAATAAATTTGACACTTAAAATATCTTTAATTGTCATTAAAGAAAAGGTAGTACTTGTGATGGACAATTTAAGAAATGAATGTGTATATATGTACATACTTGAAACTGTGAATGGTATGAAATCAATCGATTATCGTCCTTTCCAAAATATACACAACAAAAATGCATACATAATCATACAAAACACATGCATGAAGCGGAATCAATCGTTGATCGTCGTCACTATAAAATGTACAAAATATTATCAAAAATGTAAAACAAAAATTATATGTTCATTCTTTTAATGGGGCGGAATAAACCGTTGATCATCGTCACTATTCTATGGATGCTTCAAATAACTCACATAAATATACATACATACCATATGTTTATTTTCAAATTGATATGAAATCAATCGTTGATCATTTTACCAGATTGAACGAGAAAAAATTTTAACTGTTGACTAAAACAAAATTGCGCACACATGCATACAAGTATGTATGAAGCTTCCGTATTGCTGTTCCTAGAATTCAAGCTTTGCACATTTTTCTTACTTCGCAACATATGCTCAAACGACGAACTTCATATGAACTCTGCGTCGCAATAGAGATATTCTATCTCTTCTCTTCATTCGTAATTTTTACCAAACAATGCACTGCCTCTATTATAACAGCAACACAACGGCCACTGTAACATGTATTTAAATTAGTCATCAAGTGACAAAAAAATAATTCAAGTGCACACTTAAGAAAATATCAAACAGTGGAGGAAAGGGTATTATTTAACAAAAGCAACTAACACAATTAATAAACAATATAAATAAAAACACTGCTTTGGCTTTACATGTGCATATTGGCGAAAGAAATTGAAACAGCATACACCTATTTCCGAATACAAAAATATAGAGTAAGGAGGTCTACTTCACAAATAGAAAAAGCAACAAATTGACGGTAGACTCTGGAAACATTTCGGGATTTCTCCCTTCAACTTTGTCAAAACCAATCTCTGATATGTCTCCTCCTGTAAGTGACATAATCATACAAACAGCACTAAACCCCAAAGATATTCTGGCCTTTATAAAGGAACTACCAACTTTTTATGGTAACCCTGAACAACTTCAAAATTTCATTAAAAAACGTTGAACAAATAATAATTATAAACAACACTCCTCAAACTTCGTACAGCTTTCTTTTAAGAACTATTCAAAATAAAATCATTTGTAAATCACACGACGCTACAAATATGATGGAAAGTGAGCTGATCTGGGAAAATATTAAGAAAGCCCAATTGAGCTTATTCTCCAGCAAGAAAACTAAGGCAATCCGGCTTCGTGCCTTGAGAACCTTTTCGGGGGACATGTCAGTAAGACAACTTTTCTACGGAATGCTAAAAATCGGAACGCAACTTAATGAGCTATTGCAAAAAACTGCTACCACAATCATAGCCACTGAGACCATAAACGGAATTTATGCTGACATGTGCCTTAATACATTTTAAATTAATCTTCGCGAACCAATTTAGACAGTTATTAGATTAAGATAGCAAAAAACCATTCAACAAGCTTATGACCTCTGCAAAAAGGAGCAAGATTTCTATTCACAATTTTAAAAACAGCATCAAACAGTCAACCGGATTCTTAACAAATAAAACCCATGGTTCAACCCTTCCATTCATATGGTTAGGCTCTATTACAAAAACCCAAACTGATTTCCTTATAGATACAGGAACAACGGATTCCTTTATAGACCCATCCCTGGTACCAACTGAAAACCGCGAAGTTCTAACAACACCAATAACTATACGAACAGCACTTAACATACACTTTGTAACTGAAAAATGTACGATTTCACCTTTTCCACAGTTTAAACAAAACATCGAAACTGACTTCATCCTTTTTGATTTTAACCCATAATTTAAAGCTCTGATAGGAATGGATCTTCTTACTCAACTGAAAGCCAACATAATGCTTGCAAACCTTATTCTAAAAACAACCATCTATCAAAATATTCACATACGTGTATAACAATCCAACATCAGACAAATATTTGATACCCGCTTCCTCAAAGATTATCTTAAAACTACCTGTTAAAAATAAGAATGGGTTGTTTCTTTATAAACTAGACGAAATACAACAAGAGCAACAGTCGAGCGGCACGCGACAGTGGGATACCCTTCGACCTTTTTGAAACGTAAAGAGTCAATAATTGTACAATACTTCTACTTAATAGAAATATCGTAAGGTTAGCCTTTATATGCGTCTGTGTATGAATACGTGTATATACGGGTATCATTTCATTGGTCAAGCACAAATGTATTTATGTGTGTGTGTGCGTTTGAATGCAAAAAATGCGTGTGCATAGAAAATAAGAGAAGAACAACAGATGGCGCTACGCGCTCGCATTCTCTTTCCTTTTCTTTCCCACATGAGCATTGCAATGACGTCACAGCTTGCTGGTCTGTATACAAAATCAAAGCGAACAAGGTTTTTATACTCTTCGACCATTGAAAATGGTCAAAAAAGGGTATAATAACTTTGTGCAAATGTATATAAAAGGCAGAAGCAGGTGTGGGAGACCCCACAAAGTATATATATTCTTGCTCAGGATCACTAGCCAAGTCGATTAAGCCATGTCTGTCTGTCTGTCCGGATGTCTGGATGTCTGGGTGTCTGGATGTCTGGATGTCTGTATGTCCAGATGAACACACAGATCTCAGCTATTATAAAAGATAGAGACACCAAATTTGGCATGAAGGTTTCTGTTAATACGGGACAGGTGAAGTTTATTTCAAATGTTGGGTGCCACGCCCACGCAAATCAATAAATTTATCTTTTAAGCAGATTTGCGAGCGACACATAAAAGATACAACATTCTGAGTAAGACTATACTTATCTAATTATAATACCAACATATCGGCAAAATTCCAATCCGATCGGACAACAAACACAGACGTTATTAAACAAAAACCTTGTTCGCTTTCATTTTGTGTACAGACCAGCAAGCTGTGACGTCATTGCAATGCTCATGTGGGAAAGAATAGGAAAGAGAATGCGAGCGCGTAGCGCTATCTGTTGTCCTTCTCTTCTTTTCTATGCATTTTTTGCATTCAAACGCACACACACATACATACATTTGTGCTTGACCAATGAAATTATACACACATATACACGTATTCATACACAGACGCATATAAAGGCTTACGTTACGATATTTCTATAAAGTAGAAGTTTTGTACAATTATTGACTCTTTACGTTTCAAAAAGGTCGAAGGGTATCCCACTGTCGCGTGCCGCTCGACTGTTGCTCTTGTTGTTTAATAACTTCTGTGTTTGTTGTCCGATCGGATTGAAATTTTGACGTTATGTTGGTATTATAATTAGCTAAGTATAGTCTTACTCAGAATATTGTATCTTTTATATGTCGCTCGAAAATCAGCTTAAAAGATGAAATTATTGATTTGAGTGGGCGGAGGGCGTGGCACCCAACATTTGAAATAAACTTCACCTGTCTCGGATCAACAGAAACCTTCATGCCAAATTTGGTGTCTCTAGCTTTTATTATAGCTGAGATCTTTGTGTTCATCTGGACATACAGACATCCAGACATCCGGACAGACAGACAGACATGGCTTAATCGACTTGGCTAGTGATCCTGAGCAAGAATATCTATACTTTGTGGGGTCTCCCACGCCTCCTTCTGCCTGTTACATACATTTGCACAACGTTAGTTACCCTTTTTTGACCATTTTCAATGGTCGAAGTGTATAAAAATTATTATTTCAGAAGGAATATACAATTCAACTGATGGACTTAGTGAACTCGAGGTGTCAAACGAATCAAGCAAGCATTGTACTTACCATTCCATATAACTCAAATGACTTTCTTTAAATACATACTATATTATTAGATAACAATAATATAACTCACGACCCAGAATACCTTACCAAATTAAGAACATTCCATCTCAACTTTAAGGAAAAGCAATCTTTACTGAATCTCTTCTAAGAGTAAATGGAAGTCTGACTCCCCTTTTACAAAAAAATGGAGATTAGTGATTGACAACAGGAAATTGAACGAGAAAACTATTTCTTATAATTAGTTAACGCTTGTTATTTTTCAACTCTCGACTTGGCAAATGGATTCCAGCAAATTGAAATGCACAGCGGAAACAGAGATAATACAGCATTCATCGCTGAAGGTGGGCATTTCGTGTTTGTGACATGCCTATTGGCCTTAAAAACGCCCCCGCAACCTTCCAACGAGTCATGGACGACGTTCTCCGTGAAACTGCTAGCACAATATGCAAAATATATCTTGACAATCTTATAATTTTTTCTTTATCCTTAGAACAGCACTTATATGACAGCTAAAAGAAAATACTAAATCAATGGTAAATCAATTATAAATAACGACGAGCTCTCCAAAGCCTTTAATCCTTGTAAAAAACTTTTCTTATTTTTCCTAACTTTAACGTACCTATAAGTACAATAGGCGGTGCTTTATCTCAAGAGAAACATTGATAAGCTAGTTTTTTACGCCGGCCGCACCTTGTCCGATGAGGAAAGCCGCTACTCTACTACTGAAAAAGAAATGCCTGCAGGTCACTGGGCAAGCATTATTTTAGGAGGTTTTTTTCAATAGGATTTTGTTCGACCATCTTTGATGTCAGCTGACATCTGTCGACGAGTGCTTTATGTTCAGTAAACAGCTGAGCAGCAATACTAAATCGTTAAATTTTATATCAATAATTAGAAGTTGTTTGTTTAGGCAGTGCACATTGGGCCAGCGAGCTGATTTTTCGACGAAAATTAAAGTTTAAAAGCTAGGTTCTTGAAATTTCGTACATATGATAGTATCGATGCATATAAAAACATATCCAAGTTTCAGACCGATCTGATCACGCCTTTCCTAGCCGCCCATATGAGATAGGTTTCCTCATATTCTTAATTGTACGGTAATTAATAATGCTAGCACTCGTTAAATTCAGCAAATGTTTTTAATTTATTTTTTTTAACACATAACCCTAATATTAATAACTAAAAAATAACAATGCATTCAAAATGACTATAAATAAGTATTTTACATTTAAAAATGTTCATATAAGTCGTGTTCTAACTCAATATCTATTGAAAACGGATTTTCAGAGTCAGAATCTGAATCACTATCACTATTGTTAGCATCAAAATCTGGAACATTGTTATTATTGTTCATGTTAACAAAATTTAGCAAGTTTGGTGATTTCAAAAATTCGGTTGTTTTGTATGTATATATCAAGCAGTTGCTCATCGGAGCAAAAAGAAGCAAAAAAGAGTTTTAAAATTAGTTTTTATACACTTTGCACTATAATGGCATATAATTACTTTTTGGCTCAAATTGGCACAAAATTAGTTATACTCCACAAAAGACGTGTTAGCAGGTTTGTTTTACTTTTGGACAACACGAATAAACGCACACAAAAAACACATTAACAAACATGAACTAAATTTTTTTTTATACAAATATTCTACATACCTTGGTCCTTCTTTTCCATAATTTTTGTGAAAATTGGTTAAACCACAAAAATTTTGGCACGCTCGCAAGTCAACAAAATTTTTCCTGCGCTTTTTAGTTTCGCGCTCAGCTGACTTAGAAGGGCTGCCAAAATTTCAGGGATGCATCAAAACAACTAAAATCTTTTGATTCATTTTAGTCGAAGTATTAAATTAAATAAATTTTATTATTAAAACAGGTTTACTTTCTATGAAAAATTTGAATTTTCGTCGAAAAATCGGCTCGCTGGCCCAATGTGCAGTGGCGGAACTATAGTAATGGGGGCCCCAGTCGGATTCTTACTAAGGGGCCCTTACCAAAAAATTTCTTTTTAGCATTACAATTTTTTCTCTCCTCCTCCTGCGTTAAGGTACGTATGGATAGAGATGATGTTGAAAAAAAAGATTAAGTAAACGAATGCTACACGCCTAAGTTTTAAGTCAGCAAACTTCTGAACAATTCTTTCTAAGTTAGTTCTCAGACTATTTGATATTTCATGTTCAATGGACAGAATACATAAATTCTTCAAACGCTCTGGACCCATGGTACTTCGTAAATAATTTTTTATAATTTTGAATTCAAGTATTATTGAGTTGGAATTGCATTCTGAAAATTCCACTTGTAATTTCAAATTTTTATTTGCACTATAAGTTGGAATTCTAAGTTGTATATTTTTAATCCTGTGCGTGTTGTTTTTATTTTAAATTTTAAATTTCACTTTTGTAAAATGTTTAATTCCGAATTTCAGTTTTAATGAATGTAGTTCAAATTTGGAATGACTAATTCCACTTTTTCACTGATTATTCTTTAATTTTTATCTTTTGACCCACTTTTGGCTCAATTGCAAATTGAGCAATTTCAATATTGAGAAATATGGAGAAAAAAAGTATTTATTTCTAAATTCCGAAAGTTTAACCTATATATTTATCGTTCTGCAGAATTTTTTATTTACAAATTTAATAAAACTGAATGGCGTGAAAGTTACATAACCGTAAAAATGTACAGTCACTTAACAGAGGTACGATTCGCTCCAAAATTTACCATAACATTAGCCCGTCAAAAAACAATTCACGTTCAAACTTAAACTCCAGTAATTATTATTCGTCGTACAACCGGTAGAACCTCATGATTTTGACTATGAAAGAATGAAACATTTTCATCTAGGAGGACCGGTGGTAGTTTCGCCACTGTGATTAAGTGTACAGAAAAAGTGGCCGAGAATCGAACTATCATGTTGCAGTTTCGAAAGACTCACGTGGTGGCCATTTGCCCGAAGTTATATTATATGGTATTATTAATGCTATCGAATTATCTTTCAAATCAAAATAAAATCAGCTCTTAATCGCAACCTGTGCTTTTTTTCAAATTATAAACATAAACCTCCTTAAAAAACAAACACTGGTTTCTGAGATCTAGGTGTTCATACAGAGCAACAGACGGTTAGAAAAACATGGCTCCATCGACTCGGCTATTGATGCTCGTTCAAAATATATGTACAAAGTTTATGGTGTCGAAGATACCTCCTTCTGCATGTTCTGCACATGGGCGACAAGCACAATAATAATGAGAGCAACAGTCGAGCGGCACACGACAGTGGGATACCCTTCGACCCTTGTTTTAACGCAATGAGTACAAAATTGTTCGATATACACGGTGTGTCCCAAAAATAACCGAACTTTATATTCAAATCATACAACATACAGCGTCATTTATTGAATTTGCAACATTAAAAAGATTTATTCATCCTCTTTCAAACGCACCTAACTTCATGTAAGTCGGTTGACAGATGTAAAAGTGACAGCCATTTCAATAAGACCAAAAGTGTGCTAATGGTTCAAAAATAAATGGAGTAAATATAAAATTTTGTGTCAAACTTGAAAAAAATTTTGCTGTGACATACGAATTAATTAAAAAAGTTTATTGTGATGATTGCATGAGTTGTAAGGATGTTTTCTCAGGCTGGAGTACATATATCAGTCTCGCCAGGGTCTTTACAGAAAAAATTTATAAATACTGGGACTACTATGACTTTAGCACGAGGTGCTACTAACAGATCATGCCCTGCTGAGATACATACGTACAGGGTATAGGAGACGAACATGGTCCACGTAACCCACATGTGCTCACTGGCCACGTGATTCCTTTGGGCTCACGTGCACATGTCGCGTGCCTGGCCGGCGGCTTGTCGTGAGGAACGCCCGCGGCGGCAGGTGCTTTCGCATTCACCTCTAACGGTCGATCGTTTGTCGTGGAGAGCCCCTGTACTCCCACGAGCCGCTCACTGGTGTGTGCCACCATGCCGCAAACTCTATATAGCACACGCTCATTTACCCACTTGCCAACTAGCGTTTCACTCACGACACTACTCACGATCGGCCGTTGGCCGTGCAGAACACCCGTGACCGCAGGTACTTTCGCCTGTTGTCCCACAAGTCACTCATTAGTGTATTCCACCACGCCGCAACCTGTCAGAGCACACGTTCACGCACCCACTTGCCTCTCACGACACGGACTGTGGGTGTGTATACTCAGAATCATACCAGAAAGCACGACTCTGCGAATACAAATTAAAATAAGACTGTTTTATTTAGCAAGTATCTTTATTTGTTTTTATTTCTGGTATGTAAGAACCTTTGGAGAACAAATTTAAAACTGAAACTTAGGGCAAGCTTCATCGGACCACGAAGCCGCCGGTGCCGCTGGAATGTCGGCTGAATGCTGCGTCAGCTTCTGCAGCGGGCGATCAGGCAGCTTGCGCGTGTGAGTTTCGGGTTTCGGCTGCAACTTCGTCGCGACGACATCCGGCGCAGCAGCGTTGTCAGCAAACTCAAGCTCGCGCGTGTTAACTCTTCCCCTACTAGTTTGAAACGCGTCTTCGGATTTCTTCTTTCTCATTCTGCACTGGTATAATTTCCAAGTGCCCAAAAGGAGTAGGAATAGGGCGATGAGTGCCAAGCCGCCATGTCATCGAGAAGATAATCCAGTTCTATGATCCCCAATATGGCGGAGATTCTTCATGGTTAGGACATGTAGAAATGGGAGGCTCAGATGTTCTCTGAAAAGGGTGACGTTGACTACGGCTGACGTGGATACAGCAGGTTTCTTCCTCAGGATGCTTCTGTGGTTCAAGTAACGGGTGCTATTTAGTACGACGTAATCGTCGTAAGTCGCGAGGAAAGTTCCCGCGATTATCTGTTTGTGCCCAGTGCTGTCCACTACATTCATGGTCGCGTTGTTTATTACTGTAATGCCCTCTCCAATTATTATCACAAGCGCCTGAAGACCGGGGCGTGTGGCACATTGTGCGACGGTTCCAGATACCAGTTGTTGGGCGCATTATGTATTTTGTAGTCTTCTGCAGAAAGTGGTGCTCACAGTAGCAGCGCAGTCACGTACAGCGAAGGTCTTTGTTCCGCAGTTGGCCACCGTATTACCCTCTTTTAGATCTAATATTATGTTATTATGCTGGACAGGAAGGATATATATTTTTTACAGCTTAACAGAGGTTTGGAATATTTTATCAGAAAGTACAATAATTCAGAATTTTGGTAATCTTTTATATGGGACACCTCTAAAAGGTCGGTTTTACTAGTATTGGTGAGTTGTTCATTAAATAATTCTTTAATGTCGATGCTGACTAGTATAAGGGCTGATTAAATTTACTTTTGCAAGTGTAACAGTGAGGATTAAGTCCTTAAGGTTTGTAATTATCATTCTATTCATTGCCAAAATAGTTGCATAAAAATGTTCGACCTCTGCATCTGGTTTCAAAATTTCATTGAGGGCCCTTGTGACGTCATTGAGTCTTGCTTGGAATTTAGTGTTGATTTATATCTGCTTGCTTTCGGATTCTATTAACTGACTTTGTTTGTATTTTATTTGTTCCCAGTCATCAAAATCTGGGGTTCCTGCAATTGCCTTAAGGGCACTACCTACCATGTTAATGCTACGTGCTTGTCGGTGATGAACGGTCAGGGAAGTTATTAAGGTGGCTATGTGCTGTACGTCCGTTTTCAGTACCTGTTTCATGTGGTCTTTGGGTAGTTTGTCTATTAATTTCCATGCCTCCTCGATGTAAGTTTCAAAAGATGTAAAGTTCGTCGTGTGTCCCAAGTAGGTGTACGAGTCCCAGATTGTTACGTGTCCGTCAACTATGGGTATGCAGTCCGCGTGGGAGTGGTCGTTGAGCCTCAATGTCACTTTGGTTAAGGTCATGGTTGCTATTATTAAACTGAAAATATAAGATAAAAATAATTGTCATGATTTTTCAAATGTCAAAAACCTACTTAAGATTGTCCTTATGAACCACCCTCCCTTTAATAGGAACCGTCGTACCTAAGTCTGCTTCCACTATAGCTTCTGCGAATAGGGGTGATAGTTTATTTCCTAATCTCTTGTTGTTTTTTATCCAAACCCGATCGCCAACCAAATACGACTTATAGACCCTTTTCTTATTTATTTGGTCAAGAGTCTTTTGCTGTGTTGATGCGATTTTTTCTTTGATCTGCACTTTACTGCTTTTGGAGGCTGCGTAAATTACGTCTATGGGTCTCTCGTTTGTCACCGAATGGATTGACCTGTTGTACTTTATGGTTGCAAGGAGAATGTTTTCGACAGTGTCCTCTACCTGTGTTTCCAACTTATAAGAAAGTGCTTGTCCATTAGATGAACTATGCAAGGGTGGGGCGTTTGAAATCACGATGCCAAACCTATTGCTGAGCATTGATTTAATGGTTTCTGCGTTATAGGATTTTTCGTTGTCGCAGTAAATTGCCTTTGTTTCGGGGAACATGTTCAAAAGTTGCAAAAGTGGAGCTTTTATATCCACAATTGCGCGTGACCGTATAGGCTGTACTACCGCATACTTGGAAAACGATCGATGCAGGTTAGAAAATATTTACCGGCAGTGGAGTAAACATCTATATGCAACATTTCTCCGAACGATGGTATCGGGGTTTTCCCTATTACCTGTTTTTTTGGGTGCCGATCATGTTTACTCATAGCACAAATTCTACAGTTTGCAGCTATTTCTGAAGTTAAGTGACCTATTTTTGGAAAAAAGTAGTCCCTAAGTATTTGTTTCGCATTTTCTTGCGCTGCTCTGTGCGCGTGATTATGTTCGGCTGTCGCAATTTCCCTCTGTTCCGTTGGGTTTACAATGTCTGTAACCAAGCTCATGCAATATCTAAAGGTGGTAGAAGGGAATGCCTCAACCAGTCCGTGTTGGAAGAAAGCCAGTATAGGTAGCTCGCAATGAATTGCGTTGGCTGCGTCAGCATTTACTGCATCTTTAATGCTTTGCAATAATGTGCTGCGATCAGAAAAATGTACAGGGTGGGCCATCTAAATGTGACCCTCGTAAACTCCTAATAACTTTGACATACATTGTCAAATTGACAAACGTCATACCACATCTGATTCTTCATTTCAAGTAGTGATTAACCATGGAAATTGTTCAGCTATACATCCAAAACAATTTCTCTATCGTGGCTACTCAACGTGCGTTCCGTTCCAAAAATAAAATCAAAAGTGCTCCCGCAAAAAAACACCATAAAGCGTTTGTACGAAAAATTGTTATCTACTGGTAGTCTTAGGAATTCCAGACGTCCAAATAAACCAAGACCAAGGCGTTCCGATCAAAATGTCGCTGCTGTAGTCGCCAGTGTTGAAAGGTCTCCGAAAACATCGAGTCGACGTCAATCGACGCAATTGAATATCCCAAGTTCCACTCTCCGACGTATAATCCATACAAGTGACGAACAAAATCGAGCTACAGGTCAAACCGCGTCGCGTTGCATACGGACACTTTTGTATCAACCTGGCCGAGAGTGATGTTTATTTTTGGCGTAAAATCATCATGAGCGATGAGGCACATTTCTCACTGAATGAAGCAGTAAACAAACAAAACTGCCGCTTCTACGCCACTGAAAACCCACAAATAATCCACGAAGCGCCTTTCTATGACCAAAGAATGACAGTTTGGTGTGGTATTACTGCGAAATGTGTGATTGGACCGTACTTTTTCGAGGACGATCAATCGAAGCCACTTACCGTCTTAGCGAGCCATGATAACCGATTTTTTGATGCCAATTGTGCGTAGAAAGCGAATGCGTAACTTCCGGTTCCAACAAAATGGCGCGCCATGCCAAACTGCAGCCGTCACATTAAATTTATTGGTGCCATTCTTCCCTGGTCGGCTGATAACAAAAAATGGCGATTTTGACAGGACACCGCGTTCGCCCGATCTGACGCCACCCGACTTTTTTTGAGCGGATTTTTGAAATCTAAAGTGTACATCAACAAGCCAAGGACTTTGACTCAACTCTTCCAGAATAGTTTGGTTCCGGAAGCAATTCACCAATTTGTCTGTGCCTTCAATGGTATACGTGAGGGATTCTTCGCTGTGGATGGTGGCAACATCCGAGTCTACTGAGTCCTCTAGTGCATTGACATTTTGGCGAGTCAGAGAGTCTGCTACTAAATTCTCTTTACCGGGTTTATAAATTATGTTTGCGTTGTGCTCATCAAAGAAGGCTTTCCAACGCTTTATTTTGGCATTCGGGTTTTTGTCCGATACCGAAAAGGTTAATGGCTGGTGGTCTGTATGAATGCTAAGATTCTTAACACCATACAAGTAATTTCTAAGGTTTTAAGTGCTCATAAAATGGCGAGAAGCTCACGCTCATTTGTGGCAAAATTTACCTCGTTACCTCGCAGTGTTCGTGAGATCATTGTTGTCTTGAGAAAGTACCGCTCCCAGTCCGTAGCCATACGCATCTGTTGTGAGGTCAAAAAGCTTTTTGTAATTTGGGTTGGACAACATAACATCTTCGGAGGCCAGTATATTTTTAAGCCTATCGAAGGTTTAATTTTGATCTGGTGACAACTCGATTATCACCTTTCGTGAGTAGTTGACACTTACTTTGCCATTTTCGCCTTTCAAGATATCTGTTGGGGGTTTGCGATGTTGGCAAAACCCATTAAAAAGCAGCTATAGTAGCGTGCTAGACCTAAAAATGACCTAAGAGCGAATAGGGTTTTCGGTGGGGGAAAGTCCTTAACAGCCTTAAGTTTATCGGGCGAGGACCGAATCCTGCCTCTGCACACTGTAAATCCCAAATTTTCCACGCTTTTTTTAAAAAACTTGGATTTTTCTGGAGACACCCGCATTCCTGCGTCCCTAAGGTTTTTCAAGACCCACTGAATGTCTCTGACGTGGTGTTCTTTGGACTTGGAGAAGATTATTACGTCATCGACGTCAACATAACATATCCTACCAATTTGTTCGCGAAGCACATCATCGATGGCTCGTTGAAAAATACTTGGGGCATTTTTCAGCCCGAAGGGGAGTCTACAAAACTCGTACTTCCCGTTGTTGACAGAGAACGCTGTCTTTTTCCTGACTCTTTCAGCCAATTCGATTTGATGAAACCCTGACTTGACGTCCAGCGTAGTGAAATACTTAGCCTCTTATGATTTAGTTTCCTAAAATCAATAACCAGGCGCTTTTGTTTGTGATCCGCTTCGTCGATGCTTATTTTGTCGACGACCCATATCGGGTTATTATAAGGGGACTTTGACGGTCGTATTATGCCATTCGCTAGAAGTTCTTTAACCTCTGCATTGACAAAGTCAGATACGCCCTTTGGATACGGATACAGTTTTGAGTAAACTGGGTCGTCATCCGTTGGTATGGTGGCAACCGTATTTATGTTGTACGGTAGGGACTCGTTAATGTCCGCAAATGGCTTTACCATTTTGTTGATCATACTATCAAAAGTGGATCTGGCAGCAGGAGGGACATCTGCGTCATTAATCCGAATATGGTGCACCTGTTGACATTTAGTGAACTCGATTTTTTCTATCCCACGGTCGTGTTTAATGACGTTGTTTGTTAGATCTATTTGAGTATTGATCTGTTTTAACAGGTCAAGGCCAATTATGCCATCAAAGTCATTAAGTGACTCTAGCATGAAAAAATAGGACTTTACATCGAAAAGGTGGATTGAGCATTTCTGGTCGATCTCAGTGTGCCCATGAATTGATTTGACTTGAAAAGTGCTGTCAACTGACACCCAGTGTGCCAGTTCGGGAAGGGGTTTTATGTAATTTTTTGAGGCCCCTGTGTCTATCAGAAGTCTGATAATTCGCCCTGCAACCTTTCGTATTATGAATGGAAGCAGGGAGCTTCCGCTAAAAATTACAGCTTTCGACTCCGGACAAATCATCTCTTTTTGGGGTAGATGATTCAGATTTTGTTGGGTTCTCATGGACTGGCCGCCGTAACTTTGATTGTTCTTGTAACCCCGTGTGGGTTGCCTGAAGCGCGAGGAGGAATCTACCTCCATTGGCTCGGGACCCCGCCTTTGGGACTTTTGGTTGTTAAAGCGCTGTTTCGTGCCATTTGGGTTTTTCTGGTAATTTTTGTCTTTTTGATTGTTTTGGTAGTATGATTTTGGGATTCTTGCTTTGAGGATTTTCTTCCTTTGCCTGTTGGGCGTTCTGACGCCAGTTCTGAGACTTTTGCGAATTTTGTTTATAAGGCTGAGGGGAGGTCTATGGGTTGTGCCGTTAAGATCGCCCACTTCAGAGATTTTTTTAATCCTGAGACGAGAACGTGAAGCGCGTCGCTTCTAAACTTTTCGTTTAATATAGCTGCTGCGGCGGAGTCGTGCGTCATTAGTTTTTTATTTGTCAATATTGTATGTTTTTTTTCGACCTCGTCGAAATATTGTAGCAGTGGCAAGTTGCCCTGCTGAAGCGTGCTTATGGAAATCTAACGTGGAAATCTAACCTAGCAATAATGGCTTTAAAATTCAACACTGTGTTAAATGAGGCCAGCACAGCATCTGCTGGTCCCCTTACTTTGTTTCTGATCATAGCTACTGCCTGGTAGTGTCTTGAGGTGCCGTTGTGTGGCTCGAAGACCTTAAAGGCTGCGGAAGCGGCTTGCCTCCACGAAAAATAATTTTCTATCTTTCCGTCGAACTCGGGGATGGACTTTGCAACATCTATGGTCTCGTCGCAGCGGGCCCCTGGCACGATTTTGGCTTCTTGGAAAATATCTATCTGTGGTGCAGAAACTCTAGTTTTACTAAGCTGGTTTTTCAGAGAGGTTATCTTCTCCTCCTAATAATAATAAGCGGGTTTGTTGCTCAAGGGTTGCCTGCACTTTTGCCTCTATCGGGGCAACCTGTTCAAAATTCATTTTTTTTGATTGTTCTAAAGTCCGCTCTAAGTATGAAGCTATTAGTTCGTCGCCAATACTGTCGTCCGCATTGTCTTAGTATTGCCCTGGGCGCAACATAAAAAAGAATCAAATCGTTTCGGAATTAATTTTTTATTTAAGCTTATAAATGTTCTTTAACACTTTATTGCAACAGGCAGAAATTTACTTACTTAAGTTTGTTTCTATAAACACTGAAATCTCACACTAGACAGCTCTGAGTATTTTATTACTTTATTTGAAATATAAAAAAATGAACATCTCACTTACATTTTTTTAAATATGAAATTTGAACTTCGATCACGTGGTGTGGTGGCCGCTGCGATATGTTGTTTTCCGTCGGCCGCTCGTATTTGTTGATTTGTTTTATTAACTCGCTCAGCTCTCTTGGCTGGGGTTCTTAATTTTTTTGTGTTTGTTGTATGAGTGCGTATTTTTTGCACTGTTTTTGTTTTTTGTCGCAAAATTTGCTCTTGCTGTGTTTTGTTGTTCACTTTATTGAATCGTACCGCAACTGCGTTAGCTTGAAGAGTTGTTTCGGTTAGATAATAGAGTAACTGTTCACTTGTTGATTTCGTTTTTCTCTTCATTGAACCGTACCGCGTACTGGGCTATTTTCCGTTTGGGCGCCAATTAAAATAAGACTGTTTTATTAAGCAAGTATCTGTATTTGTTTTTATTTCTGGTATGTAAAAACCTTTGAAGAACAAATTTAAAACTGAAACTTAGGGCAAGCTTCATCGGACAACGAAGCCGCCGGTGCCGCTGGAATGTCGGCTGAATGCTGCGTCAGTTTCTGCAGCGGGCGATCAGGCAGCTTGCGCTTGTGAGTTTCGGGTTTCGGCTGCAACATCGTCGCGACGGCATCCGGCGCAGCAGCGTTGTAAGCAAACTCAAGCTTGCGCGTGTGATGCTGCTTCAGGAGTACAAGTTCGCCGATGTCCAGCTTCCACTCTCGGCAGCGTAAGTTGTAACACTTTCCTTGGTCCGCACTCGCTTGTTGTGCATTCTCGGCGACAGTCTTGTACACGTCCTGCAGGTGTCGTTCTTCTGGCGTCCTTGATTCCACTCGTATGACTGCAGTCACCTCTTCGTACAAGGGTCCCGGCAAACGAGGCTCGCGTTCTTGTATCAGATACGCTGGGCTAAATCCGGTGGTGTCCGAGGCGCTAGTATTAATCGCCAGGCTGACCTCTGGGAGGCGTTCGTCCCATGTCCGCTGCTGGTCGTCCACATACTTGTAATAACTTGACTTTACACTTGTAATAACTTTAATTAAACTTCAGAACGTTTGCTCTGTTTGAGTGTACTTTATTAAATGTTTACAATCTGTTTATTGGGTCTTTTATAATCCGCGCATACAATGCTTATATCTATGTATTCCTTATTACATATATTCATATACATATGTATGCAGAAGGTATTGACCATATATATGC
Source organism: Zaprionus africanus (assembly GCA_018151435.1). NCBI lineage: Eukaryota > Metazoa > Arthropoda > Insecta > Diptera > Drosophilidae > Zaprionus > Zaprionus africanus. The sequence continues at coordinate 209,344 of JAECXB010002236.1, forward strand.
AGAAGGCATTGACCACATGAGCTGCCGCGCTCCGCGATCGGTTTATGAATGAGCGTTGGATCGTATTACTCAACGCTGGAATGCTTATGTAGTTATTGGTGGTCTTTTTACGTTACGTTTACTATGACAAATTTTCACAATGTATTTATGCAAAGTTATATCAATCCTTTATTTGATAATAGGGTAGATATGCTACATCTCCCTTTTTAAAGAAATGACGTAATACATGTAGTCATTTAGCTTTAGTGTTAATATATTGTGTTACAAAATATACTTTTTCGAAATGATATTGATTTGTTTCTTATTATTTATCTAATTAATAACAATGGTTTGTCTCGATGCATTTGTGTTTAATGACAAAAGATATATATTTTTTTTATAGTGAATTACGTTATGTTTTGTTTTATGTTTAACTTTCTTAGAAGAATATATTTTTTTGTTTTTTTTTTTATTTTTTTTTTTTTTTTTTCTTTTTGGGTTGATCAGACCTTTTTTAAATGAAACGTTTCATTGATTATATATTTTTAGCCTATCCTTATGTACTTTTTGTTTCTTTTGCTTTTTGTCTAGAATTATAATGTTATCTCTGTCTTCTATGGTTTCTACGGTATATGGACCTAAATATACTGGATCTAACTTATGACCCGCTTCGTTTCTTAATATAACTTTATCTCCTATTTTTAATTCAAAATCTGATGTTTTCTTATCGTAATTTTGTTTCCTATAAAACTTAGCTTTTTCTAACATAAGTCTAGCTCTTTTATATGCTATTTCTAATCTAAATTTTATTTCCTTAGAGTTATTTTCTACATTGTATAGTGGTTCTACTTTATCTGTTTTATTAAAGTCTACGAACTGTCTTGGCAATCTTACAAAGACTAGTTCATATGGACAGTATTCATGCATGACTGATGGTGTTGTGTTAAAACAATAGGTAAAATATTGTATCCAAGTATCCCAATCAGTTTTGTCTGCAGAAATGTATGAACGAATGTATTCATCGAATGTTCTATGACTTCGTTCTATTGTCCCTAAGGTCTGGTGATGATATGCGGTTGATGTAAGATTTTCAATCTTCATATATTTACACATATCTAAAATTACCTTGTTTTTATACTCGGTACCCATGTCCGAAATGAACGTCTTCATTGGACCATACTTTAGTATTAAATTTTCGAATATAGCTTTCGCGACAGTATTTGCGCTCTTGTTTGCAATTGGAATGGCCACTAGATACTTTGTTAAATCACATATTAGTGTGACGATGTATTCATTGCCATATTCTGATTTAAGTAGTGGACTAACGGTGTCCACTATCACTCTATCGAAAGCATTTGTTGGGGTTTCTGTGTTAGTCATTGGGGTCTTCGTATGTGTCGTTGTTTTCGACATTTGGCATTTATGACATCTACGTATGTACTCTTTTATATGACGAGTCATATTTTTCCAATAATAGTGTCTTTTTATTTTTGCTAGCGTTCTTGTAATGCCTGTATGACCTTGAATTGGATCGTCATAAAATGTAGACAGTATTGATTGTATCTCTTTTTCAGTTTGTATAAAGGTCACCGGCTGGAGTAGCGCTACTCTTAATGATTTTAATTTCTTGTTGCCCATATGTTTGAAAGAATCTATTGAAATGGATTCAAAGATTTTTTCGTTCGGTGCCAATTTGAGTTGGCTGATTTTTAGCATACCGGCTTGCATTTCAAGCCTTTGGAAGAACTGACCTAAGTCTAGAATTCCATGGGTATATAAATCGTCAACATCAATTCTTGCAATAACTTTATTTCCTCGTTTTAGTAAACAAGTAGATTCAGTTATTCGCAAGGTCACTACTTTTCGTATTTCATCATTTGTTATGACTTCATGTACGTTGGGCTTAGATACATTTTGGATTCTTTGCCTAGGCAATAGTTCCTTATTTGTTACTGTACAGTTTTTATCATGTCTACTTTGTTGCCTGGTAGTGACTTTTAGGACTTTATTTTGCATGTCTTTTAGTTCTTTTATATTTATACGCGAAAGTGCGTCTGCTACGAAATTATCTTTTCCCTTTAGGTATTCTACCGTGAAGTCGTATTCTTCAAGCTTCAAGCCGCATGCGAGTTAATTTAGAACTGGGATTAATCATAGAAAATAGATACGTTAATGGTCTGTGGTCCGTTTTAATAGTGAAATGTTTGCCATAAATGTATGGTCTAAAATGGGTGATTGCCCAATGAATTGCCGCTAGCTCTTGTTCCGTTGTACTCTTATTGCTTTCCCCTTTTGTAAATGAACGAGATGCATAAGCTATTGGGAGCTGAATCCCGTCACGGTTCTGAGTTAGAACCGCTCCGCAAGCTTGTTTACTAGCATCCGTTATAATGCAAAATTCTTTGCGAAAATCAGGATATTGTAATAATGTGGGGTACATAAGCTTTTCTTTAAGGTATTCGAATGCGTTTTGGCATTCGCTTGACCATTCAAAAGAGACATTCTTTTTACATAATCTAGTTATGTGCCGTGAATAATCGGCGAAGTTTCTTCTACAAATCGTCTTGCGCTGTCCGCAATTGCTGCCTCGGTTGTAATTGTTGTGGTTGCTATTTCTGCCACGATTATAACCTCGGCCTCCTCTATTATTGTTATTTGCACCTCGTCGATAAAATACCACCTTGATCAAAAAGTTCCCGGAATCACCACCGTGTGGCGCTTTCAATCACCCGATTTTAGTTCTCTTTTTTTTTTTAGGTTGGCACAACCCTCATTGACATTCTATAAAATTTTCAGCTTGATAGTGTGACATTTGTAAAAGTGACGCCGTACCACCTTGATCAAAAAGTTCCCGGAATCGGGACCACGATAACGCACCGTCGCACAATGCCATCATTATCCGTGAACATTTGGCTAAAAACGGAACGAATACCATTCAACAACCACCGAATTCTCCTGACTTGGCTCCCTGCGACTTTTTCCTATTCGGTCGACTCAAGAAACCGCTCCGTGGAACACGTTTCAGCACCCGGGATGAAATCATGGAAAAATCGAAGATGGGTTTGATGGCCATACCGCAAATTGAATATGAAAAATGTTTCAAGGATTGGATCAAGCGCTGGCTTTTACAGCTATTGTAGTGCTGTATTTATTTGCAAGGGATTGGCTGAGACCGTCACTGATATAGGCGCCTTCAAGGGCCTTTGTCAGTTTCTCTACCTCTTGGGTGTATTGGTTAGCCGTTTTATTTTTCTGTTGCAGATTGAGAAGTTTGGCAGATATAGCTTCTACCGATTCTCCTTTTACTGCACTTGACAGTTGGGTAATGATTGCAGCATTACTTATAAGATTCCTTGCATGGCTTTAAGTTTAGTTTTTATAAGGCTTATCGCTGTTGTCTCATGCGTGCCTTTTAAGGTGTCTAATAGACCTAGAGCATCTATAAAACTTTGTAAATTTTCGTGCCTACCATCAAACTCTGGTATCAGAGATGTGGCTAGCCTGATAAATTCGGTCAATGTCTGTGCCATTTCAATTCGATCGCTTCCCTCCAGTGTTTCAATGTCACTATCGGATTCAGCGTCGCTTGATTGAATAGATTCGTCCAGTCCTTTAAACTGGTCGGGATCGAAGTACACCAATTGACTTAGACTTTCTGGCACGTTAATCAGAATATGTCTTCTTTTTCTGATATTAATTAATCTTGTGTTTAGAGATTTTATTACGCTTTTACATTTTTAAGGTGCTTAGATGTGAATCTATTTGTATACTTGTTTACTAAGGTAACTATATTATTGTATTCTCTTACTACTATCTCTGTATGGTTTTTTAACGTTTCTGCTTTTATTACTGCATCTTTATTTATGCATTTATATGATTTGTCAAACTTATAGCGAAATTCGTCTATACATTTCGCTATTTCTCTCCATTCCATTCTTGCAATGGAATTTGTTATTCATTGTTTCTTCTTTTTTTTTCAAATCTGATCTAAACGGTTCGGCCTGCCCATGTATCTTTTCTTAATGATTTTATTATGCTTTACATAAATAGTAAGCAAGAATTGCAAGACTAATACTATTGTTATTATCAATAGTAGGATCCACAACGCATTTATATCGTCTGTGTGATCAATTATTCTAACATTATTTACTACATTGGCAGTATTGTCCTTTGCCTCACTAGAATCACTAAACCATCCCATTTTATCTATATTCAATGAAACGGATCTTTTTAAAAAAAAATGAGATGTTCTATTGGGAGCTTGAAAGAAGGAAAAATTATTTTCTTCTTAAAAATCAAAAAATGAATTTAAAATTTTTTTTATATTTAGTCAAAAATAAGAGTTTTTATATTGTTGTCATTTAACACAAAAAGGTTTTGCAGCTGAGTATATATGTATACTCAGTGCCAGAGACATGGAAATATTAATGGTTAATATATGTGGTTGGCTCACATAGTCGTTTACAAGAATAAAAAAATTCTCCAACCACATTGTTAGTGAGAAAGCCTAACAGATTTTAGTATTTTCCAAGCAGTGGTTTCCCGCCTCGTCTTGGGTTTAGAAATTAAATCTAAAGCAAATTGGGGCATTGGTATTTATGCAGCCCGTTTGCGTTGTTTCGCACCTTGCAAAACTTATTTTTTGTGTTTGAAGACGCTCTTTGTAGCGTTGTCGGGATGCATCTGCTTGAACTTTAGGCAAATTGGGGCATTGGCATTTATGCAGCCCGTTTGCGTTTCTTCGCACTTTGGCGAAGCTCGCTTTCAATTTTTTCGAGACGCTCTATGTAGCGTTGTCGGGCCGTCTCCTCTTTTGCCAACTGGGTCATCTCCTTGACCAGTCGGCGTTGCTGAAGCAGTTTTACTCTTCTGCCAGAGCGCTTGTGTTTTTTCACCTCCTGCCTTTCTTTTCGTGCCCGGTACTCAGCTATTGTGAGTGGGCGTGGTCCATCGGCGGGGCTCTGCTGGAGCGCTTCTTCCAGCGTTGGTAAGTCCCTTTGTGCTGTGGGCTGCGCATTAGCAAATTGTGGCTCACCTGCCATCAATTGCCTCTTTGTGTTGCTGTGTGTTATTGTGTGTTTGTTGTGTATACTATGTACTGTGGGCCTTGCACATGACACACATTTATTTAACACCACACATTTATTTAACACCACACAATCACAACACACGTGACAGCAGGACTCGAGACCGAGTCACGGTCGTCATGTAATAACTTGACTTTACACTTGTAATAACTTTAATTAAACTTCAGAACGTTTGCTCTGTTTGAGTGTACTTTATTGAATGTTTACAATCTGTTTATTGGGTCTTTTATAACCCGCGCAAACAATGCTTATATCTATGTATTCCTTATTACATATATTCATATACATATGTATGCAGAAGGCATTCACCATATGTATGCAGAAGCCATTGACCACATGAGCTGCAAAGTGCATGCTGAACATTCCCGCGCTCCGCGATCGGTTTATGAATGAGCGTTGGATCGTATTATTCAACGCTGGAATGCTAATGTAGTTATTGGTGGTCTTTTACGTTACGTTTACTATGACAAAGTGTCACAATGTATTTATGCAAAGTTATATCAATTCTTTATTTGATAATAGGGTAGATATGCTACATACTGTGCCACCATCGTTTTCACCGTAGGGTTCTGCTGCGGGGTGTACGACGCGGTGTGTTGCACGGTCCATGGCACCAACTCCACCCACTTTGAAAAAGCGTCTTAAAATACCAGTAACATGGTATTCCCGTGGGTGTAACGCGGGAGTGGTCCTACGGAGTCCGCAGAGAGTACGTCGAATAGTGATTTTAAATTGCAGGCAGGTCTCGCACTTCCGTACGTAACGTGCTACGTCCCCGAAAGAGACCTGGCCAGAAATACCGCTGACGAATCCGATTGGCATTGTGGCTTCGGCACGCACAATTTGCGAGGTGTGAGTCCTCGTCGTCCGGCCTAAATCGTCTTCGTCGATATAGCTGATAGCCGGATACCTCTCGGGTTCCCTTTTTATCAGCGCCGGCATCCGGGTTATCCACGCACAGGGTGGGTTTTTCTGGGTGACCTGTTGTAGGGTCTCCAAGGACTGTCTGGACAAAGCGTCAGCCACTATGTTCTGGTCCCCGCGGCAGTAAGGGTAACTGTTGAAGTTCTAACGCCCAGCGCGCAATGCTTCCAGTAGGGTTCCCGAAGTCACTTCAATGCCAGGTGATCCGTGACTACGTCGAAATCGTAGCCCTCCAGGTAGCATCGCAGCTTCCTTATCGCCCACGCTATGGCCAGGCACTCCTTCTTCGTAGTCGAATAGCGGATTTTGGCTACTGAGAGGCGTCCGCTTGCATATGCGACGACTCGTTCGGTTCCCTGGATCAGTTGCGTCAACACCGCTCCTAGTCCGATGTCGCTCGCATCCGTCTGGAGTGTGAAGCGCTCGGTAAAGTTTGGGCAGGCTAGGACCGGTGCTTGCGTGAGACTTGTCTTCAGCGCCTCGAACGCTCGCTGCTGGTCCTCGCTCCATACCAATTTGCGGCCCTTCTCCAGCAACGTTGACATGGGTTGTACCAGGGTAGGCATCTCCTTAGTTCCCTAACGGTTGTTGGTGGCTGGAGCTCCTTGATCGCGGCGATCTTGCCAGGATCGGTGTGGATGCCACCTTCGCTGACCTGATGCCCGAGGTAGATGATGCTCTTTTGGAAGAAGCTGCACTTGGCCTTATTCAGGCGCAAGTTCGTCTTCTGAAGTCCCTGAAACACCTCTCGAAGGTTGTCCATATGCTCCTGTAGGGAACATCCCATTACGATGGTGCCGTCGACGTACGCCCTGCCCGGTACTGTGAGCGCGGTGTATTCTCTGCTGCTCCGGCCCATGGGTATCTGCCAAATCCCGCTCTTAAAGTCCAGCGTGGATATATACTTCGCGTCCTCGAGTTTCCCTGGATATGGTTGATCCGTGGTAACGGGTAGGCGTCTGGCATGAATTTCGCATTGAGCTGCCTACAATCCACACACTTTCGCATCTCTCCCCTCTTTTTCCCAAAGAATACAATGGGTGCACTGTATGGGCTCCTGTATGGCTCGATCCTTCCATCTCGCAGAAGTTCATCAACTTGCTCATTGATGATCTTCTGCATGGTCGGATTTTTCGGGTAGTACCTCTACTTTATTGGATACTCATACCGCATACTGATAGTGCGCTCCGCAATGGGGGATACCCCCATCAAACCGTTAACTGTAGAAAGGCCTCCACCTGTTCTTCTTCTGTAGCTATACTTGCTCCTTGTGCCTCGACGCCCCGCAAGGCGGCGTGGCTAGCCATGAGCTATCTGCTCTTTTTTGTATTGCCGTTTGTTCCGTTGATCCGGCTGGTGCACCTCGCCTCGTTCGCCCTGTGACCACGTAGATCCTTGCTGGTATACCTCGCAACGTTAGCTCGGTGTTCCCGTTAGTTCTTGCTGACACACCTTGCCTCGTTCGCTCGGTGATCCCGTTGGTCCTTGCCTATGTGTTTCTTGTGTCCTGGTTGATTTCTCTCCTTTCTGGCATATTTAATTTTGTGTCCTGGGTGGTTTCTCGGGTCTTTCTTGTGGTACTCCTTGCTGCGGGTCAACCTCGCTTGGGCCACTGTGTCCTCGGCTGCTCGTCGGGATGTCCCGGGCGTCGATTCTGTCTCCCCAAGTGTGTTCTTCAAGTGTAATTTTGTTTGGCCACACTCCAGGGTCGCTTCAATGCCTCACAGGAAGTCCTTTCCTAGGATTACTTCGCCCAGAATGATGGGCAATACCAACATTGACACTGTCGTTCCCCTCTGTCCGAGCTGAATCCTCACTCGTAGGGCTCGTGTCATGTCTTTCGATGTTCCATCCGCCAGTGTGATGCGGATCAACGCTGCTCGTTCATTCTACGGTGTACTCAGCCTTGCAGTCATACGCTCGCTGATTAAGCTGCGTGTGGCCCGTGTCGATTGTGGCATCCGTTACTACCTCCTCGATCTTGACATGCGCGACGACACGGCCATTACTGCACCACAGAGGTGCTATTCCTGGGAACTGCGGTGTGGCGTCTCCAATCTGTTCCCTTGTGGCTGAAGACGCGCAGCATTTCCCGAAGTGGTCCGTCGACAGCAGTCCAGTCTAGCGTACAGCGTGTCATCAGCAGTCCCAGCAGAATAATACACGGTTATTTCGGCAGTCCGCCCGCATGTGTCCTTGGTTGCTCCTAGTGGTGCTACGTGTGGTGAAGCTCCTACTGTTGCGGGTGTTGTCGCCGTTTCGTTGTGTGTTTTTGGCATATTCGGGGCCTTCCCTTCGTTGATCCGACCGGTTTGTTGCTTGTCGCTGCAATTCCTTGGTCGTCTCGTAGGTGGTCAGGAGTTTGTTCAGCTGTGCCAGCGTTCCAAACTCGTGACGGACCGTGAACAGCTGGTACTCCGACATCATGTTATCGTAGATCCTGTCTAGCTTCGTTCTTTTGTGTACTTCGAGCGCCGCATCATCAGTCGCAGCGCCAGTACGTTATCCCGTAAGCGTTGGGTTCAGCTCCTGATGTTGTTCTCGAGCCGTTGGAAATATCGCGGGGGGAGAAAGAAATCCATAAACTCCAGCTTGAATTCTTTCCAGGTGACTTGGTAGAGAGTGTTGACTCTAAACCAATCCTCAGGCTGGCCCGTCAGCACATTGGCAACTGCTTGTGGTAGTTGTTGCACATCGATGCTGTATAACGCTACTTTCTCCTCCAGCTGCTCGATGAATCCCCAAAGGTCGGTCGCGTCGCCAATAAAGGCTACGCCCCTTTTCTAGACACGGTTGGCCAACTCATATGGGACTATCCATTTGTGGTCCAGTCCGCTGCTTCCAATGTTGACCGAAAACGTGGGGTTTGGCGCCGGAATGGGTAATGTGTGTTGACTAGCAGCGCTCCTCGAAAGACTCGCTGTCCGTCGGACCTCGAAACTCGGTATAGGGATGACACTCTCCGAGTCATCTTCCACCGGTGCCGGCGATGTGTCACGAGAGCGTGTCCCGGGTTGTTTGGGGTCCGGGGTAACCGCGTTGCCTAGACTTGTCTCTAGTTCCAGCAGTCGCTGCTCCTTGGACAAGACTCCTTGGCTGGCGAAGGCTACCAGGCGACTTTGCATTTCCTCTACTGTGCCGTTTGTGTCCAGTCCGAAATCCTTCAGGATGAGCTGCAGTTCGCTCTTGCGACGGAAAGCGATCCAGTGTGTTCCCATGCTTTGTAAAGTTTGCGATGCGCGGTTCAATTCGTTTCCACTGATTAAAAGCGAGCAGACGCGGTGACGGTGCTAAATAACAGTTTGCTGAATTCCTGTTGACTGAAGCTTGCACTGGTTGAATGCTTGTAAATCTCCGGCGAGATTTATGGACACGTGGATACTGCATTGGTTAAATGTTCTAAATTTCGGCGAGATTTATTGACACGTTGCTCTTGTACTACTCGAGGAGTGTCACGATGTTCCCGATATCGATTCTGTTTCCGATGTTAACTGCTTGCTTGCCCGATCTCGATTGCTTTTTTGGTATTCGACACCGAGTCTTATATTCACTTTTGGGAAGTAATTTTCAAAAATGTTTTGGTAGGATGTGCACAGTGTATCAACGTATGTTTTCTCGCGGTAAATAATTCTTTTACTTGTTCACGATGTATTCAGTTCACATGTCCGATCGCGACTGACTCCCTCGGTATTCGACAACGAGTCTTATAGGACTTGGCGCCAGCTATGCCGACGCAAGGAAAAGGTTAACGAATGTAAAAAGAGTCCAGAAAGGTCAAAGTTTGTGAGGGATTCTTCGCTGTGGATGGTGGCAACATCCGAGTCTACTGAGTCCTCTAGTGCTTTCCAACGCTTTTATTTTGGCATTCGGGTTTTTGTCCAATACCGAAAAGGTTAATGGCTGGTGGTCTGTATGAATGCTAAGATTCTTAACACCATACAAGTAATTTCTAAGGTTTTAAGTGCCCATACAATGGCGAGAAGCTCACGCTTATTTGTGGCAAAATTTACCTCGTTACCTCGCAGTGTTCGCGAGATCATTGTTGTCTAGAGAAAGTACCGCTCCCAGTCCGTAGCCATACGCATCTGTTGTGAGGTCAAAAAGCTTTTTGTAATTTGGGTTGGACAACATAACATCTTCGGAGGCCAGTATATTTTTAAGCCTATCGAAGGTTTAATTTTGATCTGGTGACAACTCGATTATCACCTTTCGTGAGTAGTTGACACTTACTTTGCCATTTTCGCCTTTCAAGATATCTGTTGGGGGCTTTGCGATGTTGGCAAAACCCATTAAAAAGCAGCTATAGTAGCGTGCTAGACCTAAAAATGACCTAAGAGCGAATAGGGTTTTCGGTTATCGGGCGAGGACCGAATCCTGCCTCTGCACACTGTAAATCCCAAACTTTCCACGCTTTTTTTAAAAAACTTGGATTTTTCTGGAGACACCCGCATTCCTGCGTCCCTAAGGTTTTTCAAGACCCACTGAATGTCTCTGACGTGGTGTTCTTTGGACTTGGAGAAGATTATAACGTCATCGACGTCAACATAACATATCCTATCAATTTGTTCGCGAAGCACATCATCGATGGCTCGTTGAAAAATACTTGGGGCATTTTTCAGCCCGAAGGGGAGTCTACAAAACTCGTACTTCCCGTTGTTGACAGAGAACGCTGTCTCTTTCAGCCAATTCGATTTGTTGAAACCCTGACTTGACGTCCAGCGTAGTGAAATACTTAGCCTCTTATGATTTAGTTTCCTAAAATTAATAACCAGGCGCTTTTGTTTGTGACCCGCTTCGTCGATGCTTATTTTGTCGACGACCCATATCGGGTTATTATAAGGGGACTTTGACGGTCGTATTATGCCATTCGCTAGAAGTTCTTTAACCTCTGCATTGACAAAGTCAGATACGCCCTTTGGATACGGATAAAGTTTTGAGTAAACTGGGTCGTCATCCGTTGGTATGGTGGCAACCGTATTCATGTTGTACGGTAGGGACTCGTTAACGTCCGCAAATGCCTTTACCATTTTGTTGATCATACTATCAAAAGTGGATCTGGCAGCAGGAGGGACATCTGCGTCATTAATCCGAATATGGTGCACCTGTTGACATTTAGTGAACTCGATTTTTTTCTATCCCACATTCGTGTTTAATGACGTTGTTTGTTAGATCTATTTGAGTATTGATCTGTTTTAACAGGTCAAGGCCAATTATGCCATCAAAGTCATTAAGTGACTCTAGCATGAAAAAATAGGACTTTACATCGAAAAGGTGGATTGAGCATTTCTGGTCGATCTCAGTGTGCCCATGAATTGATTTGACTTGAAAAGTGCTGTCAACTGACACCCAGTGTGCCAGTTCGGGAAGGGGTTTTATGTAATTTTTTGAGGCCCCTGTGTCTATCAGAAGTCTGATAATTCGCCCTGCAACCTTTCGTATTATGAATGGAAGCAGGGAGCTTCCGCTAAAAATTACAGCTTTCGACTCCGGACAAATCATCCTCAACTTGTGTCATTTCATGCTGTGACCGGGACTCGGTGTCACCGCTATTCTCTTTTTGGGGTAGATGATTCAGATTTTGTTGGGTTCTCATGGACTGGCCGCCGTAACTTTGATTGTTCTTGTAACCCCGTGTGGGTTGCCTGAAGCGCGAGGAGGAATCTACCTCCATTGGCTCGGGACCCCGCCTTTGGGACTTTTGGTTGTTAAAGCGCTGTTTCGTGCCATTTGGGTTTTTCTGGTAATTTTTGTCTTTTTGATTGTTTTGGTAGTAGGGATTCTTGCTTTGAGGATTTTCTTCCTTTGCCTGTTGGGCGTTCTGACGCCAGTTCTGAGACTTTTGCGAATTTTGTTTATAAGGCTGAGGGGAGGTCTATGGGTTGTGCCGTTAAGATCGCCCACTTCAGAGATTTTTTTAATCCTGAGACGAAAACGTGAAGCGCGTCGCTTCTAAACTTTTCGTTTAATATAGCTGCTGCGGCGGAGTCGTGCGTCATTAGTTTTTTATTTGTCAATATTGTATGTTTTTTTTCGACCTCGTCGAAATATTGCAGCGGTGGTAAGTTGCCCTGCTGAACCGTGCTTATGGAAATCTAACGTGGAAATCTAACCCAGCAATAATGGCTTTAAAATTCAACACTGTGTTAAATGAGGCCAGCACAGCATCTGCTGGTCCCCTTACTTTGTTTCTGATCATAGCTACTGCCTGGTAGTGTCTTGAGGTGCCGTTGTGTGGCTCGAAGACCTTATAGGCTGCGGAAGCGGCTTGCCTCCACGAAAAATAATTTTCTATCTTTCCGTCGAACTCGGGGATGGACTTTGCAACATCTAGGGTCTCGTCGCAGCGGGCCCCTGGCACGATTTTGGCTTCTTGGAAAATATCTGTCTGTGGTGCAGAAACTCTAGTTTTACTAAGCTGGTTAGGCTTAAGGCTATCTTCTCCTCCTAATAATAATAAGCGGGTTTGTTGCTCAAGGGTTGTCTGCACTTTAGCCTCTATCTGGGCAACCTGTTCAGAATTCATTTTTTTTTTATTGCTCTAAAGTCCGCTCTAAGTATGAAGCTATTAGTTCGTCGCCAATACTGTCGTCCGCATTGTCTTAGTATTGCCCTGGGCGCAACATAAAGAAGAATCAAATCGTTTCGGAATTAATTTTTTATTTAAGCTTATAAATGTTCTTTAACACTTTATTGCTATAAACACTGAAATCTCACACTAGACAGCTCTGAGTATTTTATTACTTTATTTGAAATATAAAAAAATGAACATCTCACTTACATTTATTTTAAATATGAAATTTGAACTTCGATCACGTGTTGTGGTGGCCGCTGCGATATGTTGTATTCTGTCGGCCGCTCGTATTTGTTGATTTGTTTTATTAACTCGCTCAGCTCTCTTGGCTGGTATAGCTGATAGCCGGATACCTCTCGGGTTCCCTTTTTATCAGCGCCGGCATCTGGGTTATCCACGCATAGGGTGGGTTTTCCTGGGTGACCTGTTGTAGGGTCTCCAAGGACTGTCTGGACAAAGCGTCAGCCACTATGTTCTGGTTCCCGCGGCAGTAATTAACGTTGAAGGGTAACTGTTGAAGTTCTAACGCCCAGCGCGCAATGCTTCCAGTAGGGTTCAATGCCAGGTGATCCGTGACTACGTCGAAATCGTAGCCCTCCAGGTAGCATCGCAGCTTCGTTATCGCCCACGCAATGGCCAGGCACTCCTTCTTCGTAGTTGAATAGCGGCTTTTGGCTACTGAGAGGCGTCCGCTTGCGTATGCGACGACTCGTTCGGTTCCCTGGATCAGATGCGTCAACACCGCTCCTAGTCCGATGCCGCTCGCATCCGTCTGGAGTGCGAAGCGCTCGGAAAAGTTTCGGCAGGCTAGGACCGGTGCTTGCGTGAGACTTGTCTTCAGCGCCTCGAACGCTCGCTGCTGGTACTCGCTCCATACCAATTTGCTCATTGAAGATCTTTTGCATGTTCGGATTTTTCGGGTAGTACCTCTACTTTATTGGGTACTCATCCCGCATACTGATAGTGCGCTCCGCAATGGGGGATACCCCCATCAAACGGTTAACTGTAGAAAGGCCTCCACCTGTTCTTCTTCTGTAGCTATACTTGCTCCTTGTGCCTCGACGCCCCGCAAGGCGGCGTGACTAGCCATGAGCCATTTCCTAGGGCGTCGGCGCTTAGTCGGGCCTCCCACGGTGACTTGGCCATCTGCTCTTTTTTGTATTGCCGTTTGTTCCGTTGATCCGCCTGGTGCACCTCGCCTCGTTCGCTCTGTGACGACGTAGATCCTTGCTGGTATACCTCGCAACGTTAGCTCGGTGTTCCCGTTAGTTCCTGCTGACACACCTTGCCTCGTTCGCTCGGTGATCCCGTTGGTCCTTGCCTATGTGTTTCTTGTGTCCTGGTTGATTTCTCTCCTTTCTGGCGTATTTATTCTTGTGTCCTGGGTGGTTTCTCGGGTCTTTCTTGTGGTACTCCTTTCTGCGGGTCAACCTCGCTTCGTTCGCTTGGTCGTGCCTCCGCGCCAGGTGTCCTGGGTCCCGGTTCACCTGAAGGGGTTCTTCCGACGTGCCATGGAGCAATCCGGTGGTAACGCCGCGCTCCTGTAGCTGTCCTGGGCCACTGTGTCCTCGGCTGCTCATCGGGATGTCCCGGGCGTCGATTCTGTCTCCCCAAGTGTGTTCTTCAAGTGTTATTTTGTTTGGCCACACTCCAGGGTCGCTTCAATGCCTCACAGGAAGTCCTTTCCTAGGATTACTTCGCCCAGAATGATGGGCAATACCAACATTGACACTGTCGTTCCCTTCTGTCCGAGCTGAATCCTCACTCGTAGGGCTCGTGTCATGTCTTTCGATGTTCCATCCGCCAGTGTGATGCGGATCAACGCTGCTCGTTCATTCTACGGTGTACTCAGCCTTGCAGTCATACGCTCGCTGATGAAGCTGCGTGTGGCCCGTGTCGATTGTGGCATCCGTTACTACCTCCTCGATCTTGACATGCGCGACGACACGGCCATTACTGCACCACAGAGGTGCTATTCCTGGGAACTGCGGTGTGGCGTCTCCAATCTGTTCCCTTGTGGCTGAAGACGCGCAGCATTTCCCGAAGTGGTCCGTCGACAGCAGTCCAGTCTAGCGTACAGCGTGTCATCAGCAGTCCCAGCAGAATAATACACGGTTATTTCGGCAGTCCGCCCGCATGTGTCCTTGGTTGCTCCTAGTGGTGCTACGTGTGGTGAAGCTCCTACTGTTGCGGGTGTTGTCGCCGTTTCGTTGTGTGTTTTTGGCATATTCGGGGCCTTCCCTTCGTTGATCCGACCGGTTTGTTGCTTGTCGCTGCAATTCCTTGGTCGTCTCGTAGGTGGTCAGGAGTTTGTTCAGCTGTGCCAGCGTTCCAAACTCGTGACGGACCGTGAACAGCTGGTACTCCGACATCATGTTATCGTAGATCCTGTCTAGCTTCGTTCTTTTGTGTACTTCGAGCGCCGCATCATCAGTCGCAGCGCCAGTACGTTATCCCGTAAGCGTTGGGTTCAGCTCCTGATGTTGTTCTCGAGCCGTTGGAAATATCGCGGGGGGAGAAAGAAATCCATAAACTCCAGCTTGAATTCTTTCCAGGTGACTTGGTAGAGAGTGTTGACTCTAAACCAATCCTCAGGCTGGCCCGTCAGCACATTGCCAACTGCTTGTGGTAGTTGTTGCACATCGATGCGGTATAACGCTACTTTCTCCTCCAGCTGCTCGATGAATCCCCAAAGGTCGGTCGCGTCGCCAATAAAGGCTACGCCCCTTTTCTAGACACGGTTGGCCAACTCATATGGGACTATCCATTTGTGGTCCAGTCCGCTGCTTCCAATGTTGACCGAAAACGTGGGGTTTGGCGCCGGAATGGGTAATGTGTGTTGACTAGCAGCGCTCCTCGAAAGACTCGCTGTCCGTCGGACCTCGAAACTCGGTATAGGGATGACACCCTCCGAGTCATCTTCCACCGGTGCCGGCGATGTGTCACGTGAGCGTGTCCCGGGTTGTTTGGGGTCCGGGGTAACCGCGTTGCCTAGACTTGTCTCTAGTTCCAGCAGTCGCTGCAACTGCTCCTTGGACAAGACTCCTTGGCTGGCGAAGGCTACCAGGCGACTTTGCATTTCCTCTACTGTGCCGTTTGTGTCCAGTCCGAAATCCTTCAGGATGAGCTGCAGTTCGCTCTTGCAACGGAAAGCAATACAGCGTGTTCCCATGCTTTGTAAAGTTTGCGATGCGCGGTTCAATTCGTTTCCACTGATTAAAAGCGAGCAGACGCGGTGACGGTGCTAAATAACAGTTGCTGAATTCCTGTTGACTGAAGCTTGCACTGGTTGAATGCTTGTAAATCTCCGGCGAGATTTATGGACACGTGGATATTGCACTGGTTAAATGTTCTAAATCTCCGGCGAGATTTATTGACACGTTGCTCTTGTACTACTCGAGGAGTGTCACGATGTTCCCGATATCGATTCTGTTTCCGATGTTAACTGCTTGCTTGCCCGATCTCGATTGCTTTTTTTGGTATTCGACACCGAGTCTTATATTCACCTTTGGGGAGTAATTTTCAAAAATGTTTTCGTAGGATGTGCACAGTGTATCAACGTGTGTTTTCTCGCGGTAAATAATTCTTTTACTTGTTCACGATGTATTCAGTTCGCATGTCCGATCGCGACTGACTCCCTCGGTATTCGACAACGAGTCCTATAGGACTTGGCTGCGCCGGCTAGCCGACGCAAGGAAAAGGTTAACGAATGTAAAAAGAGTCCAGAAAGGTCAAAGTCCGCGCACACGTCAGCATGCGCAGTAGTCGTAGACACGTGTACAAATTGTCCTATGAATTATGTTTTTATACCCTTCGACCATTAAAAATGTTCAAAAAAGGGAATACTAACTTTGTGCAAATGTCTGTAACAGGCAGAAGAGAGACCCCACAAAGTATATATATTCTTGCTTAGCATCACTAGCCGAGTCGATTAAGCCATGCCTGTCTGTCCGGATGTCCGGCTGAACACACAGATCTCAGCTATTATAAAAGCTAGAGACACCAAATTTGACATGAAAGTTTCTGTTTACCCGGCGCAGAAGAAGTTTATTTGGGTACCACGCGAACCGCCCCCGAAAATCAATAATTTAATCTTTTAAACTGATATGTGAGCGACATATTAAAGATACAACATTCTGAGTAATACCATACTTAGCTAATTATAACACCAACATAACGTCGAAATTTCAATCCGATCGGACAACAAACACGAACGTTATTAAACAAAAACATTGTTCGCTTTAATTTTGTATACAGACCAGCAAACAGTAATGTCATTGCAACGCTCATGTAGGAAAAAAAAGGCAAGAGAATCCGAATTTGTTGTTCTCTTTTTTTCTATGCACACGCATTTTCTGCATTCAAACGCACACACATTCATTTGTTTCATGCATTTACACGTATTCACGTAAAGACGCATATAAAGGTGAATAGTTGTGATGCCTCACTGCTTTGGCATCATAGTAATGGGGCTCGCAAATACGAATCATATATGTACGGTTTATCTTCAGTTTATTTCTCCATTTAAATTCTTTTTTTTTAAGTATACATAAAAACTACGTCTTATCGCTATGGCCGCAAAGTTACAAGAAAGCTTTAGAAAGAATACAGCTAAGTTCAATTATACATCGACACATAGAGTGTTAATCCGCTGTTATGATAGCTGTAGCACCGGGTAACTCCGCTCATAATCCGTACAAAAGGCTTACGTTACGATATTTCTATTAAGTATTAAGTATCGTACAATTATGGACTCTTAACGTTTAAAAAAAGATTGGTGTATAACCTGTTAGAGCACACGCTCACGCACCCACTTGTCAACTAACGTTCACTCGCGATACGAACTGTGGGTGTGTATACTCAGAATCGCTCACTCGCCAGTGGAGCACCGGCATACCAGAAAGCACGACTCTGCGAATTCACACTCACACGGGCACACAAGTACACGACACCTTGCACAAATGCACTCAGAGAAAAATTTGGTCACTGGGTTTTTAATAAGTCACTGAGTTTTTAATAAATCACTGCGGGCTTTGTTAACTCTTTAATTTGAAACATGGTTTTTATTTATTTTTCTATGCTTCTTTGCTCACACTCGTTTCTTAAGATTAACTTGTCCCTGCCTTCCTGCCTACCTTGCACAAATCGTTGCGCATAACTGCGCTTTCAATATTTCCTTTTATTGCTCACTTATTTTCTTCTGCGACGGGATTCATTTCTCTAGTCATCCTTAGGCTGGGTTATCCTTGGGCTATTACTGGACTTGCACTGTCTTAATTAACTTGTTGTCACTTTTTTATTTTTCATAGAGGTATCACCCTCTAATGCTCATGATCGACTGTCCTTTGACCTAGTTACGCAGCTCGCGCTTCGCTGCTTGTGCTTTGTTGCTGCGTTTATGTCGCCGCTGCTTGTATGCCGCTGCTGCGTGCCTTCGGCTGATCGTGCCTAGCTGCTATTTCTCAGCTCGTATTTCGCTGCTTGCACGGCTCTGTTCGCATTTCGTTGCATGTCCGGCGCTGTTGCTTGCCTTCCGTCGCTATCTGTCTGGCGCTGCTGCCCTAAAATTGGTTGTGATGCCGTTGCTTGTATGCCGCTGCTGTCCGTGCACGAGCTCTGGGTTACTTAGTATAAGTTATATTATTAATGTCAACAATGATTTGAAAAGTAACTACAAAAATGCCTGTAACATATGTGTGGTTGATATAGTTTAAACCGGATACTAGAATAGCTCCGTCTATAATAATTTCTACAGGTTTGTTTTTAGGGCATGGATTTTAAAAAAATTCATGGTCTACTGTGTTTGTCGGAACGCAAATGTGCATAACAGGCAGAAGGTGGCATCTCCGACCCCATAAATTATGTATATTCTGAATCAGTATCAACAGCCGAGTCGAATGAGCCATGTCTGTCTGTCCGTCTATCCGTATAAGAACTAGAACCATAAAATATACATACGTTTATATTCAGGTGTCTTAAAGTTTTTTTGAAATTTTGCCACGCCCCTTCCCGCCTCTGTAAATCAGTAATAATAATTTAATATACACAATATACACCCAACAACCAAAGTTGTACATCTTGCATGACAAATACTTTGCCACGGGTGTATTCTGAAAATTTCATTTAAATCGGACTAAAAATAAGTGAGATATGATCCGAATTAAACTCGATTTGAACGTATACTTATGCGTCTATTAAGACCTAATTTACGCAAGCATACCGAAGTTAAAATCTAGCGTCGGACACTTTTTATTTGCATAGAATGGTAACATAATTAGCTCAGAATGCAACTTTGACGAGTGATCAACAAATGAGGCAATGGCTTAGTGGTTAGAGTGGCGGACGGCAATTCTTAGAGAATTTGTGTGTCGTGCGTGAGTGCGAGTCGAGTCCTACGCGCGGTTGGTCTGACTGTGTGACTTCTTATTTTAATTCCTTTTTTTGGTTTTTTTTTATTCTTATAAACTAAAAGGAAAACAGTTATTTGATTAAATATCAATAAAAATAGTTTTCAAAAATTGTGTTAAATATTTTGATGCAATATTTAAGACAAACAATAAGTTACGAATGTAAGAGCAGGTTGCCGATACATGCATGTCTGCATTTGCACATTTATGTTTCGGCGTCCCACTCTAACACGCATCAATTGCCGTTTTCGGCGTAAGTACGCAACTGTCAGATTTGTGCAACATTCGGCAAGCTTTATAAAAGTGTTCTTCTTAATAAAATATGTTGCGTACCAAAAAATTATAAAACTATTCTTATGTTGCTGTTTAAATTATTTAATAGAAAAGAAAGAAAAAAGGAAAACATGTCACACATTGATCGCGGCAGGAATCGAACCCGAGCACTGTCAACATCATTGTTTTTCGAATCCGGTACACACTTTATTATTCAACTTATTGTCTCTCGCTCTATCTAATGCTTATACTTCTTGTCTATTCGCTTTTGCATTGTTTATGTGTTCTTCTTCTTTTCTCTGTCAAATAAATTTGTGCGTGTCGTTTGAATTAAATAATAAGAATATAAAATTTATATTTTTAAATTTTTCCAAATAAAGCAGAATTTTCATCATAAATAACGGAATAATAATCCATGGCCTTGTGCTGAACAATAGTTTTGTTTGACTGTTTGTTAAATAAAGTAGATGTTTATTTAAGCTTAAGATTTATTTAGATTGAAATAAAAGTTTTTAAAAGTCACAAGGCGGCACGTGTGGTGTGCTTGACAGATAGCGATGGAAAGAGGATGAATTAGCGATGATTACGAGGATATCGATTACAGATTAATATCTATGCAAATTAAAATTTAAATAATTGTGATTGGCAAATTTAAAGGGGTGCCAGATCTCCATCGTACTCTCTCCTAGACTTCAAGTTGTGAATCGAACAGGAAGTCTAATACTGCGGCGTGGTCTAGATGTCTGATGACCAGGGCGGATAAAAATAGGCTCAGAAAAATGCGTTTTAGGCGCCTAAAAAAGCTTGAAAAATAGACAAAATAGGCTCTGAATTAGGCTCTGTAAAATAATGACAAAAAATTCAAAATATCGTTGAATAAGCTTGTTTTATTGAAAAGAGACAATTTCCATAGAGTTATAAAGTAAAAAAAATCAGAACAGATATTATCTACGTCCAATATTCCTTCGTTTACAGTACAGAATCACGTATTACGATTACAGTAATTACAATTCTATAATCAGTGCGTAATACTCCTGGGTATGCTTTGACCATGCGTGCACAAAATTCGCGATTTGTTTCTTTCGATGCCATATTTCACTTGCTATATTGCTGTTCAATCACATACAAAACAGTACTTTACGCAACAAGAGCTAACACCGGAATGAAAATCGATTCAAAATCCAGTTCAATCGATGAATTTGTGTGTTTACTTGAAATCTATACTTATCTCTACGTTGTTTTCAATCGATAACTTTGTGTGTTAACTTCGAGTTTATCTGTACTTATCTCTTCGTTTTTTTCGAATTTGTTTCACTTTCCCTTAAATTACAATGTTTATAAGAACTCGATAACAAGTGATGATGTCAATAGTCTTCATGGCACAGATGAATAATTCAATTATGGTTCACAATACTAATATAGATAGTCTTTAATATAATTTGATTAATGACGATTTATCTTTAAATTGATTTATCTTTAAATTGTGAGACAGTATCAAAATTGGCCAGATTGGGGTAAAGGTCCAATCAAGTCCAAATTTATGTGTTCGAAACGATGTGCTGTCAATTCATAGTGTTGAAGTGGTGAATGGGCATGACGAGTTACTTTGCATGTTTGACGAAACTTGCGATTTCCTTGTGCATCGACGGCCATATAAAACGTTGTTTGATGATCTTCGTTGTAGATCTAATGCCTCCATGAGTGATGTTGTGGAGTTTGCAGATGATTTTCTTCCTGAGTGGCTTTGGAATAAATGGTCGAGCTGTAGGAGTAGAGAAATCACATAAGATTGATGTTTCTGATTGAGGTAGGTTAACAGATTTGAGATGCACTGTTGTGTTATTGTCTTCCAAAAGTTGTTTAAGCTCTGGGCAATTTCTTTGTGCTGAGGCTAGTTGCTCGTAGTCGATAATGTTGCTTTCGATTGCTGCTATGCGAGATAATGTATCTGGTCCCGTGTTCTCGTATCCAGCGACGTGTAAAATGGTTGTTGTGAACTGACCAATGAAGCCCAATTGGCGGAGTTGTCTGGGTGATGCCTTATCCGGTCTCTGAGTGAACACGTAAATGAGCGGTTTGTGATCAGTGCGGAGATGGAATGATTTGCCTTTTAACAAATAGCGAAAATGCGAAATTCAAATAAAGAAAGTGAAATAAAATAAAAGCAAGTAATTGTGTGCAAAGATAAAATTCTTTTTCCCAAACAAAATTCACCAATTTTTTGGTAGTCGGCTTAGCTAAAATAATTGTGAAGTGTCAACCAACAGATCTTGCGTGCGTCGCTCATGAGTTTTCCAGGTCCATACAGACCAGTAAAGGTAGAATACGACAGTGAAGATAGTTGGGATTCAAATCACGACACTCAAGGAGTTAATTTGACATCGAACGACATGGACGTGAGCCAGGTTCAGGCTCTAATCGAGAGTGCTTCAGCTCAGCAAGAGAGGCGATTCCAGGCACAACTTAACACAATGAACGAACATTTACAACGTATAAGTATAGAAGTTCCACGAGTAATCACGTATGAGAGAATAACTGCCAACCCAGCAATTGCTTGTGACCTTTCACTTGACATCATAAAATCGGTACCGGAATTTCGTGGTACTCAGGAAGAATACGTGTCGTGGAGGCAGACAGCCACCGACTCATATGCAATTTTTAGACCATATAATGGAAGCAATGTCCATTATCAAGCTGTGACCATAATCAGGAACAAAATTAGGGGTTCAGCGAGAGCGTTACTATTTTCGCACAACACTGTGCTAAACTTTGATGCTATTATAGCAAGGTTGGATTGTACCTATGCTGATAAGACCTCATTACGCATGCTGCGCCAGGCATTAGACATGGTAAGGCAGGGCGACTTAAGTTTAGTGGACTATTACGATGAAGTCGAAAGAAAACTCACTTTAGTGACGAACAAAGTCATTATGACCCATGAACAAGAAGGCGCGAATTTGCTCAACGCAGAAGTCAGATCCGACGCGCTTCACGCATTCGTATCTGGTTTAAAAAAATCGCTCAGATCAGTTGTTTTCTCGGCTCAGCCGAGAGACTTACCGTTTGCTCTGGCTTTAGCTAGGGAGGCAGAGGTGAGTATGGAGCGAAGCAATTTTGCAAATTCATACGCCAGAGCTGTTGAAGAACGAGCTCAGGATAGTGAAAATAATAAAGGCCGCTCGCAGGGCAGGTCAAACAGAAATAACAGAAACGAGCAAGACCAGGATAAAACCCCGCATTATGTCAGGAGAAACAAAAACAACAGGCAAGAACCGAATAATAGGGAAAAACAAGATCAAGCCCCTGAACCTATGGAAGTAGATTCCTCGTCGAAATTTAGACAACGGACCAACTTGGACAAAAGTCAGACAAATGACCAGTACGCACAGAAAAGAAGGAATTCGTCTGAACGTTTTACAGGCCCAAGACGCCAGCGTATAAATAATGTAGTGCAGGCCCCCAAAACTTCCAAAGAACAGAAGGCAGAATATGAAAAGGCAGCTGCTGCTGCAGTAAACGACATTGACGATGAAAATGAGTCCACATATAATGATGACTCACTAAATTTTTTAGGGAACGTTCCCAGTTGCCGTTTATCGAACGCTAATTGGCTGGGAGAATACTAAAAATACTAATAGATACAGGGGCGGCCAAAAGTTATATAAAGGCTATAAAGGAGCTAAAAAACATAACGCCGGTCGCCAAACCTTTCACTTTTAGCTCAATACACGGCTCCAGTGACATTAAAAACAAGTGCTCAATGAGAGTATTTAACCGCACAAGCCCTTTCTTTTTACTAGACGCCATTATAGGCTTCAACTTGCTAACGCGAGCTGGAGTAACATTGAATTTGACCGAAAAGACAATAGAATACCAGGGTACAACAGAAAAGATACAATTTCACAGTTGTGACAGTGTGAACTTCACGGACGCTAATGATATAGTGGTTCCCGAGATTATAAAAAAGGTGTTCAGGAAAATTATACTAAGAAACCTAAAAGCGTTTTCGACCTCTAACGAGGCATTACCATTTAACACCTCGGTCATGGCCACAGTCAGAACGGAAGATAATGAGCCAGTATTTACTAGGCTATATCCCCACCCTTTGGGTTTCGCAGATTTTATCAACAACGAAATCAAACAGCTACTGGAACAAGGGATAATTCGACCGTCCAGGTCCCCTTACAACAGCCCATCATGGGTTGTTGATAAAAAAGGTTTTGATGCCGATGGAAACAGGAACAAGCGGCTTGTAATTGATTTTAGGAAACTAAATGAAAAAACAATCGCCGACCGATATCCAATGCCCAGTATTCCCATGATTCTCGCGAACTTGGGAAAAGCAAAATTTTTCACATCCTTAGATTCAAAATCAGGATACCACCAGATTAACCTCGCAGAACAGGATTGTGAAAAGACCGCGTTTTCGGTAAACGGGGGAAAGTATGAATTTTGCCGTCTACCATTTGGCCTCAAATATGCAGGCAGCATTTTTCAAAGGGCCATAGACATCGGGAAAATATATTACGTCTACGTAGACGACGTAATAATATTCTCAGAAAGCGAAGCAGATCATCTCAGACATATTGAAATGATTTTAAAATGCTTGATTGACGCTAACATGAGAGTATCCCAAGAAAAAACAAAATTTTTCAGGGATAGCATAGAGTACGTTGGATTTATACTAAATCGGGACCACGATAACCCACCGTCGCACAATGCCATCAAAACTAAAAACGGAACGAATACCAATCAACAACCACCGAATTCTCCTGACTTGGCTCCCTGCGACTTTTTCCTATTCGGTCGACTCAAGAAACCGCTCCGTGGAACTCGTTTCAGGACCCGGGATGAAATCATGGAAAAATCGAAGATGGCTTTGATGGCCATACCGAAAATTGAATATGAAAAATGTTTCAAGGATTGGATCAAGCGTTGGCATAAGTGCGTTGCAGTCGATGGGGAGTACTTTGAAGGGGACAATATCGATTTTGATGTTTAATCTTGTATTTTTAATTTTCTGAATAAATTCCGGGAACTTTTTGATCAAGGTGGTACGGCGTCACTTTTACAAATGTCACACTATCAAGCTGAAAATTTTATAGAATGTCAATGAGGGTTGTGCCAACCTAAAAACTAAAATCGGGTGACTGAAAGCGCCACACGGTGGTGATTCCGGGAACTTTTTGATCAAGGTGGTAGTTACCAGAGGGGGAGCGAGAACAGACCCAGAAAAGGTTAAAGCCATACAAGAATACGTCGAACCCAAGAACTTGTTCAGTTTGAGATCATTTTTAGGCTTAGCGAGCTATTACAGAAGATTTGTCAAAAATTTCGCCTCAATAGCAAGACCTCTGACAGACATACTGAAGGGTGGAAACGGCTCAATAAGTAAACATATGTCAAGGAAAGTTGGAGTTGAATTCAACGAAACTCAGCGCAATGCATTTGAATGTCTGCGAAATATTTTGGCATCAGAAGATGTCCTACTTATATACCCAGATTTCAAAAAACCATTTAACGTAACCACTGATGCATCAGCAAGCGGCATTGATGCAGTTTTGTCCCAAGAAGGTAGACCAATCAGTATGATTTCCCGAACACTGAAACAGGCTGAATTACACTATGCCACAAATGAAAGGGAATTGCTACCGATAGTGTGGGCTTTGGGCAAATTATAAAATTTTTTGTACGGCACAAAACAAATAAACATTTTTACCGATCACCAACCGCTCACCTTTGCAATATCGGACAGAAACACAAATGCAAAAATAAAAAGGTGGAAAGCCTACATTGATGAGCACAATGCTAAGGTTTTCTACAAACCAGGAGAGAAAATGTAGTAGCGGACGCCTTATCTCGACAAGATACTATTAACAACTTACAAGACCAACCGCAATCTGACGCTGCAACGGTTCATAGCGAATTATCATTGACCTAGACCATCGAATCCACTGACAAACCAGTCAATTGTTTCAGAAACCAAATTTTTTTGGAAGAATCATGTTTCTTTTTGAAACAATGTATAATATTATTCGGCAGCAAAATTCGCCATATAGTTAACTTCACTGACAAAAACGCCGTATTTGAAATACTCAAAGACATAGTAAACCCAGACGTTGTAAACGCAATATATTGCGATTTACCAACATTAGCTCGTTTTCAAAACGAACTTGTATCACATTTTCCGAGAACCAAGTTCTGGCACTGCAAAAATTTCGTCACAGACATAACTAACAAGAACGAGCAGTTGGAGATCATTACTGCCGAACATAACCGTGCGCACCGAGCCGCACAAGAAAACGTTAAACAAATTCTTCGCGACTACTTCTTTCCGAAAATAAACAAACTGGCTTCCGAAGTAGTTGCAAACTGCAAAGTTTGCTCCAAAGCAAAATATAGCAGACACCCCAAGAAACAAGAACTTGGGAAAACACCAATACCGACCTATACTGGGGAAAGATTGCATATTGATATATTCTCAACTGACAAAAAGTTGTTTTTAACATGCGTCGATAAATTTTCAAAATTTGCCATTACGCAACCCGTGGCGTCCAGAGCAATATTCGACGTTATAAATCCAATAATTCAATTGGTAAATATTTTCCCAAACATTAAGACCATATACTGCGACAATGAAGCCGCCTTTAACTCGGAGACAGTCACATCATTGCTCAAAAACAACTACAATATAAATGTCGAAAACGCCCCCCCACTTCACAGTTCTTCAAACGGTCAAGTGGAACGGTTCCACAGTACCCTAGCAGAAATCGCAAGGTGCCTACAATAAAACGATACACTCAGTCACAGACAAAACGCCCATGGAAATCGTACACGCAACACCAACTGAATTACGCCAGACCATACAGGATAGACTAACAAGGGCCCAACAGGACAACCTCGACAGATGTAACCCATCGCGACCAAATAGGGTTTTTGAGGTGGGAGAAAAAGTTTTTATGAAAAACAATAAAAGACTAGGCAACAAATTGACCCCGTTGTGCACTGAGGAGAGGATATTATTATTCATTACTATTTCTTCATTGCAGGCTTATGAGCATAATCTTTTACACGCTAGCAATAGCACAAGCGCGGATAACCGATTTTTCTCATGCCAACTACATACCCGTTATAGACGGGAATGTTTTTTTTTTTGAGCAACGCGATTTTTTGAAGCATACTAGTAACTTGTCCGATTTCAAACGTATAATAGACGAAACCGACAAAATGTCTGAATTATCTCCTCTGTCGCATATGCGAAAATTATTAGACGTAGATATAGATCACATAAGGAGCTTACTATCCACGCTGACCATACACCATAGAATCGCTAGGAGCTTACGCGTCAGACTTTGAAAAAATTAGAATGTTTGAAACCCAGTTAATTGAATCAAATAATAGACAGGTAATAGTTAATTCAAAGACTCAAGAACAGATCAATCAACTCACTGATACAATTAACAAAATAATTAAAGCTAAAAGGAACGATTTGGTCGACACTCCACATCTATATGAAGCTTTATTAGCCCGAAATAGAATGTTAATCACCGAAATACAGAATCTAATACTCACAATTACCTTAGCTAAATCAAATATAATCAACCCTACAATTCTCGATCATTCAGTCTTGAGATCACTTATTGAACACACGATAAATACACCAATAATCAGCTTAATGGAAGCTTCAAATATCAAGGTCTTTCAGTCCGAGAACATGATCCAAATATTAATATCCTATTTTTGGGTTAAGTCCAATTCCAAAAAGGTTAAAATTTTTCCCGTATCACTCCAACATGTAATCCTATAATACAATACCTTAGCTGAATGTGAGAGTAACATTTTAGCTCTCACCGAATGTATCAGTAAAACACAAGA
The DNA here is from genome assembly GCA_018151435.1 of Zaprionus africanus. Classification (NCBI taxonomy): domain Eukaryota; kingdom Metazoa; phylum Arthropoda; class Insecta; order Diptera; family Drosophilidae; genus Zaprionus; species Zaprionus africanus. The sequence continues at coordinate 236,460 of JAECXB010002236.1, forward strand.
CACATTCTGCAAGCTTGCGCACCACGACACCTGTGCACGATCACTCCACGCAGGAGGCACTGCCCATTGTAACACTCAGCCCAGCCACCTGAAAGTTATCATGCTCATCGATGAAGGCGTCATGATCGTCAACGAAAGTCCAGCGCGCATCGGCACAGACGATGGCCCAGAGCTGTTAAATAATGGCACACATCTCGTCACGTTCGAACACTCCGCCATCATAAATGGCACCAAACATGTGAACCATCGCACAACCATAAGAAAAACAGCGGGTATAGCAGGGTCATCACTTTTAAATATCATCGGTCATGATCCAGTACTCAGCTTGCCGCAACTCCACAGAATGAACAACCAAAATTTGCGCATCATTGAATATTGCTCCGGCACTTGCCGTTAAAAATCTAAATATCTTTTATTGCTTAGTCCCTAGGCCAGTGATAAGGAGAGCCAGTTGCTTTCCCATCATATTCTTCATAATCTTCAGCTGCTGCTGCCACATCCTGAAGTCTACCCGCCATTAAAAGGAACGGCCAACTACAAGCTGCCATCCCTCAGAGATTACACATCTGAGGCAGCGGAACATCTTTAATTTACTTACGAAAATTAAGTCGAGATCTCTAAGGGCGACGTCCATATAGTGTTGAAATGTCTGTGCTGCGTTGCACAAGCCAATTATCATATACGTGAATTCGTATAAGCCAAAAGGGGTAGTTATAGCCGTTTTTGGAATGTCACGTGGTTCAATTGGAATCTGGTGATATGCATGATTGAGATCAATTTTAGAAAATATTTTCTTACCAGGCGGCACGTGTGGTGTGCTTGACAGATAGCGATGGAAAGAGGAAGAATTAGCGATGATTACAAGGGTATCGATTACAGATTAATATCTATGCAAATTAAAATTTAAATAATTGTGTTTGGCAAATTTAAAGGGTTTCCAGATCTCCACCTGACTGTAGCGTTCGACTGGTTTTCTTTGATTTTCTTGCAAACTGCATATTTTTTATTAAGCATATCTACAAAGCAATTGTCTTTTTCTTGAATTTGATCAAAATTGTTATATATTTCTTTTTTGAGTGTCTTTATTGGGTAATAAGTGTCGTTGCATTTAGCGACTTTGTCGTCAATAATTAATTTACCCTTTGTTTGAGATATGGGTTTTGCGAGAAAAAACTTACATCTATGCTTTACAATGGAATATTTTATGTAATATATGATTAAACCTTTGTGCGATATAATTGAAAAAAAAAAAACATCCATTAGATCTATTATAAATATGTTAAATTTTACGTGTGTTTTTATGTCTGCCACATCGTGATTGTTTAGAATTTTAGAATTTAAAATATTAGTTTTTGAAAATGTTATTGCGTCTCGCAGATCGAATGACAGTTTTAATCTCTATTTTTTCATAGCAAATTCTTCATCTAATTTTAAGTTTTCTAGTAAATTGGTTACTTTTCGAATTTATTATTGTAATCTGGTGTACCTGTTATCCATATAAAAATGGTGCCTAGTTTAATAATACGCTCGTTTTATTATTTTATGTGGCGCAAGTTGAGAAAAAGGGAACTGGCTAATTTTAAGTTCAAATAAAAATCGCAATCTACACTGATGTTTCTATCCTTCACGTACTTTAATTCTTCTTCGATAACATGTTTATAAAAACTTAAGTTAGTAACGTGGAAAAGTTCTCCATAAGTTTCGTACAAAAATATGTTGTCTGCGTCTTCAAGTTAGCCATATTCCTCGTTTGAGTAGTTTATAATATCAGAAATTGTTGAGCCCAGTAATATTGGGGTAAGTAATATATATAAAATGTAATGCTATGCTAAAACATAAAAGAAAGAAAAAATGCAAAATTTGATTAAAACTTAATGTTATCTTTATAAATTATTCGATTCTTGTTATTTATGATAACCTTATTTCCTAGATCTTCTTTTACTGTCTGTTTTTTATATCTAGGTTGTAGTTTATTTCTTTCTCCATGCTTCTTCTCATAAATTATTTCTCCTACTTCATAATTTTTTGGTGTCCTTTTTTGACTGTGATATTCCAACATTTTAGTTTGAGCTGTTTTTAATTTGTTAGGTAAGTGGGTGTGATCAATTTTGTTAAACATAATATCATTGGGTTTATTCTGTATGGAAGATTGAATGGTGTTATTATATTCTCCTACAGCTCGATAAACTATTTCTTTATGGTCTAGAAGACTGTATTCTTCCTGAATACAACGTGAAATTTCAATTAATGTTGAGTGTACCTTTTCTACTTGGCCATTGGTGAGACTATGTCTGGGATCTGCATAAAAAATGGTTAAGCCAGCACGATCTATTGCTGGTTTGAATTGGGCGGAAGAGAAACTATGCTCATTGTCCATCATTATGGACTTGGCAAAAGGAAATGGATGAATTAGATCGAGAATTTTAAATTCCATATTGCATTTATTTTGAATTTCCTTAACTATTAAATACTTAGAGTAAGCATCAATACATGTTAAAAAAATTAGTTTTTGGGCATAGAAAATGTCTATATGTAATTGTTCGCCTTCTCTTTCTGGAATTGGGGCTTTTGAAATTGGAATTTGTTTCGGGTGTCTATTATATTTATTTTAGTTACAAACTTCGCTATTACGAATGTGTTGTTTGAGCTTTTCATATAATTTCGGCCAGTAATAATATTTTAAAATCTGCTTTAAGTTTTCGTCGAGCCCTCTATGAGCTCTAGCATGGGTTTCTTCTATTATTATTTGTTGGTCATCCCTATTTATGACATCGGATAAAAACTTTTTAGTATATAAAAACATATTGGTAAATGTATTTTTAGGTTTGGCTTGGATTTCATATAAGTCCTCGGGGGTACAATGAATTCCTGTAACGATGTTAGGCTGTAAGAATTCCCTTAATATGGTTACTAAATTGTCCACAGTGTCGTATTCTATAATGTGTCTTGTTTTATAAAATTGTTAACCTTCTCATGAATGGTAAACTTGTTTTTTGAAATAAGCAGTTGTTGCTTGAACTGATTTAAAGGCTTGTTAGTTTCTGCTATGATTTCCTCATAACTACTCTCAGCAGAATGGACAGTTCCGCTGTCGGACGAACTACCTGAATTGTGATTTTGGCAAGTGATGTTGTTTATTTGTAACCTGGACAACGCATCTGCGAAAACATTACTTTTACCTGGTTTGTATAATATTTTCGGAGAATATTCTTCGATAAATGCGTGCCACCTTTTCATTTTGGAATTGGGATTCTGCGCAGAAACTGCGAAAGAAAGTGGTTGGTGGTCGGTAACGATTTCCAAATTGACTACCCCATATAAGTAGTTTCGAAGATTTTTTAATGCCCAAACTATAGCATAAAGTTCCCTCTCGTTAGTGGCATAGTTTTGCTCAGTTAATTGAGAGTTTCTGAAATAAAAGTGATTGGTTTGTTCTCTTGTGAAAGAACAGCACCAACTGCTACATCGGACGCGTCTGTGGTTAGGACAAACTTTTTTGAATAATCTGGTTGAGTTAGTTCAACCTGTGCAATCAAGTGGGATTTTAAATTGTCAAAAGCTAAAGTGCTTTCCTCATCTAAAGTAATTTCTATTTTTTTGACATATGTTTGGATACCATTCAATTATGGCCTTGCAACAGTTTAGTAAGTAGTTTTGCTATAGAGGCATAGTTTTGTACAATACAAATTTCCTATAGTAACCACTTAATCCTAGGAAACCACGCAACTCTCTAATGTTGCGGGGGGTGGCTACTTCACAATTGTTTTTATTTTCTGTGGATCAGTTTTTATTATCTTGTGCGACACTAAACAACCAAAGAATTCTGTTTCCTTCCGGAAGAACTTAGATTTATCTATACTTGTTTTCATATTTGCTACGAACAGTATATCTATGATCTCCTTTATGGTAGATCATATAGATGTTGTTCCGTAGTCTCGGAAAAAACGATTATGTCGTCCACATATAAGTGACATGTTTTTCCAATCTTTTCTCTTAAAATATTATCCATTGCCCGTTGAAAATTTCGTGGCGCATTCGCCAATCCGAAAGGCAATCGAAGGAATTCATACTTCCCGTTGTTGATTGAAAACGTAGTTTTCTCAATGTCATCGTCCTTCATTAGAATCTTTATCATTTTTTAAAATCTATTACTAGTCGATTCTTCTTACCTCCATCTTCATTGTAGCCTTTTTTACCTACAACCCACACTGGGGAACTGTAAGGACTTTTATTTGGCCTAATAATATTTTCATCCAACATCCTGTTTATTTCTTTGTTAACAAAGTTGTTAACTGAATGGGGGTAAGGATATTGTTTACTATATAGCATTATCACTTAACGTCCTTATTTCTCCTTTAATGTCAGTTCTAAAGGGAAAGCACGTTTGAATTTGTGAATGCTTGGTAGATATTTCTTGAATAACTTGTTGTTCAAGATTTTGACAGTCATCCGTGAAGTCCACGGAATGGTTTACTTTGTGTAGTGAAGAAGAACTGATTAAAGACGATACTGAGGCTTTACGGCGTCTGCTCATTTTTACCGTCCTCCTACGTTTAGGGGTACTAACGATTTCATTATCGTGAGTGCGGGGATTACACAGGCCCACAAAATAAAAAATGTGTGGGGTATGCGGTATATGCAGAAATTCTGACGTGATAGGCACGTTTTGACTTTAGATTCGGATTCGGAAGGTGAAAAAAACATATATAAACTTATATCGCACTACCCGATCATGACCACTCATTATTTTTTGGGGCTTCAAAAATTTTTCGAGGTTTTTGAGGTTCATTCGAAACTTAGACGTCTAGTGTAAATTTTGACTTCAGATTCGGACTTAGAAGGTCAAAATACATATTAAAGCATACATCGCATGATCAGGATTCTATATTTTTTGGGGGATATTTAAAGGTTTTTCAGTTTTTTGAGGTTATGTCATTCAGACGTGATGGAGAATTTCTGAAGCTGGTTTCGGAATCAGCGACCCAAAATACATATAACTGCATATACCGCATACCCAGATATTGACACTTTTTATTTTTGTGGGCCTGTGTTATCGTTATCCCTTGTTGATGACTCAATATTGGACACTTCGAATAAGGAATAAAAAATACCATTTTTTCCTTTTTGGGAGTCCAAGTAAGTAAACACATTCGGATCTACATCCGAACACTGAAAATTACCAACTGTATCTTCAGGTGGCCTTTCATAATTAATTTTTTCAATTTCGTTATTATAAGCTAACGTCTCTTTTGATAGGTCTATGATAGCATTCATTTTTTTTAAAAGGTTATAACCGACTAATAGATCGGCTTCAAGATTTTCGATTTCGTAGAACCTTTCAGTTCTACCAAAAATATTTATATTATGAAAGTGAGTTATCAAACTATACCCATTAACCGTTTTGATTCTTTTCTTAATAACTAATTCTTCAGGGTTCTGATAAATACTCTTCCTTATATAACACGCTGTTGCGCCGGTGTCTATTAATATCTTAAGTGTTTTACCTAAGGTTCTGTCTCTGCGGAAGACGTAGGGAAGCTCTCTCCCTCTTTCTCTAAAATATGTTCTTCATTCAAATTATTTACGCGCATTGCTTTTTGCGGTTGTTGATGTGTTTAATGTTGGGTGTACTCCCCCATCAACGGGTGAGAGTCAAGTTACTCGTTGGCTGAGAGCGAGCATAATAATTGTAAGCAAAATTTATTCTTTAATGGTTAGCATCGAGCTCTTGAGCTTTAGCTAATGCATTTGGAAGGTTTTCTGGTTTTATAGAAAACAAAAATTGAGAAAGATTGCCGTTCAGGCCTGTAATGAAAATTCGTAATGCGCTTTCCCTGTTTTTACAGTTCACGAACGTGTTTGAATATTTGCTCTTTTTCCTTGGACACCTTTATATTTACTTCAAGGTTCCTTTCTTTTAAATAAATGGTCTGGTTGTGAATTCTTAAAGAGCATTTTCGAATATTTGCTCTCTTTGTAACACAAGAAACCGGTTGCTCGCGACATTTGGGAATTATGGTTGTTAATCCATTTTTGTGTTATTTTCACTTGAAAATCATTTAAGGATTTCGTTAATCCTTTTGTGTGTGATTCAACTGGAAAAATTTAACGAGAACCCCACTTTGGGCGCCAATCAATCAAACCGTTTCTAGGAGTTTGAAAAAAAATATATTTTATTTGTGGAGAACGACTCCGTTTCTTATGAATACAAAATTAAAACTAAAATTACAATATCGTTCCGAGGCCAAAGTAGCCTCTGAAGATGTCAAAGCTTCTGCTGATCGAGCTAAAGCTTAAAGCTCGTGATGCCATTTGGAAGAAGGAGGATTTGTTTACAAATAAACATTGAGTGTTTTGTACGCTTATAGGCTGCGTGGGTGGTTTACTAATTTCAAGAAGAGTTACTCAAGATTCAATAGAAATTGTTTGAAATAGCGAAATATGAGGAGTTGAGAGTGAGTTGTCAAGAGTCCGAAAAGACAATGAAAAGTTGTTTACAATTTACATAAGGAACGCTAAGTAACTCAGGGTGATAACTTCCACAATCTCTGGGTACCGAAGCACCGTTACTTGTGCAAGTGTTATGCTGGGTGCCGAATGTTTGAGAGTTTGCTTTTGTTGTGTGCCCTTTATCTTGTTTCTGCCTACGTCCCCTGTCTTTTGCTTCGCTGCCTATGATTATGCCTATGTTTAAGAGCAATACTGCGGGGTAGCTTATACTGAAAGGTAGCTTATACACGTATTTATTTACAAATTAGGTAATTAAATATGGGACCCGCTTCATGCGGCGTCACAGAGTAGTACGCAAGTTTATACGTGGCTTACACAATTTAAAAATGGTCGTAAGGATTTATATTACGACCCTAGAGCGGGACGTCCAGAATCTAGTAATCGTGCTGAACTGGTGAAAAAAGTCCGTGAAGTTATTGGTATCGATGCAAATTTTACTACGAGAATGTTGGCTGAGCAATTGAATACGAGTAAAAACACTGTTTGGAGAATTTTAACTGAAGATTTGGGGAAAAGAAAGGTCTGTGGACGATTTGTTCCACAAAATGACGACCAAAAAATCGCTCGCATGGAGTATTTCAAAGACATTATTGAAACTGCTGAAAACGATCCAGACTTCCTTCATTCGATCATAACTGGTGATGAGACTTTGTGCTTGGAATATGACCCTGAAATTAAGCGCCAATCTCGTGAATGGAAGTCCAAAGGCGACCCAAAAACAAAAAAATTGCGTTTTCAGAAGTCTTGAATCAAGATTGATTACTTTTTATGATTCGAAGGGTATTGTCCACAAGGAATTTGTTTCAGAGGGACAAACAATTAATGGAGAATACTATTAAGGCGTTTTACATTGCTTGTAGAAAAATCGGTCGTGTTAGACCAGTATATCCAGCACCTCGCAAGACCAAAAAGTGAACGAAATTTTAATGAAACAAGACCAACAGTCGAGCGGCACGCGACAGTGAGATACCCTTCGACCTTTTTGAAACGTCAATAATTGTACAATACTTCTACTTAATAGAAATGTCGTAACGTAAGCCTTTATATGCGTCTGTGTATGAATACGTGTATATGCGTGTATCATTTCATTGGTCATGCACAAATGTATGTATGTGTGTGTGTGCGTTTGAATGCAAAAAATGCGTGTGCATAGAAAATAAGAGAAGAACAACAGATGGCGCTACGCGCTCGCATTCTCTTTCCTTTTCTTCCCTACATGAGCATTGCAATGACGTCAAAGCTTGCTGGTCTGTATACAAAATCTTGCGAACAAGGTTTTTGTTTTATAATTTCTGTGTTTGTAGTCCGATCGGATTGGAATTTTGACGTTATGTTGGTATTATAATTAGCTAAGTATAGTCTTACTCAGAATGTTAAATCTTTTATATATCGTTCACAAATCAACTTAAAAGATGATATAATTGATTTGCATGGACGGGGGCCTGGCACCCAACATTTGAAATAAACTTCACCTGTCCCGGATCAACAGAAACCTTCATCCCAAATTTGGTGTCTCTAGCTTTTATAATAGCTGAGATCTGTGTGTTCATCTGGACATACAGACATCCGGACAGACAGACAGACATGGCTTAATCGACTTGGCGAGTGATCCTGAGCAAGAATATATACACTTTGTGGGGTCTCCCACGCCTCCTTCTGCCTGTTACATACATTTGCACAAAGTTAATATACCCTTTTTTGACCATTTTCAATGGTCTAAGGGTATAAAAAGGAATTTCTCTCATCGAGCATCCTTCGTATTCGAACATTTCTATAAATGTCATAAAAAAATTTATGCATGCACTGGTTGATCGTTCAAAACGTTGTGTTGAGTCAAATGGAAACCATTTTGAATAAATAATAACTTTCAAAGATAATATAATGTGTATTTTATTTTATATAAAAGAAATCGGTTATTTTTGGGACACACCGTGTCTGCAAACGTTTATGAATACGTGTACAGCTCCCATTCTCTTTCCATTTCTTCCCTAAACGAGCATTCCGATGACGTCACAGCTTTGAGGTTTGTATACAAAACCCAAGCGTACGAGGTTTATTGTTAATAACGTTTGAATTTATTGTCCGATCGGATTGACATTTTGACGGTAGATAGATACTTATATGTAAACTTAGTACTGGTCTGATTTGCGGGGCTTTGGGCGTCGAACCTAACATTTGAAATAAACTTGACCAGCTTATAGTATACAGGAATCTTCCTGTCATCTCTATTTTTTATAATAGCCGAGATCTGTGCGTTAATATAGACAGACAGACAGACAAGCCTCAATCGTCTCCGCTAGTGATACAGCGGAGTTTGCCACGCCCCGTCAGCCTTTTAAATTCATTTGCACAAAGTTAGTATACCCTTTTTGACTATTTTCAATTATTCTGTTGCGGGTTGCTGGGATTGCTGGCAGCCAACATTTAAAATAAATTTAATTGGTGCAAAATATAGAAAGCAACAAGGTATATTTGTGTTTTGTAGCATGTATTATTATTTTTATAAGATCTGTGTATTCGTCTGATCAGACGGACATTCGGATAGCCGGACAAACATAGGAAAAGCTTGACTATAGCCTTTATACCACATTTGTTGCCGCTGTCGTTAGTTTTCATATGTGTATATAATAATTATAATCGCAGTAATCGAAAAATATTAAAATAGCAACAAGTTTTTATATCTTTATCATGCGAATGATATGATATATGATATTTCCTTATGTTAAGACTATTAATAAAGTTGGTTTCTAATATGTGAATTCTTTTCAGAACAGTTCTATACGTTTTTGTGCTTCGATTCTAAAGTTGTGGGAAACGATCGTATACGATTCAGATTGTATCCAATTGGTCTTCTGGTATCGTGCTGTTTTTATGCTATGACCCTAATGGTGTATGGTTCTATTAAAAAACTACGAAATCTTCCAGGGAAAATTTTAATTTGCCTGGTAAGCAGTCTTTTTGTTGCATATCTGGGTATTGCATTGGGACAGCTAATGCCCACATCGGATAACAACATATGCTTTATTTCTGGTAAGTACTACACAAATTTTTCTACCACAAAAATTTATTAAAAAAAAGATGAAAGATAAAGTTGGCCCGACCTTGGTTCAGTTTTGAAAAGCCGTTACAAATACACTAAGTTTAACACTCAAGTTTACCAGCAAACTGCAGTACATTTCTCGGGACTTTGGGACTCATATGACTTAGAAATCTTCTGTGTTTATTGTTTAATCTTTGTTCCGAAGAGAACGGCGCAGAACAGATCCAAGTTTGGAGAGATGTAGTAGTAGTTTTTGTTGTTTTATTCGACTTGGTTTTAGAAAAAAAAAACACCAGTGTTTCACTTTTTCTTTGCTATTATTATATTTCTGCACAACGTGCGTTTTATATTCAATGCTTTCCTAAAATTAAATATTACAATAGGGAGCAAAATCAACTTCGCTTAGCTAGGAACAGTGACAGCGGAGAAGCTTGTATTTGAAGTATAAGCTTTGGTTTAACCCATTAATTCCCTATTACATTAAAACATCCCACCGCCCTTGCATAGTGTGCAATTTAAAACTTCATGTTGACATACACAATTCATATGCAATTCTTATAATACAATTCTAGTTAGTAGTAAACGAGAGCATCAGTCGATCGGCACACGACAGTGTGATACCCTTCAACCTTTGCTTAAACGTAAACAGTACATCATTGTACGATACTGCTCCTTAATAAAAAGAACGTAACGTAATATGCAAACTTATATGAATACGTGTATATGCATGCAGTATTTCATTGGCCAAGCACATAAATATGTATGCATGCGTGGGAATGGAAAGAGAAGATTTGAGCAACAGCTCGCGCTATCCGCTCTGATTCTCTTTCCGATTCTCTTTCCATTCCACGAGCATTCCAATGAAGTCACTGCTTTGAGGTTTGTATACAAAATAACGTCTGTATAAGCTTTGCCATTTCCCTTGCTCTTTTTGAAACTATCTTTAGTCTTATTTTTGTCGAATAGTCATCCATGTTATAAATCTATTCTGTCTACTTTGTTAAAATCTGTGAACTCTTTTGGTAATCTTCCAAATACTAGTTCATATGACAAAATTCATGAACTACTGATGGTGTTGTGTTGAAACAATAAGTAATATATTGTATCTATACATCCCAATCAGTTTTGTCAACAGATATGTACGAACATATTTTGACAGAGGGAGTCTCCCAACAGAAAAGGCGCGAGGCACTGCGACCAGAATGATCTTTTGTGCCTATAAGGCTCTCCCTTTCTTGACAAAAGCTGCTCAGCTCCCCTGATGAAGCCTAGCAGGTCTTTCGTCGAGGAATGGACAATTTGCTCGGGAACTGAGATTTCCAC
>JAECXB010002238.1:0-15713 GCA_018151435.1 Zaprionus africanus
TCCAAACGGCCCCCAGATCATCAACTAGGGTGATTCTTTCCAAGGCACAACCACAAAGAGTATAAGAAGCAAACTTCGGACTGGCTCGAGAGAATGTCATCAGCTTGCATTTAGAGCTGTTCAGGTTTAAGAAATTGGCACAACACCAAGAATTGAAACTATTTAGGTCGGTTTGTAAGTTTGAGTGACAGTGGTCGTCTTTAAATTGGTAGCAAAGCTTAACATCATCCGCATACATAAGAGTACGGGAGTTACGTATGACCAGGGGAAGGTCATTGATGAAAAGCGTAAAAAGTAGGGGACCAAGGTGACTCCCTTGAGGAACACCAGATGTGGCATGAATTGGGTTTGAAAGGGTGGTTTTAAAGAGGACTCTTTGAGTTCTGTCAGTCAGATAGCTTACAATCCAACTAAGTAGTTTTGGTGAAAAACCTAGAAGGTCAAGCTTATGTGCCAAAAGGGAATGATTTACTGAGTCAAAAGCTTTACTGAAATCAGTATAAATAACATCAGTCTGAAGATTTTCCTGAAATCCTTTTACCACGAAGGATGTCAGCTCAAGCAAGTTTGTCGTAGTAGAACGACTTTTTAATGAATCCGTGTTGAACCAAGAAATTGCACAACAAACAACAGCTCAGTAAGAACAGGCACATTGACTCCAGCTACGACGGCAGTGCATCCGCCACGTGCGCTGCATCAGCAGAATGTCTGCACCGGCCAAGTCGTGGGAACGCCAACGACATCGGACACCATTAGCGACAACGGCGCAGCCACAACGGCAGCGGCAAAGCTACAGCGGCAGCGACGGCTTCGACGACATCAGCGACGTCGGCAGAGAATATGTTTAATTATTAATTGTAAAACTTAGTCCAGTTAGTTCCAAAATTAACACCAATAAAATCTGACGTGTTCTTTTTTGAAAGAAAATTAAAAATATCTTTTAATTGGCGCCCGAGCAGGGACCGGTAAGCAGAGCCTTCGTCAAAAGGATCACGCGTAACGTTAAAGTACCTAAAGCAGCTACAAGTTCGCGTCGCAGTGCCTAAAATATAGCCACAGTGAACACTGACTAATCAACAACTACAAAAAATAAGTAGAAGTGACAAAAAATCGCACAGTGTAAAAGTGCCTTTAAAAAGAAGCCACAACATCAAGTGCGTCCAGTGAACAAGTGCGAAAGATTCTAAGGTTCAGTTTAACCGGTCTAAGAACTATCGCCGACTCTCCGTCCGCAGGAGCCTTCGAAGGAACTCAGTGCCACCAAGGGTCCCGAGTCACCCACAGCCGAACACCGATACGTCGCTGCCCAACGTGGGACAAAAGGATCAAACCCAAGGGGTCATCGAGGGAACGTCGCCGAAAATGTTATTTATCGCGTAAGCTAGAAAAATAAGATAAAAAACAAACACTACTATACTAAAAAGAAGAATTAAAAAAAGGGAAAGAAAAGTAAATTTAAAAACAAGAAAAAATTTTAAAACAAGAAAGATAAGAATCTTATGAGAATAATAAACTATTGAAAATAAGTCAAAATATAATTTAAACAACAATATATATATATATATATATGGCATAAACACCCCCTAACGGGGTACAGCCTGATGCACGATTTGCCTCCACGCTCCTCTGTCCTGTGCGCGACTCCGCCAGTTGGTGATCCCAAGCGTCGCCAGAATTGCGTCCATCTGGTCACTCCAACGTGCGCGTGGTCTTCCTCTCCTACGTTGTCCGCCAACTACCGCATCGAAAACGGATCGAGCTGGAGTTGTTCCTTCCATACGGGCTATGTGGCCAAGCCAGCGAAGTCGCTGAATATTAATTCGCTTGACTATGTCCACATCGCCATATAGCTCATACAGCTCGTCGTTCCACCTGATACGGTAGGTTCCGCCAACGCAAACAGGTCCGAAGATCTTGCGAAGAATTTTTCTCTCGAAGACACCAAGAGCAGCTGCATCTGACTGCGTCACCGTCCAGGCTTCCGCACCATATAGAAGCACTGGGATGATGAGTGCCTTGTAAAGCGTTAGCTTCGTCTTTCGAGAGAGAGCTCTGCTGTTCATTTGCCTACTGAGCCCAAAGTAACTTCTGTTGGCAAGTGTGATCCTCCGCTTGATCTCCAGGCTGACATCGTTGTTGCAGGTCACTGCAGTTCCTAGATAGACAAAGACATTGACCGACTCAAAGTCATAGTCTCCAGCAGTAAGATGAGAGTCAAGACGCCGCGTCTCTCGGTTACTGCACACCATAAACTTTGTTTTGCCCATATTCACTGCAAGACCAACTCTAGCCGATTCTCTTTCCATAGCTCCAAAAGCCGCCGTCACATCACGCTTGGTACGACCAATGATGTCAATATCATCAGCGTAACCAAGGAGCTGGACACATTTCTGTCCCAGTATTGTGCCCCCTCGATGCACCCCAGCTTTCCTTATGACACTCTCAATTAGCAGGTTGAAGAGCACACAAGATAGCGAGTCGCCTTGTCTGAGACCCCGTCTGGTACTGAAGATTTCGGACTGGTCATTTCCTACCTTGACAGAGCTGATGGTGTTGCTCAATGTCATACTACAAAGCCGTACTAGCTTTGCAGGAATACCAAGCTCAGACATGGTGGCGTACAGGCGTCCTCGCCGTGGACTATCAAAAGCAGCTTTAAAATCGACAAACAGGTGGTAGGTTTCGATTTGGTTCTCATACGCTTTCTCCAGGATCTGGCGTAGTGTGAAGATCTGGTCGACTGTGGACCGACCAGGGCGAAAGCCGCATTGATACGGTGCGATCAATGCTTCAGCATATGGCTTAAGTCGCTCACACATTACGCTCGTGAGAACTTTGTATGCGACGGGAAGAGGGCTGATGCCACGATAATTGGTGCGTTGTGTTGCATCACCCCTTCTTACATACTCATACTCAGATTCCAATCATTGGGCATGCTTTCAGCTAACCATACGTTGCAAATGAGCTGGTGCATGCTCCTTACCAACTCATCGCCTCCAGCCTTAAACAGTTCAGCCGGTAGTCCATCCGCTCCCGCGGCTTTATTGTTTTTAAGTCGTTTTATGGCAACTACGACTTCCGTATGGCTAGGGATGGGAACTTCATCACCATCATCTCTGATTGGGGTTAGTGGATCTTCTTCATCAGGCTCTTGGTTGTCTCCAGCCAAAAGGCTTTCAAAGTGATCCCTCCATAACCCCAGTACTGTCTCTGCATCAGGCATCCCTGTGCTGTTGTGATTGCAGCTTTTCGATGTCAAGCTTTCTTGGCATATCTTGACGTGAGATTTTCGCGACACACAACCGTGCGCGAACCTTGGCTGCGACAAGGTAGTGGTCAGAGTCGATGTTAGGACCCCGGCACGATCTCACATCAAGTATGCTAGACGCATGCCTTGCATCGATCACAACATGATCAATCTTGTGTCAAGTCAGACGATCAGGTGACAGCCAGGTTGCTTTGTGGATGTTGAGATGACGGTATCTTGTACTGCTAACTGTCATATTGTGCGCAGCAGCAAAACCTATAAGTCTAAGCCCGTTTGCCGAGGTAGACTCATGTAGACTGTGCTGTCCAACGGTTGCTCCAAAGATGCTTTCCCGTCCGATTTTGGCATTAAAATCTCCGAGGAGGATCTTAATGTCATGTGACGGGCAGCGGCTATACACTCGGTTGAGTTCTGTATAGAAAGCATCCTTGACGGCGTCGTCCTTCTCCTCCGTTGGTGCGTGTGCACAGATAAGGCTGATGTTAAAGAATCTGGCAGCTACTCGGATCGTCGCAAGTCTCTCATTTACAGGTGTTAGACTCGGTGCCGTAGCCTGGCTCCTACGACGAATCCACAACCAAACTCGCGCCTATCTGTAAACAACAATACTTTAAAAGAAATATACAATAAGCTTAAATAATTTTAGAAAAAATACATCGATATATAACTCAAACTAAAAATTCAAAAAGAAAAAACACCCGAAAATCCAAAACATCTATTAGTTGTTGTCCGAAATAAACAAATCCTTAAGCCTTTAACATGTCAAAAGATAGAGAATTGGCAAGTGCATTAGCTGCACTTAATATAGGTACCGATAGCGGGGAACACCCCGGGGGAAGCAGGCCTACGGCCACCAGTACACCGGTAGCTAGCCCAGAGCTAAAACAGGTAATTATTTCTCTTATCAAAGAGACATTAGGCGGAACCGAGTTTATTGGGGAACTTTTGAATAAAGGCAGACCATCAGAAATGTTAGAAGATGTCCCCTTTATCGGCCCACTACCAGGCGAGTCCGAAAAACTACCAGACCTTACAAAACTAATCAGAGAATTTTCAGGAAACCGCACAGAATTTGGTTCTTGGAAGAAGAATGTATCTAGAATAATGAGTTTGTACGAGGGTAGGGAAAACACCAACGCATATTTTTTGATAACGTTGGCGATTAGGAACAAAATCACCGGCGAGGCCGATGCCGTGTTAGAATCCTATAACACCCCTCTGAACTGGAAGGCGATTGCAAAATGCCTAACGGATCAGTTCGCTGACAAACGCGACCTCAAGACCCTAGAGTACCAATTGTTTTCGATGACTCAAGGACGACTGACCATTGCCGAATTCTATCAGGCCGTTTACTACCAATTATCGCTGATCCTTAATCAAATCAGCGTGCAATGAAAACCTGATAGTGTCCATGCCCTAAACAAATTATCGAGGCCTTAGATACTTTCACACGGGGATTAAATGGAGACTTGCCCAGACTCTTGGCCATCAAAGAACCCAAAGATCTCGGTCACGCCTTACACTTGTGTGAATTGGTCGACAATCAGGAACAAAGGAACGCGTTCACGCCCAAATTCAGGCAGCATGCACCTCCTGTACCTCCTAGGCAAGCGCAGCCGCCTGCCTTTAACAGGTCCATACCAAGGAGATTGCTTACAGCAGACTCTGCGGGAAATTGGAGAGTTTTCAACCCTAGACTATATTATAGTCCAGCTCCCCAACATACGACAGACCCACGCACTACCGGAAATCCGCAGATCTGGCAAACGGGAGCAGCTGACCAACAGAAACACGGTCAACGACCCCAGTATCCCACGAATCAAAACTATCAGCCAGCACGGCAATTCTATCCGCCTCCGCGTCCAACGGCCCCTAAACCACAACCGAAACCCTTACCAATGGACATCGACGGCTCCATTCGTTCAGGCAACGTCAATTACATGAATAGACCCAATGTTAACGACTTCTCTGGGAAACGACCTGCCCCATTAAACGGACCTCCACCTAAAATCCTTAGGCAGTTTCACATTGCCACGGGGGTTCCAGAAGAGGCATCCGAGGGAGTAGAGGGCAACTTTTACTACCTTGACCCTGAGGAACAGACCTATTTCGCTAGCGCCGATTCCGAGGGAATTACGGGCTTGCATGACCAGCAATCTGAGGAAAACGAACCGGAAACCGGATCGACTCCCGTCGACGCTTCGGATGTTCATTTTTTAGGTTAAACGGGTCATCTCTGCCATACTTCCAATGCATCATGGAAGATGGCACCAAACTAAATTTTCTCATAGACACCGGATCGAACCAGAACTACATCCAACCAAATCTGGTGCCACACCCAAAAAAGAACGAAGGGAAATTTTTCGCAAATTCAGTGGGAGGACAAACCCCAATAACTCACCATACTTTTCTCACTCTGTTCAATAACAGAGATAGACCCATCAAATTTTTCTTACTGCCTACACTCAAAACTTTCCACGGCATCCTAGGGAACGACACACTAAAACAACTAAACGCGGTTATTAACGTTAAAAACGATATATTAACATTAAATGGAAACTATAATATCCGAGTGAAACAACTAGTGACTCAATCAGTAAACAACATAAAGCTCAGAATGGAGCATATGTCGAACAGTCAGAAGAATCTTATAAATTCACTCACCCAGAAACATTCGAACTTATTTGCGGACCCAGATGAAAGACTAACTTACACTACCAGAGTAATAGGTGAAATAAGGACATCATCGGATGCACCGGTGTATAGCAAACACTACCCGTACCCAACTTCTTTAAGGCCCGAGGTAGAAAAGCAGATGGGACAATTGCTACAAGACGGCATAATACGACCTTCACGGTCACCATACAACGCACCCGTATGGATAGTCCCCAAAAAAAGCGACGCGTCCGGAGAAAAGAAGTATAGGATAGTCATGGACTATCGAAAACTTAACTCCGTAACTATTTCGGATAGGTACCCTATCCCTGGGATTGGAGAAATAATCGCACAGTTGGGTGCCAATAAATATTTCGTTCTAGATCTCAAAAGCGGATTGCACCAGATACCGCTTAAAGAAAAGGACATAGAAAAAACTGCGTTCGCAATCAACGGCGGAAAGTTCGAATTCACTCGATTACCTTTCGGTTTAAAGAACTCACCGTCTATTTTCCAGAGATATATGAATATGCAGAATATGCTACGTGTATATTGACGATATTACCGTCTTTAGTCGGTCCGAAAATGAACATGCCACGCACTTAGATAAGATATTTGCCACATTAGAAAAAGCCAATATGAAAGTGCAGATGGACAAATGCGAATTCTTCAAAGAGGAGGTAAATTTCTTGTGATTCACTATCTCACAAAAAGGCGTCAAAACAAACGCGGATAAAGTAAAAGCAATAGAAAAATTTCCGATCCCCACAACACTAAAAGAACTTAGATCTTTCCTAGGTCTGGCAAGTTACTATAGGCGTTTTATTCGCGACTATGCTAAACTTGCAATACCACTGACTAACTTATTGAGAGGCGAAAACGGTCGCCTCCCAAAAATATTTCAAATAAAACAAAGATAGATCTGAACAACGACGACGTTTCTGGCGTACCCAGACTTTGTAAAGGAATTCAAGTTAACAACGGACGCCTCAAACTTCGCTATAGGCGCCGTCTTAGAACAAAAATCCCGACCGATCACTTTCATTTCCTGTACCCTCTCGAAGACCGAAGAAAACTACGCAGCAAATGAGTAAGAAATGCTAGCAATAGTTTGGGCACTTCAGAGCCTACGAATGTACCTTTACGGTACAGCCAAGGTGATAATATACACTGACCACCAACCGTTGACTTTCGCTCTTAGTTCAAAGAACCATAATGGGAAACTTAAAAGATGGAAAAGCTACTTAGAGGAATACAACCACGAGCTAAGATACAAGCCGGGTACCTCTAACGTAGTAGCCGACGCACTTTCAGAATACCAACAAACCCCCAAATAAATAGTACAACGGCGACGGTTCATAGCGACGAAAGTTCCTCTCATAATTCGATACCAGTCGAAAATGTCCCCATTAATGTATTCAAAAACCAACTATTTCTCCTGATATCAGAAGAAGAGGAAGAGTCGTTCGAAATTCCCTTTCCTACTTTTCATAGGCACATAATAAAAAAGAAATCATATTCCGAGGAAGATCTGGTGGATATTCTAAAAAAAACACCTAGACCCAAAAAATCGTCCAACGGGATCTTCACACCCGAACATGTAATGGGTAAAATCCAGAATATTTACCCACAGCACTTTAACAATTACAAAACTAGATACACGCAGAAACAAGTCACGGACGTGAGTTCAGAGAGCGAACAGGATAATATCGTAGCTTCCGAACACATGAGGGCGCATAGAAACGCCATTGAAAATAAAATCCAGATACTAAGCAAGTTTTTCTTTCCTGGCCTTCGAAAAAAAAACAGAAGCCACGGCAAAAGCATGCGGGACTTTCAAAATAGCCAAATATGACAGACATCCGCATCATGGGGAGATTCAACCAACCCCCATACCGACGAACCCCGGACAAATCATTCATGTAGACATCTACACGACCCAAAAACAGCTAGTACTAACGGCCATAGATAAATTTTCAAAATATGCCCAGATAAAACTATTAAGATCAAAAGCAACTGAAGATATAAAACATCCACTAAGAGAAATTATGATAGCATTCGGTATGCCCAAGCAGATTGTAACAGACAACGAAAAGGCTCTAAATTCAGCAGCTATCAAGTTTCTGCTGCAAGAGCAGCTGCAGGCAAAAGTCTACACGACACCGCCCTATACTTCGACTAGCAATGGGCAAGTCGAAAGATTTCATTCAACTCTAACAGAGATAATGAGATGCCTTAAGCTAGACGAAAGCACACTTGAATTTGAAGAACTACTCTTTAAAGCAGTTGAAGAGTACAATACTTCAGTTCATTCAACAACACAAAAAAACCAATAGCCTTATTTTTGGAAACCAATTAAGCGCAAACCCCCAAGAACTTCAAGATATTAGGAAAAAGATCAGCGAAAAAATAGAAAAAAAAAACAGAATACCGACTTAGAATACCACAACCAAAGAAAGAACCCAATAAAGAAATACGAGGTAGGGGAAACAGTTTATGTGAAAATAGATAAAAGGTTAGGGTCAAAACTAACACCGAGATACAGAAAAGAAATAGTCCAAGAGGATAGGAACACCACCATAAAAACACATTCAGGGAGAATAGTACACAAAAATAATATTAAGAAATAACATTCATTCGCAGGTTACTCTTATTGCCAACATGTTTCGGACGGGTTACCATACTAGACTACACCCACTCCCAACTCAAAAAACGGGAACCGCTGTTCTGCAAAACGGGACATTTAAAATTATCCACGTGTTCAACATTGAAGAATACGAATCCGCGTTCGGTGACATATCGAACAGATCAAATGAAATTAATAAAACGCACCCACTTCTCTCCCTTTCTTAAAATTCGAACTTATGAAGTCGGAATCAGACTTAAGAAAACTTAAACCTTTTAAAAAACAAAAAAGGGCAATAGATGCTTTGGGAACGGCATGGAAATGATTGGCCGGTTCACCGGACCAGGCCAGGCTGGCGGCAGCAAACAGCACGGCAGGGGAAACGAGAAAGCCGGCGACCAGCACCGCAAATAGAAAAGACATAGATAAGAATCCGCATTTTACCCGCAGGCAGGGGCGAAGTAAGCCTCCCCAAGAATCAGAGCAGGAACCAATGGAGGTGGATCAGTCGACAGCTATGTTTAGGCATGTGATTCCCCAGAATAGACCACAGACAGCTGCATATGAGCCATCGGTAGCAAAGAAAAGAAAAAACGAATCCGAGCGTGTATCTGTGCAGAGGCGGCAGCAAGTGAATAATGAAGCTCAGCAGCCCGCTGAAGACCGAAACAAGAGTTATGCTGTTGTGGCGGAGCAAAAAATGGCCGCAATAGATAATGAGCAGTCAAACTCTGAAGTCGAGCAGCTCAATTTTTAGGGCAGTTGGCTGGAAAAACACTAAATATTTTGATTGACACCGAAGCGGTAAAAACTACATACGGCCCCTAAAGGAGCTCAAAAATGTAGATCCTGTCGACTCCCCAGTTTACTGTGAGCTCAATACACGGTAAAATCACCCAGAAATGTAAAGTAAAAATTGTTGGAAAAAGCGCTACATTCTTTATATTAAAATCGTTAGTCGCATTTAACGCTATAATAGGTTTTCGATCTGCTAACGCAGTCGGGAGTGGTGATAAATTTGCGCGACAGCGCCATCAAATATGGGAATGTATCAGATCAGTTAAAGTTCCACCAATGAAGCAATGTGAATTTCGCACGCATCGAAGACATTGTTGTGCCCGAAATGGTACGCAAAGATTTCAAGCAGATGCTCCTTAAAAGAATAAAAGCATTTGCGGTTTTCTAACGAAGCGCTACCCTTCCACACGTCAGTCGTTGCGAATATTCGGACTGAGCACAATGAGCCGATTTACTCGAGACTGTACCCGTACCTAATGGGTGTAGCAGATTTCGTAAACACCGAGGTCGCACAGTTGTTGAAGGATGGCATCATTCAGCCATCTAGGTCCGCGTATAACAGTCCGGTATGGGTAGTGGATAAAAAGGGGCTTGATTCCAATGGCAATAAAAACAAACGCCTGGTTATCGATTTCAGGAAACTGAATGAGAAAACGATCGCTGATCGATACCCAATGCCGAGTATTCCAATGATTCTAGCGAATCTTGGAAAAGCTAGATTCTTCACAACACTTGATTCAAAATCACCAGATATACCTAGCTGAGCAGGACAGAGAGAAGACGTCATTCTCAGTGAACGGCGGCAAATATGAGTTCCAGAGAGCAATTGACGACGTTTTACGCGAACATACAGGTAGAATATGCTATGTTGATGATGTAATAATCTTCTCTGAGAATGAAAGCAATCATGTTAAACACATTGACAGTGTTGAAAAACTTGTGTGAGGCTAACATGAGAGTATCCAGAAAAACACAGATCTTCAAAAAAGTGTCGAATACCTAGGGTTCGTGGTAACTAGAGGCGGGGCGAAGACAGACCCCGAGAAAGTAAGAACAATCCAGGAACATGTGGAGCCAACAAATTTGTAATCTCTGCGTTCATTCCTTGGGCTCGCTAGTTACTACCGAGTGTTCGTAAAAGATTTCGCGTCCATTGCGAGACCACTAACGAATATACTCAAAGGCAAGAATGGCACTGTGGGCAAGCACATGTCAAGGAAACTCGAGGTAACTTTTGACACCGAGCAACGCGATGCCTTCAATCGTCTGAGGAACATTTTAGCATCAGAAGATGTGATGTTAATGTACCCAGACTTTAGACTGACGAATCTGCGAATGACATAGGCGCGGTGTTGTCACAAGGGGGCCGCCCGATCGCAATGATTTCACGTACCCTCAAACAGGCCGAAGAAAACTATGCCACTAACGAAAAAGAGTTACTGGCTATAGTATGGGCCCTGGGCAAGTTACAGCAGTATTTGTATGGCTCCAGGGAGCTGCACCAACCTCTAATCTTTGCGGTATCTGAAAGAATACAAACGCAAAAATTAAGCGTTGGAAGGCGAAAATTGAGGAATATGACGCAAAGATACATTATAAGCCTGGAAAAGAAAATTTTGTAGCCGACACTCTCTCAAGGCAGAACGTCAATGCACTCGACGATGGGGGTAAGATCCGATGCAGCTACAGTGCATAGCGAGCAGTCACTTTCATTTACAAATGAGTCAACTGTTAAACCACTTAATTGTTTCAGAAACCAAATCGTACTAGAAGAGGCGCGGTTCCCCTTAACCAGACGCATTACTATGTTCACAACCAAAAGCCGGCACATAATTCACTTCACTGACAGAGACCACCCAAATTAAGGCCGTGATTAATCCGGAGGTCGTCAACACGATCTACTGCGATTTGCCTACGTTAGCCAGCATCCAGCATGAAATTGTGCTTAGTTTCCCAGCCACGAAATTCTGTCATTGTAAAACGTTCGTAGCAGTCATTACGGACAAATCCGAGCAGGCAGAAATAGTCAATACAGAGCATAACAGGGCACACAGAGCTGCTCAAAAACATATAAAGCAAATACTTCGGGACTACTACTTCCCAAAAATGTCCAAGTTAGCCGTTGAAGCGGTCATAAATTGTCGAGTGTACAAAAGCTAGATACGATCGGCACCCAAAAAAACAAGAACTCGGTGAGACACCAATTCCAAAAAGGCCAGGAGGACGCCTGCACATCGATATTTTTCGACAGATAATCAGAAATTCCTGACATGTATTGACAAATTTGCAGTTGTGCAACCACTGCCGTCAGGAACGATAGCCGACGTTCGAAACCCAATCATGCAGCTAGTGAATCTGTTTCCCAGAGCTCGCATAATCTACTGCGATAATGAACCAGCATTCTGCTCAGAGACTATCACGTCTTTACTAGAACCAGTTCAAAAAAGACGTGGTAAATGCGCTGCCACTTCATAGCACCTCAAATGGGCAGGTCGACCGCTTTCATAGCACCCTGGCGGAAGTAGCCAGCGACACAATCCAGCGTATAATGCAGGCTACAATCTTGTATAACAAGACCATTCATTCGGTCATAGGCGAAAAGCCTCTCGACGTGTTGTACGAAGCCAATGAAGAGAGCACACGGGCGATTAGCGACAAGATCGCAAAGGTCCAACAAACACAACTTGCGCGCTGCAGCGCAAGCAGGCAGAATAAAGTTTTCGAAGCACAGCACGACACATGCGCACGCGGATTACATGCGGTTGGCGCAGTCGATTGCAAGACGCAACCCAGCCAATTAGAGATGATCCATGTTGTCGACGAAGGAATGATCATCATAAACGAACAGCGGGCAAGCGTCAGAACAGATGGTGGACCAGAAGTAAACATACTGGGCACCCATCTCATAACTTTTGAGCATCAGGCTATGGTGAATGGTACTCGCTATGTGAACCACAATGAAGAGCTGCGATGGATGCCCGGTATAGCTGCCTCTCCATTATTGAACATCATAGGGCACGATCCAGTACTAAGCTTACCACAACTGAAGAGGATGAACGAAAGCAACCTCAAGCTCATTCATAACATTATGAATGATGTGGCAGCAGGCGGATCCCCTAGAATTTGGTTCATCATTGGCGTGTGCTTCAGTGCTATATTTAGCGGCTCAATCCTCCTTTGCCAATGCTACAGGAGAAGTCGAGCGGCCAACAAGTTGCAACAAATCACAGAGAGCTACACGGTGCCCGAGGACGTAGTTACGAGGGGGAGTAGTTAAGTACAAATAGCCCACAATTATGTATTAAGCTTCCCACACATAACGCATACATTGACGTTCTGCATTTTGCATAAGAACATCCGTCGACGGTAACATGACACTTATTTATGTGCATTTGGTTTGTGGCGCTATGAAATAGCTGAGTCGGCTTGCCGACCATGAAGTCAATGCATGATGTTATGCAAATATTCAAACTCCACTGTCCACTTTGATTAATTTAGTTTCAGTTTGATTTTGTATCTTGACCAACATTGCCAATAAAGTTCAGCTCCGGCAATAGCCGCAAATAAGCCGAATATTAATTGATTCATTGTTGTACCCAACGGCCAACAATAAAGGAGGGCAAGTGCAACCCAACCTAGTCCACGTAAACATCAGTTCCAGCAAGTGCCTAAACGCGCACTCCGGACTCTATTGTAGACTCACCCACACCTGGAAGGAATCTCACACCGCTACATACACTGGAAGTGTATCGCCATGGGAAGACCTCTGACCAGAATATATAAATTGCATCTCCAAGCTGCTGAAGGGCGGTCAGGCTAAATCCGAATTCCTCAGAAGACGGGACAATGTTCCTGTCTAACTTCAACGGGACGTTGGAAGCCGGATCCAGGACCCACAACTTGGATGGAACTTGCATAGTCCAGTTTAGAAACGAGACGATCAGTGTGGCCGGAAGAACAGTCATGCCGGCAATACTCACATTAGTCATTGCCACGGGATACACGCCTTCACTCCACTACGTCAAAAACTTCAATATGGAGAACCTGAAGAGACTCTCCGGGATGTCCGAGAACGTTTCTTTTTCCTTTCTGGTGGAAGCATTGGCCCCCTTGGCCCGATCGTGAGAGACTGCACACTGGACCTGAAAGTGAATGATGCTGGCAGGGCACCCATATGCACATCACACATACATAGTGACAAACTCACACGACACTATACAAACTCCACTCAAGTTACAACGCCTTATGCAAAAGAATTGTCGTAAACATCTTACTCAGCAAAAAGTATCCGCGCGCATGCAGTCGCTTAGCGATTCTACATGACCATATTATACACACAAACATAAAACATACATACTCTATTTGATAAACATATCTACAGTTTAAAGCTTACAGCAAAATATTTTTATAATAAATTTTTAGTCTTAAGCTGAATGCCAATCTAAATAAACGCCAACTCCAATATAAAAACCCTCTCAAGTTTATGAGCTTTATTTCGGTTTTCGGTGTGGAATATTTCAGCGTTGGTCTCTGGACCATTAGCTCGACTCAACATGAGATATTTTGATATCTCACGTAAGTGGCGCAGCCGATAGGATAACAGTGTTCGAATATAGATGCGATAGCCAGAGTTTCCAATTCTCGCATCTGTTCTCCAGTTATCCGCAAAAGAACTTACATAAAAACAATCTGCATCGGTCAACAACGCTTTAAGTTTACATACATATGTAAACCTCGTCAGTGAAGTGAAAACCGTAAAACCTGGCAAAACACAATTGTCGATAAGAAACTTAAAAACAACTTTAAGAAGACGCTCTAGAATTCGTGATAAATCCAAATGGTTATCTCCAAGAGAGTGAAATAGCTAGAACTGCAGTGAAAATTAACAACTGAACCTTTACAAATAAGAAAAGTAAAAATAAATAAATTAAGTGAAACACATAAAGCAAAAACTTACAAACTAAGAAAACCAATTTTTTTAAATAACGAAACATAACAAAAAACAATATAAATTAATCAACAAATTAAAAACAAATTAACAAAATGGCAATATCAGAGCAACAACCAATTTTTCTTTCGGAAACTAACATGATCCAAGTGGAACGTCAAATACAAGCAGTAGAGAGCTTCCAAGGCGACGCAAATACTCTCTATACCTTCATAAGTCGCATCGACTTTATTCTGGCCCTGTATCAAACAAATGATGCACGACAACAACTTATCATCTTTGGGCATATCGAGCGAGTTACCGACCCATCGGTACCATACACCACCCCTCCCTCTAAACCACCATGACTACACAAGTAGAAGACATCGAACCGGGAAGCTTTGCGATACAAAGTTGCAACATAAACATCAACGACGAGTCAGCCGCCGACATCCGCCCAAAAGCTGACACCACATTCCTTTCGCTCAGACAGTGCAACGCATACAATTCCATATACATACTTATAAACATACTTATACTTTCTGCCCTGTCAGATACTTTATTTTTAAGAACTTCAACATTGTAACACACACATACATATTCACTGTTAGCTTATTTAAGATCAAGAATAAAGACGACTGGCAGTCGAGCACTTGTGGACATATCTACTATTTAATCTCGCAACAAATATCCGATCGAATTCTCTGGAGACAGCCGTGGCTACTTTCTGGATCATACAACTCTTCTCTTCTCTATATTTGAATACCCCGCGAAGCTCCCCGGAGGTAACTGGCGCAGCCGGGAAACTGGAATGGAAAATACTCTATTAAACCTTTTATTAGTTCTATTGTAAGTAGTTGTGGAAAAAGAGAGAGAATGAAGTGCAGTAATGTCTAAAAGTGATTACAACAAAAGTCCTACTACAATACATAAACCCCCCTTAACTAATATACAAAACACTCATATAAAAAAAAAATTTGTTTTAACTAAAACTTAAAAATTTCGTTATCGTGAAACATGATAGGTGTTGTACTTGTGTGAAATCAATCGCTGATAGTCACTGCCGAAATTATTAAAGCCAAGTACCAAATCATTACGCAAACAATTAAAACAATATACACACACACAAATATTTCAAATGCAAAATAAAATAAATGTAGTGTACCTGCGTGGCCATCAATCGCTGATAAACCACTGCCGAAATATTAAAGGCCCGGTACTACATCAAAAATATACATAACAAAACCATATACGAGTATTTTGAGGGCCTTGAGATCGTCTGCTTTCAATGCCTATAAAACGCAAACCAAAAAACGCAGCTTTCTCAAAATTTTACAGTCAGCTGTTAATCGATAACTGCTGACAGGAGCAGTGTATTTAGAGCAGGTGCGCGGCAAATACAAAAAGTCACGGACTTATCAAACGACCCTCGTATTCAA
>JAECXB010002247.1:0-73332 GCA_018151435.1 Zaprionus africanus
GCCAGTGCCCAGCCAGTGTCCATCCAGTGCGTAGCGAATGTCTTGCCTGGGTCTAGCTAGTTTCTAGCTATTGTCTACCCAGTGTCAAGTCTGTGTATATCCTATGTCACGCATATAATAAGGTTGTGTCTATCCTTATATAAGCCTGTGTCTGGCCAGTTTTTATCCTGTGTTTTGCCTCTTTCTACCATGTGTCTAGCCTGTGTCTAGCCTGTTTCTAGCCTGAACTAAGCCTGTGTCTAGCCTGTTTTTATCTTGTGTTTTGCCAGTGCCTAGCCAGTGTATAGCCAGTGCCTAGCCAGTGCTTTGCCAGTGCCTAACCAGTGCCTAGCCAGTGCCTAACCAGTGCCTAGCCAGTGCCTAACCAGTGCCTAGCCAGTGCCTAGCCAGTGCCTAGCCAGTGCCTAGCCAGTGCCTAGCCAGTGTCTAGCCAGTGTCTAGCCAGTGTCTAGCCAGTGTCTAGCCTGTGTCTAGCCAGTGTCTAGCCAGTGTCTAGCCAGTGCCTAGCCAGTCAGTGCCTAGCCAGTGCCTAGCCAGTGCCTAGCCAGTGCCTAGCCAGTGCCTAGCCAGTGCCTAGCCAGTGCCTAGCCAGTGCCTAGCCAGTGCCTAGCCAGTGCCTAGCCAGTGCCTAGCCAGTGCCTAGCCAGTGCTGCAGTGCCTAGCCAGTGCCTAGCCAGTGCCTAGCCAGTGCCCAGCCAGTGCCCAGCCAGTGCCTAGCCAGTGCCTAGCCAGTGCCTAGCCAGTGCCTAGCCAGTGCCTAGCCAGTGCCTAGCCAGTGCCTAGCCAGTGCCTAGCCAGTGCCTAGCCAGTGCCTAGCCAGTGCCTAGCCAGTGCCTAGCCAGTGCCTAGCCAGTGCCTAGCCAGTGCTGCCAGCCAGTGCCTAGCCAGTGCCTAGCCAGTGCCTAGCCAGTGCCTAGCCAGTGCCTAGCCAGCCAGTGCCTAGCCAGTGCCTAGCCAGTGCCTAGCCAGTTGTGCCAGTGCCTAGCCAGTGCCTAGCCAGTGTCTAGGCAGTGCCTAGCCAGTGTCTAGCCAGTGCCTAGCCAATGCCTAGCCAGTGCCTTACCAGTGCCTAGCCAGTGCCTAGCCAGTGCCCAGCCAGTGCCCAGCCAGTGCGTAGCGAATGTCTTGCCTGGGTCTAGCTAGTTTCTAGCTATTGTCTACCCAGTGTCAAGTCTGTGTATATCCTATCACGCCTATAATACGCATATAATAAGTTGTGTCTATCCTTAAATAAGCCTGTGTCTGGCCAGTTTTTATCCTGTGTTTTGCCTCTTTCTACCATGTGTCTAGCCTTTGTCTAGCCTGTTTCTAGCCTGAACTAAGCCTGTGTCTAGCCTGTTTTTATCTTGTGTTTTGCCAGTGCCTAGCCAGTGTATAGCCAGTGCCTAGCCAGTGCTTTGCCAGTGCCTAACCAGTGCCTAGCCAGTGCCTAACCAGTGCCTAGCCAGTGCCTAACCAGTGCCTAGCCAGTGCCTAGCCAGTGCCTAGCCAGTGTCTAGCCAGTGTCTAGCCAGTGTCTAGCCTGTGTCTACCCAGTGTCTAGCCTGTGTCTAGCCAGTGTCTAGGCAGTGCCTAGCCAGTGTCTAGCCAGTGCCTAGCCAATGCCTAGCCAGTGCCTTACCAGTGCCTAGCCAGTGCCTAGCCAGTGCCTAACCAGTGCCTAGCCAGTGCCTAGCCAGTGCCTAGCCAGTGCCTAGCCAGTGCCTAGCCAGTGCCTAGCCAGTGCCTAGCCAGTGCCTAGCCAGTGCCTAGCCAGTGCCCTAGCCAGTGCCTAGCCAGTGCCTAGCCAGTGCCTAGCCAGTGCCTAGCCAGTGCCTAGCCAGTGCCTAGCCAGTGCCTAGCCAGTTTAGCCAGTGCCTAGCCAGTGCCTAGCCAGTGCCTAGCCAGTGCCTAGCCAGTGCCTAGCCAGTGCCTAGCCAGTGCCTAGCCAGTGGCCTAGCCAGTGCCTAGCCAGTGCCTAGCCAGTGCCTAGCCAGTGCCTAGCCAGTGCCTAGCCAGTGCCTAGCCAGTGCCTAGCCAGTGCCTAGCCAGTGCCTAGCCAGTGCCTAGCCAGTGCCTAGCCAGTGCCTAGCCAGTGCCTAGCCAGTGCCTAGCCAGTGCCTAGCCAGTGCCTAGCCAGTGCCTAGCCAGTGCCTAGCCAGTGTCTAGCCAGTGCCTGGCCAGTGCCTAGCCAGTGCCTAGCCAGTGCCTAGCCAGTGCCTAGCCAGTGCCTAGCCAGTGCCTAGCCAGTGCCTGGCCAGTGCCTAGCCAGTGCCTAGCCAGTGCCTAGCCAGTGCCTAGCCAGTGCCTAGCCAGTGCCTAGCCAGTGCCTAGCCAGTGCCTAGCCAGTGTCCTAGCCAGTGCCTAGCCAGTGCCTAGCCCTAGCCAGTGCCTAGCCAGTGCCTAGCCAGTGCCCTAGCCAGTGCCTAGCCAGTGCCTAGCCAGTGCCCAGCCAGTGCCTAGCCAGTGCCTAGCCAGTGCCTAGCCAGTGCCTAGCCAGTGCCTAGCCAGTGCCTAGCCAGTGCCTAGCCAGTGTGCCGTATTCAGTGCCTAGCCAGTGCCCAGTAGCCAGTGCCTAGCCAGTGTCCCTAGCCAGTCTAGCCAGTGCCTAGCCAGTGCCTAGCCAGTGTCTAGCCTGTGTGCCTAGCCAGTGCCCTAGCCAGTGCCTAGCCAGTGCCTAGCCAGTGCCTAGCCAGTGCCTAGCCAGTGCCTAGCCAGTGCCTAGCCAGTGCCTAGCCAGTGCCTAGCCAGTGCCTAGCCAGTGCCTAGCCAGTGCCTAGCCAGTGCCTAGCCAGTGCCTAGCCAGTGCCTAGCCAGTGCCTAGCCAGTGCCTAGCCAGTGCCTAGCCAGTGCCTAGCCAGTGCCTAGCCAGTGCCTAGCCAGTGCCTAGCCAGTGCCTAGCCAGTGCCTAGCCAGTGCCTAGCCAGTGCCTAGCCAGTGCCTAGCCAGTGCCTAGCCAGTGCCTAGCCAGTGCCTAGCCAGTGCCTAGCCAGTGCCTCCAGTGCCTAGCCAGTGCCTAGCCAGTGCCCAGCCAGTGCCTAGCCAGTGCCCAGTGCCTAGCCAGTGCCTAGCCAGTGCCTAGCCAGTGCCTAGCCAGTGCCTGTGCCAGTGCCTAGCCAGTGCCTAGCCAGTGCCTAGCCAGTGCCTAGCCAGTGCCTAGCCAGTGCCTAGCCAGTGCCTAGCCAGTGCCTAGCCAGTGCCTAGCCAGTGCCTAGCCAGTGCCTAGCCAGTGCCTAGCCAGTGCCTAGCCAGTGCCTAGCCAGTGCCTAGCCAGTGCCTAGCCAGTGCCTAGCCAGTGCCTAGCCAGTGCCTAGCCAGTGCCTAGCCAGTGCCTAGCCAGTGCCTAGCCAGTGTCTAGCCAGTGTCTAGCCAATGTCTATCCAGTGCGTAGCGAATGTCTTGCCTGGGTCTAGCTAGTTTCTAGCTAGTGTCTACCCAGTGTCAAGTCTGTGTATATCCTATGTCACGCCTTTAATACGGTTGTGTCTATCCTTAAATAAGCCTGTGTCTGGCCAGTTTTTATCCTGTGTTTTGCCTCTTTCTACCATGTGTCTAGCCTGTGTCTAGCCAGTTTCTAGCCTGAATTAAGCCTGTGTCTAGCCTTTTTTTATCTTGTGTTTTGCCCGTGCCTAGCCAGTGTCTCGCCAGTGCCTAGCCAGTGTCTAGCCAGTGCCTAGCCAGTGTCTAGCCAGTGCCTAGCCAGTGTCTAGCCAGTGCCTAGCCAGTGTCTAGCCAGTGCCTAGCCAGTGTCTAGCCAGTGCCTAGCCAGTGCCTAGCCAGTGCCTAGCCAGTGCCTAGCCAGTGCCTAGCCAAGCCAGTGCCTAGCCAGTGCCTAGCCAGTGCCTAGCCAGTGCCTAGCCAGTGCCTAGCCAGTGCCTAGCCAGTGCCTAGCCAGTGCCTAGCCAGTGCCTAGCCAGTGCCTAGCCAGTGCCTAGCCAGTGCCTAGCCAGTGCCTAGCCAGTGCCTAGCCAGTGCCTAGCCAGTGCCTAGCCAGTGCCTAGCCAGTGCCTGGCCAGTGCCTAGCCAGTGCCTAGCCAGTGCCTAGCCAGTGCCTAGCCAGTGCCTAGCCAGTGCCTTGCCAGTGCCTAGCCAGTGCCTAGCCAGTGCCTAGCCAGTGCCTAGCCAGTGCCTAGCCAGTGCCTAGCCAGTGCCTAGCCAGTGCCTAGCCAGTGCCTAGCCAGTGCCTAGCCAGTGCCTAGCCAGTGCCTAGCCAGTGCCTAGCCAGTGCCTGGCCAGTGTCTAGCCAGTGCCTAGCCAGTGTCTAGCCAGTGCCTAGCCAGTGTCTAGCCAGTGCCTAGCCAGTGCCTAGCCAGTGCCTAGCCAGTGCCTAGCCAGTGCCTAGCCAGTGCCTAGCCAGTGCCTAGCCAGTGCCTAGCCAGTGCCTAGCCAGTGCCTAGCCAGTGCCTAGCCAGTGCCTAGCCAGTGCCTAGCCAGTGCCTAGCCAGTGTCTAGCCAGTGCCTAGCCAGTGCCTAGCCAGTGCCTAGCCAGTGTCTAGCCAGTGCCTAGCCAGTGTCTAGCCAGTGCCCTAGCCAGTGTCTAGCCAGTGCCTAGCCAGTGTCTAGCCAGTGCCTAGCCAGTGTCTAGCCAGTGCCTGTGTCTGCCAGTGCCTAGCCAGTGTCTAGCCAGTGCCTTTAGCCAGTGCTTGTGTCTAGCCAGTGCCTTTAGCCAGTGTCTAGCCAGTGTTAGCCTGTGTTTAGCCAGTGCCTAGCCAGTGGCTAGCCAGTGCCTAGCCAGTGCCTAGCCAGTGCCTAGCCAGTGCCTAGCCAGTGTCTAGCCAGTGCTGAGTGCCTAGCCAGTGCCTAGCCAGTGCCTAGCCAGTGCCTAGCCAGTGCCTAGCCAGTGCCTAGCCAGTGCCTAGCCAGTGCCTAGCCAGTGCCTAGCCAGTGCCTAGCCAGTGCCTAGCCAGTGCCTAGCCAGTGCCTAGCCAGTGCCTAGCCAGTGCCTAGCCAGTGCCTAGCCAGTGCCTAGCCAGTGCCTAGCCAGTGCCTAGCCAGTGCCTAGCCAGTGCCTAGCCAGTGCCTAGCCAGTGCCTAGCCAGTGCCTAGCCAGTGCCTAGCCAGTGCCTAGCCAGTGCCTAGCCAGTGCCTAGCCAGTGCCTAGCCAGTGCCTAGCCAGTGCCTAGCCAGTGCCTAGCCAGTGCCTGGCCAGTGCCTAGCCAGTGCCTAGCCAGTGCCTAGCCAGTGCCTAGCCAGTGCCTTAGCCAGTGCCTAGCCAGTGCCTAGCCAGTGCCTAGCCAGTGCCTAGCCAGTGCCTAGCCAGTGCCTAGCCAGTGCCTAGCCAGTGCCTAGCCAGTGCCTAGCCAGTGCCTAGCCAGTGCCTAGCCAGTGCCTAGCCAGTGCCTAGCCAGTGCCTAGCCAGTGTCTTAGCCAGTGCCTAGCCAGTGCCTAGCCAGTGCCTAGCCAGTGCCTAGCCAGTGTCTAGCCAGTGCCTAGCCAGTGCCTAGCCAGTGCCTAGCCAGTGCCTAGCCAGTGCCTAGCCAGTGCCTAGCCAGTGCCTAGCCAGTGTTTAGCCAGTGCCTAGCCAGTGCCCAGCCAGTGTCTAGCCAGTGCCTAGCCAGTGTCCTAGCCAGTGCCTAGCCAGTGCCTAGCCAGTGCCTAGCCAGTGCCTAGCCAGTGCCTAGCCAGTGCCTAGCCAGTGCCTAGCCAGTGCCTAGCCAGTGCCTAGCCAGTGCCTAGCCAGTGCCTAGTCAGTGCCTTGCCAGTGCCTAGCCAGTGCCTAGCCAGTGCCTAGCCAGTGCCTAGCCAGTGCCCAGCCAGTGCCTAGCCAGTGTCTAGCCAGTGCCTAGCCAGTGCCTAGCCAGTGCCTAGCCAGTGCCTAGCCAGTGCCTAGCCAGTGCCTAGCCAGTGCCTAGCCAGTGCCTAGCCAGTGCCCAGCTGTGCCTAGCCAGTGCCTAGCCAGTGCCTAGCCAGTGCCTAGCCAGTGCCTAGCCAGTGCCTAGCCAGTGCCTAGCCAGTGCCTAGCCAGTGCCTAGCCAGTGCCTAGCCAGTGCCTAGCCAGTGCCTAGCCAGTGCCTAGCCAGTGCCTAGCCAGTGCCTAGCCAGTGCCTAGCCAGTGCCTAGCCAGTGCCTAGCCAGTGCCTAGCCAGTGCCTAGCCAGTGCCTAGCCAGTGCCTAGCCAGTGCCTAGCCAGTGCCTAGCCAGTGCCCTAGCCAGTGCCTAGCCAGTGCCTAGCCAGTGCCTAGCCAGTGCCTAGCCAGTGCCTTGCCAGTGCCCAGCCAGTGCCTAGCCAGTGCCTAGCCAGTGCCTAGCCAGTGTCTAGCCAATGTCTATCCAGTGCGTAGCGAATGTCTTGCCTGGGTCTAGCTAGTTTCTAGCTAGTGTCTACCCAGTGTCAAGTCTGTGTATATCCTATGTCACGCCTTTAATACGGTTGTGTCTATCCTTAAATAAGCCTGTGTCTGGCCAGTTTTTATCCTGTGTTTTGCCTCTTTCTACCATGTTCTAGCCTGTGTCTAGTCTATGTAACTAAGCCTGTGTCTAGCCATGTGTTAGATGCTTTTTTTATCTTGTGTGCCTAGCCTTTGCCTAGTGCCTAGCCAGTGTCTAGCCAGTGCCTAGCCAGTGCCTAGCCAGTGCCTAGCCAGTGCCTAGCCAGTGCCTAACCAGTGCCTAGCCAGTGCCTAGCCAGTGCCTAGCCAGTGCCTAGCCAGTGCCTAGCCAGTGCCTAGCCAGTGCCTAGCCAGTGCCTAGCCAGTGTCTAGCCAGTGTCTAGCCAGTGTCTAGCCAGTGTCTAGCCAGTGCCTAGCCAATGTGTAGTGGCCTAGCCAGTGTCTAGCCAGTGCCTAGCCAGTGCCTAGCCAGTGCCTAACCAGTGCCTAGCCAGTGCCTAGCCAGTGCCTAGCCAGTGCCTAGCCAGTGCCTAGCCAGTGCCTAGCCAGTGCCTAGCAGGTGCCTAGCCAGTGCCTAGCCAGTGCCTAGCCAGTGCCTAGCCAGTGCCTAGCCAGTGCTGTGCCTAGCCAGTGCCTAGCCAGGTGCTTAGCCAGTGCCTAGCCAGTGCCTAGCCAGTGCCTAGCCAGTGTCTAGCCAGTGCCTAGCCAGTGCCTAGCCAGTGCCTAAGCCAGTGCCTAGCCAGTTTTAGCCAGTGCTTTGCCAGTGCCTAGCCAGTGCCTAGCCAGTGCCTAGCCAGTGCCTAGCCAGTGCCTAGCCAGTGCCTAGCCAGTGCCTAGCCAGTGCCTAGCCAGTGCCTAGCCAGTGCCTAGCCAGTGCCTAGCCAGTGCCTAGCCAGTGCCTAGCCAGTGCCTAGCCAGTGCCTAACCAGTGCCTAGCCAGTGCCTAGCCAGTGCCTAGCCAGTGCCCAGCCAGTGCCTAGCCAGTGCCTAGCCAGTGCCTAGCCAGTGCCTAGCCAGTGCCTAGCCAGTGCCTAACCAGTGCCTAGCCAGTGCCTAGCCAGTGCCTAGCCAGTGCCCAGCCAGTGCCTAGCCAGTGCCTAGCCAGTGCCTAGCCAGTGCCTAGCCAGTGCTCAGCCAGTGCCCAATGTCCAGCCAGTGCCTAGCCAATGTCTTGCCTGGTGTCTAGCCAGTGCCTAGCTAGTGCCCAGTGTCAAGCCAGTGCCTAGCCAGTGCCTAGCCAGAGCCTAGCCTGTGTCTATCCAGTGCCTAGCCTGTGTCTAGCCAGTGTTTAGCCAGTGTTTTGCCTCTTTCTAGCCAGTGTCTAGCCTGTGCCTAGCCAGTGTCTAGCCAGTGCCTAGGCCTGTGCCTAGCCAGTGCCTAGCCAGTGCCTTGCCAGTGCCTAGCCAGTGTCTAGCCAGTGCCTAGCCAGTGCCTAGCCAGTGCCTAGCCAGTGCCTAGCCAGTGCCTAGCCAGTGCCTAGCCAGTGCCTAGCCAGTGCCTAGCCAGTGTCTAGCCAGTGCCTAGCCAGTGCCTAGCCAGTGTCTAGCCAGTGTCTAGCCAGTGCCTAGCCAGTGTCTAGCCAGTGCCTAGCCAGTGTCTAGCCAGTGCCTAGCCAGTGCCTAGCCAGTGCCTTGCCAGTGCCTAGCCAGTGCCTAGCCAGTGCTCAGCCAGTGCCTAGCCAGTGCTCTAGCCAGTGCCTAGCCAGTGCCTAGCCAGTGCCTAGCCAGTGCCTAGCCAGTGCCTAGCCAGTGCCTAGCCAGTGCCTAGCCAGTGCCCTAGCCAGTGCCTAGCCAGTGTCCAGTTAGTGCCTAGCCAGTGCCTAGCCAGTGCCTAGCCAGTGCCTAGCCAGTGCCTTAGCCAGTGCCTAGCCAGTGCCTAGCCAGTGCCTAGCCAGTGCCCAGCCAGTGCCTAGCCAGTGCCTAGCCAGTGCCTAGCCAGTGCCTAGCCAGTGCCTAGCCAGTGCCTAGCCAGTGCCTAGCCAGTGCCTAGCCAGTGCCTAGCCAGTGCCTAGCCAGTGCCTAGCCAGTGCCTAGCCAGTGCCTAGCCAGTGCCTAGCCAGTGCCTAGCCAGTGCCTAGCCAGTGCCTAGCCAGTGCTTAGCCAGTGCCTAGCCAGTGCCTAGCCAGTGTGCCCTAGCCAGTGCCTAGCCAGTGCCTAGCCAGTGCCTAGCCAGTGCCTAATAGTGCCTAGCCAGTGCTCCAGCCAGTGCCTAGCCAGTGCCTTGTGCTAGTGCCTAGCCAGTGCCTAGCCAGTGCCTAGCCAGTGCCTAGCCAATGTGTCTTGCCTGGGTCTAGCTAGTTTCTAGCTAGTGTCTACCCAGTGTCAAGTCTGTGTATATCCTATGTCACGCCTTTAATACGGTTGTGTCTATCCTTAAATAAGCCTGTGTCTGGCCAGTTTTTATCCTGTGTTTTGCCTCTTTCTACCATGTGTCTAGCCTGTGTCTAGCCTGTTTCTAGCCTGAACTAAGCCTGTGTCTAGCCTGTTTTTATCTTGTGTTTTGCCAGTGCCTAGCCAGTGTATAGCCAGTGCCTAGCCAGTGCTTTGCCAGTGCCTAACCAGTGCCTAGCCAGTGCCTAAAGCCAGTGCCTAGCCAGTGCCTAGCCAGTGCCTAGCCAGTGCCTAGCCAGTGCCTAGCCAGTGCCTAGCCAGTGCCTAGCCAGTGTCTAGCCAGTGTCTAGCCAGTGTCTAGCCAGTGCCTAGCCAGTGCCTAGCCAGTGTGCCTAGCCAGTGCCTAGCCAGTGCCTAGCCAGTTAGTGCCTAGCCATGTGTCTAGCCAGTGCCTAGCCAGTGCCTAGCCAGTGCCTAGCCAGTGCCTAGCCAGTGTCTAGCCAGTGCCCAGCCAGTGCCTAGCCAGTGCCTTGCTAGTGCCTAGCCAGTGCCTAGCCAGTGCTTAGCCAGTGTCTAGCTAGTGCCCTTGCCAGTGCCTAGCCAGTGCCTAGCCAGTGCCTAGCCAGTGCCTAGCCAGTGCCTAGCCAGTGCCTAGCCAGTGTCTAGCCAGTGCCTAGCCAGTGCCTAGCCAGTGCCTAGCCAGTGCCTAGCCAGTGCCTAGCCAGTGCCTAGCCAGTGCCTAGCCAGTGCCTAGCCAGTGCCTAGCCAGTGCCTAGCCAGTGCCTAGCCAGTGCCTAGCCAGTGCCTAGCCAGTGCCTAGCCAGTGCCTAGCCAGTGCCTAGCCAGTGCCTAGCCAGTGCCTAGCCAGTGCCTAGCCAGTGCCTAGCCAGTGCCTAGCAGTGCCCAGCCAGTGCCTAGCCAGTGTCTAGCCAGTGCCTAGCCAGTGCCTAGCCAGTGCCTAGCCAGTGCCTAGCCAGTGCCTAGCCAGTGCCTAGCCAGTGCCTAGCCAGTGCCTAGCCAGTGCCTAGCCAGTGCCTAGCCAGTGCCTAGCCAGTGCCTAGCCAGTGCCTAGCCAGTGCCTAGCCAGTGCCTAGCCAGTGCCTAGCCAGTGCCTAGCCAGTGCCTAGCCAG
The DNA here is from genome assembly GCA_018151435.1 of Zaprionus africanus. Lineage (NCBI taxonomy): Eukaryota > Metazoa > Arthropoda > Insecta > Diptera > Drosophilidae > Zaprionus > Zaprionus africanus. Next base: position 9,770 of record JAECXB010002247.1, read on the forward strand.
TGCCTAGCCAGTGCCTAGCCAGTGTCTAGCCAGTGTCTAGCCAATGTCTATCCTGTGCGTAGCGAATGTCTTGCCTGGGTCTAGCTAGTTTCTAGCTAGTGTCTACCCAGTGTCAAGTCTGTGTATATCCTATGTCACGCCTTTAATACGGTTGTGTCTATCCTTAAATAAGCCTGTGTCTGGCCAGTTTTTATCCTGTGTTTTGCCTCTTTCTACCATGTGTCTAGCCTGTGTCTAGCCAGTTTCTAGCCTGAATTAAGCCTGTGTCTAGCCTTGTTTTATCTTGTGTTTTGCCCGTGCCTAGCCAGTGTCTCGCCAGTGCCTAGCCAGTGTCTAGCCAGTGCCTAGCCAGTGTCTAGCCAGTGCCTAGCCAGTGTCTAGCCAGTGCCTAGCCAGTGCCTAGCCAGTGCCTAGCCAGTGCCTAGCCAGTGCCTAGCCAGTGCTTAGCCAGTGCCTAACCAGTGCCTAGCCAGTGCCTAGCCAGTGCCTAGCCAGTGCCTAGCCAGTGCCTAACCAGTGCCTAGCCAGTGCCTAGCCAGTGCCTAGCCAGTGCCTAGCCAGTGTCTGGCCAGTGTCTTGCCAGTGCCTAGCCAGTGCGTTCCAAGTGTCTAGCCATTGCCTAGCCAGTGTCTAGCCAGTGCCTTGCCAGTGCCTTAACAGTGGCTAGCCAGTGCTTAGCCAGTGCCTAGCCAGTGCCTGGCCAGTGCCTAGCCAGTGCCTGGCCAGTGCCTAGCCAGTGCCTGGCCAGTGCCTAGCCAGTGCCTGGCCAGTGCCTAGCCAGTGCCTTGCCAGTGCCTAGCCAGTGCCTAGCCAGTGCCTAGCCAGTGCCTAGCCAGTGCCAAGCCAGTGTGCCAGTGCCTAGCCAGTGCCTAGCCAGTGCCCAGCCAGTGCCTAGCCAGTGCCCAGCCAGTGCCTAGCCAGTGTCTAGCCAGTGTCTAGCCAGTGCCTAGCCAGTGCCTAGCCAATGTCTTGCCAGGGCCTAGCCAGTTTCTAGCTAGTGCCTAGCCAGTGCCAAGCCTGTGTATATCCTATGTCGCCCCTATCAGCGGCAGTGTCTATCCTTAAATAAGCCTGTGTCTGGCCAGTTTTTATCCTGTGTTTTCCTCTTCTAGCCATGTGCCTAGCCAGTGTCTAGCCAGTTTCTAGCCTGAATTAAGCCAGTGTCTAGCCAGTTTTTATCTTGTGTCTAGCCAGTGCCTAGCCAGTGTCTAGCCAGTGCCTAGCCAGTGTCTAGCCAGTGCCCAGCCAGTTATAGCCAGTGCCTAGCCAGTGCTTAGCCAGTGCCTAACCAGTGCCTAGCCAGTGCCTAGCCAGTGCCTAGCCAGTGCCTAGCCAGTGCCTAGCCAGTGCCTAGCCAGTGTCTAGCCAGTGTCTAGCCAGTGTCTAGCCTGTGTCTAGCCAGTGTCTAGCCAGTGCCTAGCCAGTGTCTAGCCAGTGCCTAGCCAGTGTCTAGCCAGTGCCTAGCCAGTGCCTAGCCAGTGCCTAGCCAGTGCCTAGCCAGTGCCTAGCCAGTGCCTAGCCAGTGCCTAGCCAGTGCCTAGCCAGTGCCTAACCAGTGCCTAGCCAGTGCCTAGCCAGTGCCTAGCCAGTGCCTAGCCAGTGCCTAGCCAGTGCCTAGCCAGTGCCTAGCCAGTGCCTAGCCAGTGCCTAGCCATTGCCTAGCCAGTGCCTAGCCAGTGCCTAGCCAGTGCCTAGCCAGTGCCTAGCCAGTGCCTAGCCAGTGCCTAGCCAGTGCCTAGCCAGTGCCTAGCCAGTGCCTAACCAGTGCCTAGCCAGTTCTTAGCCAGTGCCTAGCCAGTGCCTAGCCAGTGCCTAGCCAGTGCCTAGCCAGTGCCTAGCCAGTGCCTAGCCAGTGCCTAGCCAGTGCCTGGCCAGTGCCTAGCCAGTGCCTAGCCAGTGCCTAGCCAGTGCCTAGCCAGTGCCTAGCCAGTGCCTAGCCAGTGCCTAGCCAGTGCCTAGCCAGTGCCTAGCCAGTGCCCAGCCAGTGCCTAGCCAGTGCCCAGCCAGTGCCTAGCCAGTGTCTAGCCAGTGTCTAGCCAGTGTCTAGCCAGTGCGTAGCCAGTGTCTTGCCAGTGTCTAGCTAGTTCCTAGCTAGTGTCTAGCCAAGTGTCAAGTCTGTGTATATCCTATGTCACGCCTAGCCAGTACGGTTGTGTCTATCCTTAAATAAGCCAGTGTCTGGCCAGTTTTTTATCCTGTGTTTTGCCTCTTTCTACCATGTGTCTAGCCTGTGTCTAGCCAGTTTCTAGCCTGAATTAAGCCTGTGTCTAGCCTGTTTTTATCTTGTGTTTTGCCCAGTGCCTAGCCAGTGTCTAGCCAGTGCCTAGCCAGTGTCTAGCCAGTGCCTAGCCAGTGCCTAGCCAGTTGCCGTGCTTAGCCAGTGCCTAGCCAGTGCCTAGCCAGTGCCTAGCCAGTGCCTAGCCAGTGCCTAGCCAGTGTCTAGCCAGTGCCTAGCCAGTGCCTAGCCAGTGCCTAGCCAGTGCCTAGCCAGTGCCTAGCCAGTGCCTAGCCAGTGCCTAGCCAGTGCCTAGCCAGTGCCTAGCCAGTGCCTAGCCAGTGCCCAGCCAGTGCCTAGCCAGTGCCTAGCCAGTGCCTAGCCAGTGCCTAGCCAGTGCCTAGCCAGTGTCTAGCCAGTGTCTAGCCAGTGTCTAGTTAGTGCCTAGCCAGTGCCTAGCCAGTGCCTAGCCAGTGCCTAGCCAGTGCCTAGCCAGTGCCTAGCCAGTGCCTAGCCAGTGCCTAGCCAGTGCCTAGCCAGTGCCTAGCCAGTGCCTAGCCAGTGTCTAGCCAGTGCCTAGCCAGTGCCTAGCCAGTGTCTAGCCAGTGCCTAGCCAGTGCTAGCCAGTGCCTAGCCAGTGCCTAGCCAGTGCCCAGCCAGTGCCTAGCCAGTGTCTAGCCAGTGCCTAGCCAGTGTCTAGCCAGTGCCTAGCCAGTGCCTAGCCAGTGCCTAGCCAGTGTCTAGCCAGTGCCTAGCCAGTGTCTAGCCAGTGCCTAGCCAGTGTCTAGCCAGTGCCTAGCCAGTGTCTAGCCAGTTGCCTATGCCAGTGCCTAGCCAGTGCCTAGCCAGTGCCTGGCCAGTCCTAGCCAGTGCCTTGCCAGTGCCTAGCCAGTGCCTAGCCAGTGCCTAGCCAGTGCCTAGCCAGTGCCTAGCCAGTGCCTAGCCAGTGCTTAGCCAGTGCCTAGCCAGTGCCTAACCAGTGCCTAGCCAGTGCCTAGCCAGTGCCTAGCCAGTGCCTAGCCAGTGCCTAGCCAGTGCCTAGCCAGTGCCTAGCCAGTGCCTAGCCAGTGCCTAGCCAGTGCCTAGCCAGTGCCTAGCCAGTGCCTAGCCAGTGCCTAGCCAGTGCCTAGCCAGTGCCTAGCCAGTGCCTAGCCAGTGCCTAGCCAGTGCCTAGCCAGTGCCTAGCCAGTGCCTAGCCAGTGCCTAGCCAGTGCCTAGCCAGTGCCTAGCCAGTGCCTAGCCAGTGCCTAGCCAGTGTCTAGCCAGTGTCTAGCCAGTGTCCTTAGCCAGTGCCTAGCATTGCCTAGTCCAGTGCCAGTGTAGTAATGTATGTCGCCTATAATAGGTTGTGTCTATCCTAAAATAAGCCAGTGTCTGGCCAGTTTTTATCCTGTCTGTCTACCATGTGTCTAGCCAGTGTCTAGCCTGTGTCTAGCCTGAATTAAGCCAGTGTCTAGCCAGTGCCTATCCCAGTGCCTAGCCAGTGTAGCCAGTGCCTAGCCAGTGCCTGGTTAGTGCCTAGCCAGTGCCTAGCCAGTGCCTAGCCAGTGCCTAGCCAGTGCCTAGCCAGTGCCTGGCCAGTGCCTAGCCAGTGCCTAGCCAGTGCCTAGCCTGCCAGTGCCTAGCCAGTGCCTAGCCAGTGCCTAGCCAGTGTCTAGCCAGTGCCTAGCCAGTGCCTAGCCAGTGCCTAGCCAGTGCCTAGCCAGTGCCTAGCCAGTGCCTAACCAGTGCCTAGCCAGTGCCTAGCCAGTGCCTAGCCAGTGCCTAGCCAGTGCCTAGCCAGTGCCTAGCCAGTGCCTAGCCAGTGCCTAGCCAGTGCCTAGCCAGTGCCTAGCCAGTGCCTAGCCAGTGCCTAGCCAGTGCCTAGCCAGTGCCCTAGCCAGTGCCTAGCCAGTGCCTAGCCAGTGCCTAGCCAGTGCCTAGCCAGTGCCTAGCCAGTGCCCTAGCCAGTGCCTAGCCAGTGCCTAGCCAGTGCCTAGCCAGTGCCTAGCCAGTGCCTAGCCAGTGCCTAGCCAGTGCCTAGCCAGTGCCTAGCCAGTGCCTAGCCAGTGCCTAGCCAGTGCCTAGCCAGTGCCTAGCCAGTGCCTAGCCAGTGCCTAGCCAGTGCCTAGCCAGTGTCTAGCCAGTGCCTAGCCAGTGTCTAGCCAGTGCCTAGCCAGTGCCTAGCCAGTGCCTAGCCAGTGCCTAGCCAGTGCCTAGCCAGTGCCTAGCCAGTGCCTAGCCAGTGCCTAGCCAGTGTCTAGCCAGTGCCTAGCCAGTGTCTAGCCAGTGCCTAGCCAGTGCCTAGCCAGTGCCTAGCCAGTGCCTAGCCAGTGCCTAGCCAGTGTCTAGCCAGTGTCTAGCCAGTGTCTAGTCCTTTAGCCAGTGCCTAGCCAGTGTCTAGCCAGTGCCTAGCCAGTGTCTAGCCAGTGCCTAGCCAGTGTCTAGCCAGTGCCTAGTCAGTGTCTAGCCAGTTTTTAGCCAGTGCTTAGCCAGTGCCTAGCCAGTGTTCCTAGCCAGTGCCTAGCCAGTGTCTAGCCAGTGCCTAGCCAGTGCCTAGCCAGTGCCTAGCCAGTGCCTAGCCAGTGCCTAGCCAGTGCCTAGCCAGTGCCTAGCCAGTGCCTAGCCAGTGCCTAGCCAGTGCCTAGCCAGTGCCTAGCCAGTGCCTAGCCAGTGCCTAGCCAGTGCCTAGCCAGTGCCTAGCCAGTGTCCTAGCCAGTGTCTAGCCAGTGTCTAGCCAGTGCCTAGCCAGTGCCTAGTTAGTGCCTAGCCAGTGTCTAGCCAGTGCCTAGCCAGTGCCTAGCCAGTGCCTAGCCAGTGCCTAGCCAGTGCCTAGCCAGTGCCTAGCCAGTGCCTAGCCAGTGCCTAGCCAGTGCCTAGCCAGTGCCTAGCCAGTGCCTAGCCAGTGCCTAGCCAGTGCCTAGCCAGTGCCTAGCCAGTGCCTAGCCAGTGCCTAGCCAGTGCCTAGCCAGTGCCTAGCCAGTGCCTAGCCAGTGCCTAGCCAGTGCCTAGCCAGTGCCTAGCCAGTGCCTAGCCAGTGCCTAGCCAGTGCCTAGCCAGTGTCCTAGCCAGTGCCTAGCCAGTGCCTAGCCAGTGCCTAGCCAGTGCCTAGCCAGTGCCTAGCCAGTGCCTAGCCAGTGCCTAGCCAGTGTCTAGCCAGTGTCTAGCCAGTGTCTAGCCAGTGCTCTAGCCAGTGCCTAGCCAGTGTCTAGCCAGTGCCTGCAAGTCTGTGTATAGCCTATGTCACGCCTATAATAAGGTTGTGTCTTCCTAATAAGCCTGTGTCTGGCCAGTTTTTATCCTGTGTTTTGCCACTTTCTAGCCATGTGTCTAGCCTGTGTCTAGCCAGTTTCTAGCCTGAATTAAGCCTGTGTCTAGCCTGTTTTTATCTTGTGTTTTGCCAGTGCCTAGCCAGTGCCTTGCCAGTGCCTAGCCAGTGCCTAGCCAGTGCCTAGCCAGTGCCTAGCCAGTGCCTAGCCAGTGCCTAGCCAGTGCCTAGCCAGTGCCTAGCCAGTGCCTAGCCAGTGTCTAGCCAGTGCCTAGCCAGTGCCTAGCCAGTGCCTAGCCAGTGCCTAGCCAGTGCCTAGCCAGTGTCTAGCCAGTGCCTAGCCAGTGCCTAGCCAGTGCCTAGCCAGTGCCTAGCCAGTGCCTAGCCAGTGCCTAGCCAGTGCCTAGCCAGTGCCTAGCCAGTGCTGCCAAGCCAGTGCCTAGCCAGTGCCTAGCCAGTGCCTAGCCAGTGCCTAGCCAGTGCCTAGCCAGTGCCTAGCCAGTGCCTAGCCAGTGCCTAGCCAGTGCCTAGCCAGTGCCTAGCCAGTGCCTAGCCAGTGCCTAGCCAGTGCCCTAGCCAGTGCCTAGCCAGTGCCTAGCCAGTGCCTAGCCAGTGCCTAGCCAGTGCCTAGCCAGTGCCTAGCCAGTGCCTAGCCAGTGTCTAGCCAGTGCCTAGCCAGTGTCTAGCCAGTGCCTAGCCAGTGCCCAGCCAGTGCCTAGCCAGTGTCTAGCCAGTGCCTAGCCAGTGCCTAGCCAGTGCCTAGCCAGTGTCTAGCCAGTGCCTAGCCAGTGCCTAGCCAGTGCCTAGCCAGTGTCTAGCCAGTGCCTAGCCAGTGCCTGCCAGTGCCTAGCCAGTGCCTAGCCAGTGCCTAGCCAGTGCTCAGCCAGTGCCTAGCCAGTGCCTAGCCAGTGCCTAGCCAGTGCCCTAGCCAGTGCCTAGCCAGTGCCTAGCCAGTGCCTAGCCAGTGTCCTAGCCAGTGCCTAGCCAGTGTCTAGCCAGTGCCTAGCCAGTGCCTAGCCAGTGCCTAGCCAGTGTCTAGCCAGTGTCTAGCCAGTGTCTAGCCAGTGTCTAGCCAGTGCCTAGCCAGTGCCTGTGCCTAGCCAGTGCCTAGCCAGTGTCTGTAGCCAGTGCCTAGCCAGTGCCTGGCCAGTGCCAGTGCCTAGCCAGTGCCTAGCCAGTGCCTAGCCAGTGCCTAGCCAGTGCCTAGCCAGTGCCTAGCCAGTGCCTAGCCAGTGCCTAGCCAGTGCCTAGCCAGTGCCTAGCCAGTGCCTAGCCAGTGCCTAGCCAGTGCCTAGCCAGTGCCCAGCCAGTGCCTAGCCAGTGCCTAGCCAGTGCCTAGCCAGTGTCTAGCCAGTGTCCTAGCAGTCTAGCGAATGTCTTGCCTGGGTCTAGCTAGTTTCTAGCTAGTGTCTACCCAGTGTCAAGTCTGTGTATATCCTATGTCACGCCTATAATAAGGTTGTGTCTATCCTTAAATAAGCCTGTGTCTGGCCAGTTTTTTATCCTGTGTTTTGCCTCTTTCTACCATGTGTCTAGCCTGTGTCTAGCCTGTTTCTAGCCTGAATTAAGCCTGTGTCTAGCCTGTTTTTATCTTGTGTTTTGCCCGTGCCTAGCCAGTGTCTCGCCAGTGCCTAGCCAGTGTCTAGCCAGTGCCTAGCCAGTGTATAGCCAGTGCCTAGCCAGTGCTTAGCCAGTGCCTAACCAGTGCCTAGCCAGTGCCTAACCAGTGCCTAGCCAGTGCCTAACCAGTGCCTAGCCAGTGCCTAGCCAGTGCCTAGCCAGTGCCTAGCCAGTGCCAGTGCCTAGCCAGTGCCTAGCCAGTGCCTAGCCAGTGCCTAGCCAGTGCCTCCAGCCAGTGCCTAGCCAGTGCCTAGCCAGTGCCTAGCCAGTGCCTAGCCAGTGCCTAGCCAGTGCCTAGCCAGTGCCTAGCCAGTGCCTAGCCAGTGCCTAGCCAGTGCCTAGCCAGTGCCTAGCCAGTGCCTAGCCAGTGCCTAGCCAGTGCCTAGCCAGTGCCTAGCCAGTGCCTAGCCAGTGCCTAGCCAGTGCCTAGCCAGTTCTTAGCCAGTGCATAGCCAGTGCCTAGCCAGTGCCTAGCCAGAGTCTAGCCAGTGTCTAGCCAGTGTCTAGCCAGTGCCTAACCAGTGCCTAACCAGTGCCTAGCCAGTGCCTAGCCAGTGCCTAGCCAGTGCCTAACCAGTGCCTAGCCAGTGCCTAGCCAGTGCCTAGCCAGTGCCTAGCCAGTGCCTAGCCAGTGCCTAGCCAGTGCCTAGCCAGTGTCTTGCCAGTGTCTAGCCTGTGTCTAGTCAGTGCCTAGCCAGTGCCTTGCCAGTGTCTAGCCAGTGCCTAGCCATTGTCTAGCCAGTGTGTAGCCTGTGTCTAGCCAGTGCCTAGCCATTGCCTGGCTAGTGTCTAGCCAGTGACTAGCCAGTGTCTAGGCAGTGCCTAGCCAGTGTCTAGCCAGTGCCTATTCAGTGCCTAACCAGTGCCTAACCAGTGCCTAGCCAGTGCCTAACCAGTGCCTAGCCAGTGCCTAAACAGTGCCTAGCCAAAGCATAGCCAGTGCCTAGCCAGTGCCTAGCCAGAGTCTAGCCTGTGTCTATCCAGTGTCTAGCCAGTGTCTTGCTAGTGCCTAGCCAATGTGTAGTTAGTGGCTAGCCAGTGTCTAGCTAGTGCCTTGCCAGTGCCAATAGCCAGTGCCTAGCCAGTGCCTAGCCAGTGCCTAGCCAGTGCCTAGCCAGTGCCTAGCCAGTGCCTAGCCAGTGCCTAGCCAGTGCCTAGCCAGTGCCTAGCCAGTGCCTAGCCAGTGCCTAGCCAGTGCCTAGCCAGTGCCTAGCCAGTGCCTAGCCAGTGCCTAGCCAGTGCCTAGCCAGTGCCTAGCCAGTGCCTAGCCAGTGCCTAGCCAGTGCCTAGCCAGTGCCCAGCCAGTGCCTAGCCAGTGCCTAGCCAGTGCCTAGCCAGTGCCTAGCCAGTGCCTAGCCAGTGCCTAGCCAGTGCCTAGCCAGTGCCTAGCCAGTGTCCTAGCCAGTGCCTAGCCAGTGCCTAGCCAGTGCCTAGCCAGTGTCTAGCCAGTGCCTAGCCAGTTAGCCAGTGCCTAGCCAGTGCCTAGCCAGTGCCTAGCCAGTGCCTAGCCAGTGTCTAGCCAGTGCCTAGCCAGTGCCTAGCCAGTGCCTAGCCAGTGCCTAGCCAGTGTCTAGCCAGTGCCTAGCCAGTGCCTAGCCAGTGCCTAGCCCTAGCCAGTGCCTAGCCAGTGCCTAGCCAGTGCCTAGCCAGTGCCTAGCCAGTGCCTAGCCAGTGCCTAGCCAGTGCCTAGCCAGTGCCTAGCCAGTGCCTAGCCAGTGCCTAGCCAGTGCCTAGCCAGTGCCTAGCCAGTGCCTAGCCAGTGCCTAGCCAGTGCCTAGCCAGTGCCTAGCCAGTGCCTAGCCAGTGCCTAGCCAGTGCCTAGCCAGTGCCTAGCCAGTGCCTAGCCAGTGCCTAGCCAGTGCCTAGCCAGTGTCTAGCCAGTGCCTAGCCAGTGCCTAGCCAGTGCCTAGCCAGTGCCTAGCCAGTGCCTAGCCAGTGCCTAGCCAGTGCCTAGCCAGTGCCTAGCCAGTGCCTAGCCAGTGTCTAGCCAGTGCCTAGCCAGTGTCTAGCCAGTGCCTAGCCAGTGTCTAGCCAGTGCCTAGCCAGTGTCTAGCCAGTGCCTAGCCAGTGCCTAGCCAGTGCCTAGCCAGTGCCTAGCCAGTGCCTAACCAGTGCCTAGCCAGTGCCTAGCCAGTGCCTAGCCAGTGCCTAGCCAGTGCCTAGCCAGTGCCTAGCCAGTGTCTAGCCAGTGTCTAGCCAGTGTCCTAGCCAGTGTCTAGCCAGTGCCTAGCCAGTGTCTAGCCAGTGCCTAGCCAGTGTCTAGCTAGTGCCTAGCCAGTGCCTAGCCAGTGTCTAGCCAGTGCCTAGCCAGTGCCTAGCCAGTGCCTAGCCAGTGCCTAGCCAGTGCCTAGCCAGTGCCTAGCCAGTGTCTAGCCAGTGCCTAGCCAGTGCCTAGCCAGTGCCTAGCCAGTGCCTAGCCAGTGCCTAGCCAGTGCCTAGCCAGTGCCTAGCCAGTGCCTAGCCAGTGCCTAGCCAGTGCCTAGCCAGTGCCTAGCCAGTGCCTAGCCAGTGCCTAGCCAGTGCCTAGCCAGTGCCTAGCCAGTGCCTAGCCAGTGCCTAGCCAGTGCCTAGCCAGTGCCTAGCCAGTGCCTAGCCAGTGCCTAGCCAGTGCCTAGCCAGTGCCTAGCCAGTGCCTAGCCAGTGCCCAGTGCCCAGCCAGTGCCTAGCCAGTGCCTAGCCAGTGCCTAGCCAGTGCCTAGCCAGTGCCTAGCCAGTGCCTAGCCAGTGCCTAGCCAGTGCCTAGCCAGTGCCTAGCCAGTGCCTAGCCAGTGCCTAGCCAGTGCCTAGCCAGTGCCTAGCCAGTGCCTAGCCAGTGCCTAGCCAGTGCCTAGCCAGCCAGTGCCTAGCCAGTGCCTAGCCAGTGCCTAGCCAGTGCCTAGCCAGTGCCTAGCCAGTGCCTAGCCAGTGCCTAGCCAGTGCCTAGCCAGTGCCTAGCCAGTGCCTAGCCAGTGCCTAGCCAGTGCCTAGCCAGTGCCTAGCCAGTGCCTAGCCAGTGCCTAGCCAGTGCCTAGCCAGTGCCTAGCCAGTGCCCAGCCAGTGCCCAGTGCCTAGCCAGTGCCTAGCCAGTGCCTAGCCAGTGCCTAGCCAGTGCCTAGCCAGTGCCTAGCCAGTGCCTAGCCAGTGCCTAGCCAGTGCCTAGCCAGTGCCTAGCCAGTGCCTAGCCAGTGCCTAGCCAGTGCCTAGCCAGTGCCTAGCCAGTGCCTAGCCAGTGTCTAGCCAGTGCCTAGCCAGTGCCTAGCCAGTGCCTAGCCAGTGCCTAGCCAGTGCCTAGCCAGTGCCTAGCCAGTGCCTAGCCAGTGCCTAGCCAGTGCCTAGCCAGTGTCTAGCCAGTGTCTAGCCAGTGTCTAGCCAGTGCCTAGCCAGTGTCTAGCCAGTGCCAGTGCCTAGCCAGTGTCTAGCCAGTGCCTAGCCAGTGTCTGCCAGTGCCTAGCCAGTGTCTAGCCAGTGCCCATGCCAGTGCCTAGCCAGTGCCTAGCCAGTGCCTAGCCAGTGCCTAGCCAGTGCCTAGCCAGTGCCTAGCCAGTGCCTAGCCAGTGCCTAGCCAGTGTCTAGCCAGTGCCTAGCCAGTGCTCTAGCCAGTGCCTAGCCAGTGCCTAGCCAGTTCAGCCAGTGTCTAGCCTGTGTTTAGCCAGTGCCTAGCCTAGTGTCTAGCCAGTGCCTAGCCAGTGTCTAGCCAGTGCCTAGCCAGTGCCTAGCCAGTGTCTAGCCAGTGCCTAGCCAGTGCCTAGCCAGTGCCTCAGCCAGTGTCTAGCCAGTGCCTAGCCAGTGCCTAGCCAGTGCCTAGCCAGTGCCTAGCCAGTGTCTAGCCAGTGCCTAGCCAGTGCCTAGCCAGTGCCTAGCCAGTGCCTAGCCAGTGCCTAGCCAGTGCCTGGCCAGTGCCTAGCCAGTGCCTAGCCAGTGTCTAGCCAGTGCCTAGCCAGTGTCTAGCCAGTGCCTAGCCAGTGCCTAGCCAGTGCCTAGCCAGTGCCTAGCCAGTGTCTAGCCAGTGCCTAGCCAGTGCCTAGCCAGTGCCTAGCCAGTGCCTAGCCAGTGCCTAGCCAGTGCCTAGCCAGTGCCTAGCCAGTGCCTAGCCAGTGCCCTAGCCAGTGCCTAGCCAGTGCCTAGCCAGTGCCTAGCCAGTGCCTAGCCAGTGCCTAGCCAGTGCCTAGCCAGTGCCTAGCCAGTGCCTAGCCAGTGCCTAGCCAGTGCCTAGCCAGTGCCTAGCCAGTGCCTAGCCAGTGCCCTAGCCAGTGCCCTAGCCAGTGCCTAGCCAGTGCCTAGCCAGTGCCTAGCCAGTGCCTAGCCAGTGCCTAGCCAGTGCCTAGCCAGTGCCTAGCCAGTGCCTAGCCAGTGCCTAGCCAGTGCCTAGCCAGTGCCTAGCCAGTGCCTAGCCAGTGCCTAGCCAGTGCCTAGCCAGTGCCAGTGCCTAGCCAGTGCCTAGCCAGTGCCTAGCCAGTGCCTAGCCAGTGCCTAGCCAGTGCCTAGCCAGTGCCTAGCCAGTGCCTAGCCAGTGCCTAGCCAGTGCCTAGCCAGTGCCTAGCCAGTGCCTAGCCAGTGCCTAGCCAGTGCCTAGCCAGTGCCTAGCCAGTGTCTAGCCAGTGCCTAGCCAGTGTCTAGCCAGTGCCTAGCCAGTGCCTAGCCAGTGTCTAGCCAGTGCCTAGCCAGTGCCTAGCCAGTGTCTAGCCAGTGCCTAGCCAGTGTCTAGCCAGTGCCTAGCCAGTGTCTAGGCAGTGCCTAGCCAGTGTCTAGCCAGTGCCTAGTCAGTGCCTAACCAGTGCCTAACCAGTGCCTAGCCAGTGCCTAGCCAGTGCCTAGCCAGTGCCTAAACAGTGCCTAGCCAAAGCATAGCCAGTGCCTAGCCAGTGCCTAGCCAGAGTCTAGCCTGTGTCTATCCAGTGTCTAGCCAGTGTCTTGCTAGTGCCTAGCCAATGTGTAGTTAGTGGCTAGCCAGTGTCTAGCTAGTGCCTTGCCAGTGAATAGCCAGTGTCTTGCCAGTGAATAGCCAGTGCCTAGCCAGTGCCTAGCCAGTGCCTAGCCAGTGCCTAGCCAGTGCCTAGCCAGTGCCTAGCCAGTGCCTAGCCAGTGCCTAGCCAGTGCCTAGCCAGTGCCTAGCCAGTGCCTAGCCAGTGCCTAGCCAGTGCCTAGCCAGTGCCTAGCCAGTGCCTAGCCAGTGCCTAGCCAGTGCCTAGCCAGTGCCTAGCCAGTGCCTAGCCAGTGCCTAGCCAGTGCCTAGCCAGTGCCTAGCCAGTGCCTAGCCAGTGCCTAGCCAGTGCCTAGCCAGTGCCTAGCCAGTGCCTAGCCAGTGCCTAGCCAGTGCCTAGCCAGTGCCTAGCCAGTGCCTAGCCAGTGCCTAGCCAGTGCCTAGCCAGTGCCTAGCCAGTGCCTAGCCAGTGCCTAGCCAGTGCCTAGCCAGTGCCTAGCCAGTGCCTAGCCAGTGCCTAGCCCAGTGTCTAGCCAGTGCCTAGCCAGTGCTCTAGCCAGTGCCTAGCCAGTGCCTAGCCAGTGTCTAGCCAGTGCCCAGCCAGTGCCTAGCCAGTGCCTAGCCAGTGCCTAGCCAGTGCCTAGCCAGTGCCTAGCCAGTGCCTAGCCAGTGCCTAGCCAGTGTCTAGCCAGTGCCTAGCCAGTGCCTAGCCAGTGTCTAGCCAGTGTCTAGCCAGTGCCTAGCCAGTGCCTAGCCAGTGCCTAGCCAGTGCCTAGCCAGTGCCTAGCCAGTGCCTAGCCAGTGTCTAGCCAGTGCCTAGCCAGTGCCTAGCCAGTGCCTAGCCAGTGCCTAGCCAGTGCCTAGCCAGTGCCTAGCCAGTGCCTAGCCAGTGCCTAGCCAGTGCCTAGCCAGTGCCTAGCCAGTGTCTAGCCAGTGCCTAGCCAGTGCCTAGCCAGTGCCTAGCCAGTGCCTAGCCAGTGCCTAGCCAGTGCCCAGCCAGTGCCTAGCCAGTGCCCAGTGCCTAGCCAGTGCCTAGCCAGTGCCTAGCCAGTGCCTAGCCAGTGCCTAGCCAGTGCCTAGCCAGTGCCCAGCCAGTGCCTAGCCAGTGCCTAGCCAGTGCCTAGCCAGTGCCTAGCCAGTGCCTAGCCAGTGCCTAGCCAGTGCCTAGCCAGTGCCTAGCCAGTGCCTAGCCAGTGCCCAGCCAGTGCCTAGCCAGTGCCTAGCCAGTGCCTAGCCAGTGCCTAGCCAGTGCCTAGCCAGTGCCTAGCCAGTGCCTAGCCAGTGCCTAGCCAGTGCCTAGCCAGTGCCTAGCCAGTGCCTCCAGCCAGTGCCTAGCCAGTGCCTAGCCAGTGCCTAGCCAGTGCCTAGCCAGTGCCTAGCCAGTGCCTAGCCAGTGCCTAGCCAGTGCCTAGCCAGTGCCTAGCCAGTGCCTAGCCAGTGCCTAGCCAGTGCCTAGCCAGTGCCTAGCCAGTGCCTAGCCAGTGCCTAGCCAGTGCCTAGCCAGTGCCTAGCCAGTGCCTAGCCAGTGCCCAGCCAGTGCCTAGCCAGTGCCTAGCCAGTGCCTAGCCAGTGCCTAGCCAGTGTCTAGCCAGTGCCTAGCCAGTGCCTAGCCAGTGCCTCAGCCAGTGCCTAGCCAGTGCCTAGCCAGTGCCTAGCCAGTGCCTAGCCAGTGCCTAGCCAGTGCCTAGCCAGTGCCTAGCCAGTGCCTAGCCAGTGCCTAGCCAGTGCGTAGCCAGTGCCTAGCCAGTGCCTAGCCAAAGCATAGCCAGTGCCTAGCCAGTGCCTAGCCAGAGTCTAGCCTGTGTCTATCCAGTGTCTAGCCAGTGTCTTGCTAGTGCCTAGCCAATGTGTAGTTAGTGGCTAGCCAGTGTCTAGCTAGTGCCTTGCCAGTGCCTAGCCAGTGCCTAGCCAGTGCCTAGCCAGTGCCTAGCCAGTGCCTAGCCAGTGCCTAGCCAGTGCCTAGCCAGTGCCTAGCCAGTGCCTAGCCAGTGCCTAGCCAGTGCCTAGCCAGTGCCTAGCCAGTGCCTAGCCAGTGCCTAGCCAGTGCCTAGCCAGTGCCGCCAGCCAGTGCCTAGCCAGTGCCTAGCCAGTGCCTAGCCAGTGCCTAGCCAGTGCCTAGCCAGTGCCCAGCCAGTGCCTAGCCAGTGCCTAGCCAGTGCCTAGCCAGTGCCTAGCCAGTGCCTAGCCAGTGCCTAGCCAGTGCCTAGCCAGTGCCTAGCCAGTGCCTAGCCAGTGCCCTAGCCAGTGCCTAGCCAGTGCCTAGCCAGTGCCTAGCCAGTGCCTAGCCAGTGCCTAGCCAGTGCCTAGCCAGTGCCTAGCCAGTGCCTAGCCAGTGCCTAGCCAGTGCCTAGCCAGTGCCTAGCCAGTGCCTAGCCAGTGCCTAGCCAGTGCCTAGCCAGTGCCTAGCCAGTGCCTAGCCAGTGCCTAGCCAGTGCCTAGCCAGTGCCTAGCCAGTGCCTAGCCAGTGCCTAGCCAGTGTCTAGCCAGTGCCTAGCCAGTGCCTAGCCAGTGCCTAGCCAGTGCCTAGCCAGTGCCTAGCCAGTGCCTAGCCAGTGTCTAGCCAGTGCCTAGCCAGTGCCTAGCCAGTGCCTAGCCAGTGCCTAGCCAGTGCCTAGCCAGTGCCTAGCCAGTGCCTAGCCAGTGCCTAGCCAGTGCCTAGCCAGTGCCTAGCCAGTGCCCAGCCAGTGCCTAGCCAGTGCCCAGCCAGTGCCTAGCCAGTGCCTAGCCAGTGCCTAGCCAGTGCCTAGCCAGTGCCTAGCCAGTGCCTAGCCAGTGCCTAGCCAGTGCCCAGTGCCAGTGCCTAGCCAGTGCCTAGCCAGTGCCTAGCCAGTGCCTAGCCAGTGCCTAGCCAGTGCCTAGCCAGTGCCTAGCCAGTGCCTAGCCAGTGCCTAGCCAGTGCCTAGCCAGTGCCTAGCCAGTGCCTAGCCAGTGCCTAGCCAGTGCCTAGCCAGTGCCTAGCCAGTGCCTAGCCAGTGCCTAGCCAGTGCCTTAGCCAGTGCCTAGCCAGTGCCTAGCCAGTGCCTAGCCAGTGCCTAGCCAGTGCCTAGCCAGTGCCTAGCCAGTGCCTAGCCAGTGCCTAGCCAGTGTCTAGCCAGTGCCTAGCCAGTGTCTAGCCAGTGCCTAGCCAGTGCCTAGCCAGTGCCTAGCCAGTGCCTAGCCAGTGTCTAGCCAGTGCCTAGCCAGTGCCTAGCCAGTGTCTAGCCAGTGCCTAGCCAGTGTCTAGCCAGTGCCTAGCCAGTGCCTAGCCAGTGCCTAGCCAGTGCCTAGCCAGTGTCTAGCCAGTGCCTAGCCAGTGTCTAGCCAGTGCCTAGCCAGTGTCTAGCCAGTGCCTAGCCAGTGCCTAGCCAGTGCCTAGCCAGTGTCTAGCCAGTGCCTAGCCAGTGCCTAGCCAGTGCCTAGCCAGTGCCTAGCCAGTGCCTAGCCAGTGCCTAGCCAGTGCCCAGCCAGTGCCTAGCCAGTGCCTAGCCAGTGCCTAGCCAGTGCCTAGCCAGTGCCTAGCCAGTGCCTAGCCAGTGCCTAGCCAGTGCCTAGCCAGTGCCTAGCCAGTGCCTAGCCAGTGCCTAGCCAGTGCCTAGCCAGTGCCTAGCCAGTGCCTAGCCAGTGCCTAGCCAGTGCCTAGCCAGTGCCTAGCCAGTGCCCAGCCAGTGCCTAGCCAGTGCCTAGCCAGTGTCTAGCCAGTGCCTAGCCAGTGCCTAGCCAGTGCCTTCCAAGTGTCTAGCCAGTGCCTAGCCAGTGTCTAGCCAGTGCCGAGCCAGTGTCTAGCCAGTGCCGAGCCAGTGTTTAGCCAGTGCCGAGCCAGTGTCTAGCCAGTGCCTAGCCAGTGTCTAGCCAGTGCCTAGCCAGTGTCTAGCCAGTGCCTAGCCAGTGTCTAGCCAGTGCCTAGCCAGTGCCTAGCCAGTGCCTTAGCCAGTGCCTAGCCAGTGCCTAGCCAGTGCCTAGCCAGTGCCTAGCCAGTGCCTAGCCAGTGCCTAGCCAGTGCCTAGCCAGTGCCTAGCCAGTGCCTAGCCAGTGTCTAGCCAGTGTCTACCCAGTGCGTAGCCGGTGCCTAGCCAATGTCTAGCCTGAATTAAGCCTGTGTCTAGCCTGTTTTTATCTTGTGTTTTGCCTGTGCCTAGCCAGTGTCTAGCCAGTGTCTAGCCAGTGCCTAGCCAGTGCCTGGCCAGTGCCTAGCCAGTGCTTAGCCAGTGTCTAGCCAGTGCCTAGCCAGTGTCTAGCCTGTGTCTAGCCAGTGCCTAGCCAGTGCCTAGCCAGTGCCTAGCCAGTGCCTAGCCAGTGCCTAGCCAGTGCCTAGCCAGTGCCTAGCCAGTGCCTAGCCAGTGCCTAGCCAGTGCCTAGCCAGTGCCTAGCCAGTGCCTAGCCAGTGCCTAGCCAGTGCCTAGCCAGTGCCTAGCCAGTGCCTAGCCAGTGCCTAGCCAGTGCCTAGCCAGTGCCTAGCCAGTGCCTAGCCAGTGCCTAGCCAGTGTCTAGCCAGTGTCTAGCCAGTGTCTAGCCTGTGTCTAGTCAGTGCCTAGCCAGTGCCTTCCAAGTGTCTAGCCAGTGCCTAGCCAGTGTCTAGCCAGTGCCTAGCCAGTGTCTAGCCCAGTGCCTAGCCAGTGTCTAGCCAGTGCCTAGCCAGTGCCTAGCCAGTGCCTAGCCAGTGTCTAGCCAGTGCCTAGCCAGTGTCTAGCCAGTGCCTAGCCAGTGTCTAGCCAGTGCCCAGCCAGTGTCTAGCCAGTGCCTAGCCAGTGTCTAGCCAGTGCCTAGCCAGTGTCTAGCCAGTGCCTAGCCAGTGTCTAGCCAGTGCCTAGCCAGTGTCTAGCCAGTGCCTAGCCAGTGTCTAGCCAGTGCCTAGCCAGTGTCTAGCCAGTGCCTAGCAAGTGCCTAGCCAGTGCCAAGCCAGTGCTTAGCCAGTGCCTAGCCAGTGCCTAGCCAGTGCCTAGCCAGTGCCTAGCCAGTGCCTAGCCAGTGCCTAGCCAGTGCCTAGCCAGTGCCTAGCCAGTGCCTAGCCAGTGCCTAGCCAGTGCCTAGCCAGTGCCTAGCCAGTGCCTAGCCAGTGCCTAGCCAGTGCCTAGCCAGTGCCTAGCTAATGCCTTGCCAGTGCCTAGCCAGTGTCTAGCCTGAATTAAGCCTGTGTCTAGCCTGTTTTTATCTTGTGTTTTGCCTGTGCCTAGCCAGTGTCTAGCCAGTGCCTAGCCAGTGTCTAGCCAGTGTCTAGCCAGTGCCTAGCCAGTGCCTAGCCAGTGCCTAGCCAGTGTCTAGCCAGTGCCTAGCCAGTGTCTAGCCAGTGCCTAGCCAGTGTCTAGCCAGTGCCTAGCCAGTGTCTAGCCAGTGCCTAGCCAGTGTCTAGCCAGTGCCTAGCCAGTGTCTAGCCAGTGCCTAGCCAGTGTCTAGCCAGTGCCTAGCCAGTGTCTAGCCAGTGCCTAGCCAGTGCCTAGCCAGTGCCCAGCCAGTGTCTAGCCAGTGCCTAGCCAGTGTCTAGCCAGTGCCTAGCCAGTGTCTAGCCAGTGCCTAGCCAGTGTCTAGCCAGTGCCTAGCCAGTGCCTAGCCAGTGCCTAGCCAGTGCCTAGCCAGTGCCTAGCCAGTGCCTAGCCAGTGCCTAGCCAGTGCCTAGCCAGTGCCTAGCCAGTGCCTAGCCAGTGCCTAGCCAGTGCCTAGCCAGTGCCTAGCCAGTGCCTAGCCAGTGCCTAGCCAGTGCCTAGCCAGTGCCTAGCCAGTGTCTAGACAGTGCGTAGCCAGTGTCTAGCCTGAATTAAGCCTGTGTCTAGCCTGTTTTTATCTTGTGTTTTGCCTGTGCCTAGCCAGTGTCTAGCCAGTGTCTAGCCAGTGCCTAGCCAGTGTCTAGCCAGTGTCTAGCCAGTGCCTAGCCAGTGTCTAGCCAGTGCCTAGCCAGTGTCTAGCCAGTGCCTAGCCAGTGCCTAGCCAGTGCCTAGCCAGTGCCTAGCCAGTGTCTAGCCAGTGCCTAGCCAGTGTCTAGCCAGTGCCTAGCCAGTGCCTAGCCAGTGCCTAGCCAGTGCTTAGCCAGTGCCTTGCAGGTGCCAAGCCAGTGCCTTACCAGTGCCAAGCCAGTGCCAAGCCAGTGCCAAACCAGTACCAAGCCAGTGCCAAGCCAGTGCCAAGCCAGTGCCAAGCCAGTGCCAAGCCAGTGCCAAGCCAGTGCCTAGCCAGTGCCAAGCCAGTGCCTAGCCAGTGCCTAGCCAGTGCCTAGCCAGTGCCTAGCTAGTGTCTAGCCTGTGTCTAGCCAGTGCCTAGCCAGTGCCTAGCCAGTGCCTAGCCAGTGCCTTGCCAGTGCCTGGCCAGTGCCTAGCCAGTGCCTGGCCAGTGCCTAGCCAGTGCCTGGCCAGTGCCTAGCCAGTGCCTGGCCAGTGCCTAGCCAGTGCCTGGCCAGTGCCTAGCCAGTGCCTGGCCAGTGCCTAGCCAGTGTCTGGCCAGTGCCTAGCCAGTGCCTGGCCAGTGCCTAGCCAGTGCCTGGCCAGTGCCTAGCCAGTGCCTGGCCAGTGCCCAGCCAGTGCCTGGCCAGTGCCTAGCCAGTGCCTGGCCAGTGCCTAGCCAGTGCCTAGCCAGTGCCTGGCCAGTGCCTAGCCAGTGCCTGGCCAGTGCCTGGCCAGTGCCTAGCCAGTGCCTAGCCAGTGCCTAGCCAGTGCCTAGCCAGTGCCTAGCCAGTGCCTAGCCAGTGCCTAGCCAGTGCCTAGCCAGTGCCTAGCCAGTGCGTAGCCGGTGCCTAGCCAGTGTCTAGCCTGAATTAAGCCTGTGTCTAGCCTGTTTTTATCTTGTGTTTTGCCTGTGCCTAGCCAGTGTCTAGCCAGTGCCTAGCCAGTGCCTAGCCAGTGTCTAGCCAGTGCCTAGCCAGTGCCTAGCCAGTGCCTAGCCAGTGCTTAGCCAGTGCCTAGCCAGTGCCTAGCCAGTGCCTAGCCAGTGCCTAGCCAGTGCCTAGCCAGTGCCTAGCCAGTGCCTAGCCAGTGCCTAGCCAGTGCCTAGCCAGTGCCTAGCCAGTGCCTAGCCAGTGCCTAGCCAGTGCCTAGCCAGTGCCTAGCCAGTGCCTAGCCAGTGCCTAGCCAGTGCCTAGCCAGTGCCTAGCCAGTGCCCTAGCCAGTGCCTAGCCAGTGCCTAGCCAGTGCCTAGCCAGTGCCTAGCCAGTGCCTAGCCAGTGCCTAGCCAGTGCCTAGCCAGTGCCTAGCCAGTGCCTAGCCAGTGCCTAGCCAGTGCCTAGCCAGTGCCTAGCCAGTGCCTAGCCAGTGCCTAGCCAGTGCCTAGCCAGTGCCTAGCCAGTGCCTAGCCAGTGCCTAGCCAGTGTCTAGCCAGTGCCTAGCCAGTGTCTAGCCAGTGCCTAGCCAGTGGCTAGCCAGTGCCTAGCCAGTGCCTAGCCAGTGTCTAGCCAGTGCCTAGCCAGTGTCTAGCCAGTGCCTAGCCAGTGCCTAGCCAGTGCCTAGCCAGTGCTTAGCCAGTGCCTAGCCAGTGCCTAGCCAGTGCCTAGCCAGTGCCTAGCCAGTGCCTAGCCAGTGCCTAGCCAGTGCCTAGCCAGTGCCTAGCCAGTGTCTAGCCTGAATTAAGCCTGTGTCTAGCCTGTTTTTATCTTGTGTTTTGCCTGTGCCTAGCCAGTGTCTAGCCAGTGTCTAGCCAGTGCCTAGCCAGTGCCTAGCCAGTGTCTAGCCAGTGCCTAGCCAGTGTCTAGCCAGTGTCTAGCCAGTGCCTAGCCAGTGTCTAGCCAGTGCCTAGCCAGTGCCTAGCCAGTGCCTAGCCAGTGCCTAGCCAGTGCCTAGCCAGTGCCTAGCCAGTGCCTAGCCAGTGCCTAGCCAGTGCCTAGCCAGTGCCTAGCCAGTGCTTAGCCAGTGCCTTGCCAGTGCCAAGCCAGTGCCTTGCCAGTGCCAAGCCAGTGCCTAGCCAGTGCCAAGCCAGTGCCTAGCCAGTGCCAAGCCAGTGCCAAGCCAGTGCCAAACCAGTGCCAAGCCAGTGCCAAGCCAGTGCCAAGCCAGTGCCTAGGCAGTTCCTAGCCAGTGCCTAGCCAGTGCCTAGCTAGTGTCTAGCCTGTGTCTAGCCAGTGCCTAGCCAGTGCCTAGCCAGTGCCTAACCAGTGCCTAACCAGTGCCTAGCCAGTGCCTGGCCAGTGCCTGGCCAGTGCCTAGCCAGTGCCTAGCCAGTGCCTAGCCAGTGCCTAGCCAGTGCCTAGCCAGTGCCTAGCCAGTGCCTAGCCAGTGCCTAGCCAGTGCCTGGCCAGTGCCTAGCCAGTGCCTAGCCAGTGCCTAGCCAGTGCCTGGCCAGTGCCTAGCCAGTGCCTAGCCAGTGCCTAGCCAGTGCCTGGCCAGTGCCTAGCCAGTGCCTGGCCAGTGCCTAGCCAGTGCCTGGCCAGTGCCTAGCCAGTGCCTAGCCAGTGCCTGGCCAGTGCCTAGCCAGTGCCTAGCCAGTGCCTAGCCAGTGCCTAGCCAGTGCCTAGCCAGTGCCTGGCCAGTGCCTAGCCAGTGCCTAGCCAGTGCCTAGCCAGTGCCTAGCCAGTGCCTAGCCAGTGCCTAGCCAGTGCCTGGCCAGTGCCTAGCCAGTGCCTAGCCAGTGCCTGGCCAGTGCCTGGCCAGTGCTTAGCCAGTGCCTAGCCAGTGCCTGGCCAGTGCCTGGCCAGTGCCTAGCCAGTGCCTAGCCAGTGCCTGGCCAGTGCCTGGCCAGTGCTTAACCAGTGCTTAACCAGTGCTTAACCAGTGCTTAACCAGTGCTTAACCAGTGCTTAACCAGTGCCTAACCAGTGCTTAACCAGTGCTTAACCAGTGCTTAACCAGTGCTTAACCAGTGCTTAACCAGTGCTTAACCAGTGCCTAACCAGTGCTTAACCAGTGCTTAACCAGTGCTTAACCAGTGCTTAACCAGTGCTTAACCAGTGCTTAACCAGTGCCTAGCCAGTGCCTAGCCAGTGCATAGCCAGTGCCTGGCCAGTGCCTAGCCAGTGCCTAGCCAGTGCCTAGCCAGTGCATAGCCAGTGCCTAGCCAGTGCCTAGCCAGTGCCTAGCCAGTGCCTAGCCAGTGCCTGGCCAGTGCCTAGCCAGTGCCTAGCCAGTGCCTGGCCAGTGCCTAGCCAGTGCCTAGCCAGTGCCTAGCCAGTGCCTAGTCAGTGCCTAGCCAGTGCCTAGCCAGTGTCTAGCCAGTGCCTAGCCAGTGTCTAGCCAGTGCCTAGCCAGTGTCTAGCCAGTGCCTAGCCAGTGTCTAGCCAGTGCCTAGCCAGTGTCTAGCCAGTGCCTAGCCAGTGTCTAGCCAGTGCCTAGCCAGTGTCTAGCCAGTGCCTAGCCAGTGTCTAGCCAGTGCCTAGCCAGTGTCTAGCCAGTGCCTAGCCAGTGCCTAGCCAGTGCCTAGCCAGTGCCTAGCCAGTGCCTAGCCAGTGCCTAGCCAGTGCCTAGCCAGTGCCTAGCCAGTGCCTAGCCAGTGCCTAGCCAGTGCCTAGCCAGTGCCTAGCCAGTGCCTAGCCAGTGCCTAGCCAGTGCCTAGCCAGTGTCTAGCCAGTGCCTAGCCAGTGCCTAGCCAGTGTCTAGCCTGAATTAAGCCTGTGTCTAGCCTGTTTTTATCTTGTGTTTAGCCAGTGCCTAGCCAGTGTCTAGCCAGTGCCTAGCCAGTGTCTAGCCAGTGCCTAGCCAGTGTCTAGCCAGTGCCTAGCCAGTGTCTAGCCAGTGCCTAGCCAGTGTCTAGCCAGTGCCTAGCCAGTGCCTAGCCAGTGCCTAGCCAGTGTCTAGCCAGTGTCTAGCCAGTGCCTAGCCAGTGCCTAGCCAGTGTCTAGCCAGTGCCTAGCCAGTGTCTAGCCAGTGCCTAGCCAGTGCCTAGCCAGTGCCTAGCCAGTGCCTAGCCAGTGCCTAGCCAGTGCCTAGCCAGTGCCTAGCCAGTGCCTAGCCAGTGCCTAGCCAGTGCCTAGCCAGTGCCTAGCCAGTGCCTAGCCAGTGCCTAGCCAGTGCCTAGCCAGTGCCTAGCCAGTGTCTAGCCTGAATTAAGCCTGTGTCTAGCCTGTTTTTATCTTGTGTTTTGCCAGTGCCTAGCCAGTGCCTAGCCAGTGCCTAGCCAGTGCCTAGCCAGTGCCTAGCCAGTGCCTAGCCAGTGCCTAGCCAGTGCCTAGCCAGTGCCTAGCCAGTGCCTAGCCAGTGCCTGGCCAGTGCCTAGCCAGTGCCTAGCCAGTGCCTAGCCAGTGCCTAGCCAGTGCCTAGCCAGTGCCTAGCCAGTGCCTAGCCAGTGCCTAGCCAGTGCCTAGCCAGTGCCTAGCCAGTGCCTAGCCAGTGCCTAGCCAGTGCCTAGCCAGTGCCTAGCCAGTGTCTAGCCTGAATTAAGCCTGTGTCTAGCCTGTTTTTATCTTGTGTTTTGCCAGTGTCTAGCCAGTGTCTAGCCAGTGTCTAGCCAGTGCCTAGCCAGTGTCTAGCCAGTGCCTAGCCAGTGTCTAGCCAGTGCCTAGCCAGTGTCTAGCCAGTGCCTAGCCAGTGCCTAGCCAGTGCTTAGCCAGTGCTCTAGCCAGTGCCTAGCCAGTGTCTAGCCAGTGCCTAGCCAGTGCCTAGCCAGTGCCCTAGCCAGTGCCTAGCCAGTGCCTAGCCAGTGCCTAGCCAGTGCCTAGCCAGTGCCTAGCCAGTGCCTAGCCAGTGCCTAGCCAGTGCCTAGCCAGTGCCTAGCCAGTGCCCAGCCAGTGCCTAGCCAGTGTCTAGCCAGTGTCTAGCCTGTGTCTATTCAGTGCCTAGCCAGTGCCTATCCAAGTGTCTAGCCAGTGCCTAGCCAGTGTCTAGCCAGTGCCTAGCCAGTGTCTAGCCAGTGCCGAGCCAGTGTTTAGCCAGTGCCTAGCCAGTGTCTAGCCAGTGCCTAGCCAGTGTCTAGCCAGTGCCTAGCCAGTGTCTAGCCAGTGCCTAGCCAGTGTCTAGCCAGTGCCTAGCCAGTGCCTAGCCAGTGCCTAGCCAGTGCCTAGCCAGTGCCTAGCCAGTGCCTAGCCAGTGCCTAGCCAGTGCCTAGCCAGTGCCTAGCCAGTGCCTAGCCAGTGCCTAGCCAGTGTCTAGCCAGTGCCTAGCCAGTGTCTAGCCAGTGCCTAGCCAGTGTCTAGCCTGAATTAAGCCTGTGTCTAGCCTGTTTTTATCTTGTGTTTTGCCTGTGCCTAGCCAGTGTCTAGCCAGTGTCTAGCCAGTGCCTAGCCAGTGCCTAGCCAGTGCCTAGCCAGTGCTTAGCCAGTGTCTAGCCAGTGCCTAGCCAGTGTCTAGCCAGTGCCTAGCCAGTGTCTAGCCTGTGTCTATTCAGTGCCTAGCCAGTGCCTAGCCAGTGCCTAGCCAGTGTCTAGCCAGTGTCTAGCCAGTGCCTAGCCAGTGTCTAGCCAGTGCCTAGCCAGTGTCTAGCCAGTGCCTAGCCAGTGTCTAGCCAGTGCCTAGCCAGTGTCTAGCCAGTGCCTAGCCAGTGCCTAGCCAGTGCCTAGCCAGTGCCTAGCCAGTGCCTAGCCAGTGCCCAGCCAGTGCTTAGCCAGTGCCTAGCCAGTGCCTAGCCAGTGCCTAGCCAGTGCCTAGCCAGTGCCTAGCCAGTGCCTAGCCAGTGCCTAGCCAGTGCCTAGCCAGTGCCTAGCCAGTGCCTAGCCAGTGCCTAGCCAGTGCCTAGCCAGTGCCTAGCCAGTGCCTAGCCAGTGCCTAGCCAGTGCCTAGCCAGTGCCTAGCCAGTGCCTAGCCAGTGTCTAGCCAGTGTCTAGCCAGTGCCTAGCCAGTGCCTAGCCAGTGCCTAGCCAGTGCCTAGCCAGTGCCTAGCCAGTGCCTAGCCAGTGCCTAGCCAGTGCCTAGCCAGTGCCTAGCCAGTGCCTAGCCAGTGCCTAGCCAGTGCCTAGCCAGTGCCTAGCCAGTGCCTAGCCAGTGCCTAGCCAGTGCCTAGCCAGTGCCTAGCCAGTGCCTAGCCAGTGCCTAGCCAGTGCCTAGCCAGTGCCTAGCCAGTGCCTAGCCAGTGCCTAGCCAGTGCCTAGCCAGTGCCTAGCCAGTGCCTAGCCAGTGCCTAGCCAGTGCCTAGCCAGTGCCTAGCCAGTGCCTAGCCAGTGCCTAGCCAGTGCCTAGCCAGTGCTTAGCCAGTGCCTAGCCAGTGCCTAGCCAGTGCCTAGCCAGTGCCTAGCCAGTGCCTAGCCAGTGCTTAGCCAGTGCTTAGCCAGTGCTTAGCCAGTGCCTAGCCAGTGCCTAGCCAGTGCCTAGCCAGTGCTTAGCCAGTGCCTAGCCAGTGCTTAGCCAGTGCCTAGCCAGTGCCTAGCCAGTGCCTAGCCAGTGCCTAGCCAGTGCCTAGCCAGTGTCTAGCCAGTGCCTAGCCAGTGCCTAGCCAGTGTCTAGCCTGAATTAAGCCTGTGTCTAGCCTGTTTTTATCTTGTGTTTTGCCTGTGTCTAGCCAGTGTCTAGCCAGTGTCTAGCCAGTGTCTAGCCAGTGTCTAGCCAGTGCCTAGCCAGTGTCTAGCCAGTGCCTAGCCAGTGCCTAGCCAGTGCCTAGCCAGTGCCTAGCCAGTGCCTAGCCAGTGCCTAGCCAGTGCCTAGCCAGTGCCTAGCCAGTGCCTAGCCAGTGCCTAGCCAGTGCCTAGCCAGTGCCTAGCCAGTGCCTAGCCAGTGCCTAGCCAGTGCCTAGCCAGTGCCTAGCCAGTGCCTAGTCAGTGCCCAGCCAGTGCCTAGCCAGTGTCTAGCCAGTGTCTAGCCTGTGTCTATTCAGTGCCTAGCCAGTGCCTTCCAAGTGTCTAGCCAGTGCCTAGCCAGTGTCCAGCCAGTGCCGAGCCAGTGTCTAGCCAGTGCCGAGCCAGTGTCTAGCCAGTGCCTAGCCAGTGTCTAGCCAGTGCCTAGCCAGTGTCTAGCCAGTGCCTAGCCAGTGTCTTAGCCAGTGCCTAGCCAGTGCCTAGCCAGTGCCTAGCCAGTGCCTAGCCAGTGCCTAGCCAGTGCCTAGCCAGTGCCTAGCCAGTGCCTAGCCAGTGCCTAGCCAGTGCCTAGCCAGTGCCTAGCCAGTGCCTAGCCAGTGCCTAGCCAGTGCCTAGCCAGTGTCTAGCCAGTGTCTAGCCAGTGCCTAGCCGGTGCCTAGCCAATGTCTAGCCTGAATTAAGCCTGTGTCTAGCCTGTTTTTATCTTGTGTTTTGCCTGTGCCTAGCCAGTGTCTAGCCAGTGTCTAGCCAGTGCCTGGCCAGTGCCTAGCCAGTGCTTAGCCAGTGTCTAGCCAGTGCCTAGCCAGTGTCTAGCCAGTGCCTAGCCAGTGTCTAGCCTGTGTCTATTCAGTGCCTAGCCAGTGCCTAGCCAGTGCCTAGCCAGTGTCTAGCCAGTGTCTAGCCAGTGCCTAGCCAGTGTCTAGCCAGTGCCGAGCCAGTGTCTAGCCAGTGCCTAGCCAGTGTCTAGCCAGTGCCTAGCCAGTGTCTAGCCAGTGCCTAGCCAGTGCCTAGCCAGTGCCTAGCCAGTGCCTAGCCAGTGCCTAGCCAGTGCCTAGCCAGTGCCTAGCCAGTGCCTAACCAGTGCCTAGCCAGTGCCTAGCCAGTGCCTAGCCAGTGCCAAGCCAGTGCCTAGCCAGTGCCTAGCCAGTGCCAAGCCAGTGCCAAGCCAGTGCCTAGCCAGTGCCTAGCCAGTGCCTAGCCAGTGCCTAGCCAGTGCCTAGCCAGTGCCTAGCCAGTGCCTAGCCAGTGCCTAGCCAGTGCCTAGCCAGTGTCTAGCCAGTGTCTAGCCAGTGCCTAGCCAGTGCCTAGCCAGTGCCTAGCCAGTGCCTAGCCAGTGCCTAGCCAGTGCCTAGCCAGTGCCTAGCCAGTGCCTAGCCAGTGCCTGGCCAGTGCTTAGCCAGTGCCTAGCCAGTGCTTAGCCAGTGCCTAGCCAGTGCCTAGCCAGTGCCTAGCCAGTGCCTAGCCAGTGCCTAGCCAGTGCCTAGCCAGTGCCTGGCCAGTGCCTAGCCAGTGCCTAGCCAGTGCCTGGCCAGTGCCTAGCCAGTGCCTGGCCAGTGCCTAGCCAGTGCCTAGCCAGTGCCTAGCCAGTGCCTAGCCAGTGCCTAGCCAGTGCCTGGCCAGTGCCTAGCCAGTGCCTAGCCAGTGCCTAGCCAGTGCCTAGCCAGTGCCTAGCCAGTGCCTAGCCAGTGCCTAGCCAGTGCCTAGCCAGTGCCTAGCCAGTGCCTAGCCAGTGCCTAGCCAGTGCTTAACCAGTGCTTAGCCAGTGCTTAACCAGTGCTTAACCAGTGCTTAACCAGTGCTTAACCAGTGCCTAGCCAGTGCCTAGCCAGTGCCTAGCCAGTGCCTAGCCAGTGCCTAGCCAGTGCCTAGCCAGTGCCTAGCCAGTGCCTAGCCAGTGCCTAGCCAGTGCTTAGCCAGTGCCTAGCCAGTGCCTAGCCAGTGCCTAGCCAGTGCCTAGCCAGTGCCTAGCCAGTGCCTAGCCAGTGCCTAGCCAGTGCCTAGCCAGTGCCTAGCCAGTGCCTAGCCAGTGCCTAGCCAGTGCCTAGCCAGTGCCTAGCCAGTGCCTAGCCAGTGCCTAGCCAGTGCCTAGCCAGTGCCTAGCCAGTGTCTAGCCAGTGCCTAGCCAGTGCCTAGCCAGTGTCTAGCCTGAATTAAGCCTGTGTCTAGCCTGTTTTTATCTTGTGTTTTGCCAGTGCCTAGCCAGTGTCTAGCCAGTGCCTAGCCAGTGTCTAGCCAGTGCCTAGCCAGTGTCTAGCCAGTGCCTAGCCAGTGCCTAGCCAGTGTCTAGCCAGTGTCTAGCCTGTGTCTATTCAGTGCCTAGCCAGTGCCTAGCCAGTGTCTAGCCAGTGCCTAGCCAGTGTCTAGCCAGTGCCTAGCCAGTGTCTAGCCAGTGCCTAGCCAGTGTCTAGCCAGTGCCTAGCCAGTGTCTAGCCAGTGCCTAGCCAGTGTCTAGCCAGTGCCTAGCCAGTGTCTAGCCAGTGCCTAGCCAGTGTCTAGCCAGTGCCTAGCCAGTGTCTAGCCAGTGCCTAGCCAGTGCCTAGCCAGTGCCTAGCCAGTGCCTAAGCCAGTGCTTAGCCAGTGCCTAGCCAGTGCCTAGCCAGTGCCTAGCCAGTGCCTAGCCAGTGCCTAGCCAGTGCCTAGCCAGTGCCTAGCCAGTGCCTAGCCAGTGTCTAGCCAGTGCGTAGCCGGTGCCTAGCCAGTGTCTAGCCTGAATTAAGCCTGTGTCTAGCCTGTTTTTATCTTGTGTTTTGCCTGTGCCTAGCCAGTGTCTAGCCAGTGTCTAGCCAGTGCCTAGCCAGTGCCTAGCCAGTGCCTAGCCAGTGCTTAGCCAGTGTCTAGCCAGTGCCTAGCCAGTGTCT
The DNA here is from genome assembly GCA_018151435.1 of Zaprionus africanus. NCBI lineage: Eukaryota > Metazoa > Arthropoda > Insecta > Diptera > Drosophilidae > Zaprionus > Zaprionus africanus. The sequence goes on from JAECXB010002247.1 coordinate 36,938, forward strand.
AGCCAGTGCCTAGCCAGTGTCTAGCCTGTGTCTATTCAGTGCCTAGCCAGTGCCTAGCCAGTGCCTAGCCAGTGTCTAGCCAGTGCCTAGCCAGTGTCTAGCCAGTGCCTAGCCAGTGTCTAGCCAGTGCCTAGCCAGTGTCTAGCCAGTGCCTAGCCAGTGTCTAGCCAGTGCCTAGCCAGTGTCTAGCCAGTGCCTAGCCAGTGTCTAGCCAGTGCCTAGCCAGTGTCTAGCCAGTGCCTAGCCAGTGTCTAGCCAGTGCCTAGCCAGTGTCTAGCCAGTGCCTAGCCAGTGTCTAGCCAGTGCCTAGCCAGTGTCTAGCCAGTGCCTAGCCAGTGTCTAGCCAGTGCCTAGCCAGTGCCTAGCCAGTGCCTAGCCAGTGCCTAGCCAGTGCCTAGCCAGTGCCTAGCCAGTGCTTAGCCAGTGCCTAGCCAGTGCCTAGCCAGTGCCTAGCCAGTGCCTAGCCAGTGCCTAGCCAGTGCCTAGCCAGTGCCTAGCCAGTGCCTAGCCAGTGCCTAGCCAGTGCCTAGCCAGTGCCTAGCCAGTGCCTAGCCAGTGCCTAGCCAGTGCCTAGCCAGTGCCTAGCCTGAATAAAGCCTGTGTCTAGCCTGTTTTTATCTTGTGTTTTGCCTGTGTCTAGCCAGTGTCTAGCCAGTGCCTAGCCAGTGCCTAGCCAGTGCCTAGCCAGTGCCTAGCCAGTGCCTAGCCAGTGCCTAGCCAGTGCCTAGCCAGTGCCTAGCCAGTGCCTAGCCAGTGCCTAGCCAGTGCCTAGCCAGTGCCTAGCCAGTGCCTAGCCAGTGCCTAGCCAGTGCCTAGCCAGTGCCTAGCCAGTGCCTAGCCAGTGCCTAGCCAGTGCCTAGCCAGTGCCTAGCCAGTGTCTAGCCAGTGCCTAGCCAGTGCCTAGCCAGTGCCTAGCCAGTGCCTAGCCAGTGTCTAGCCAGTGCCTAGCCAGTGTCCAGCCAGTGCCTAGCCAGTGTCTAGCCAGTGCCTAGCCAGTGTCTAGCCAGTGCCGAGCCAGTGCCTAGCCAGTGCCTAGCCAGTGCCTAGCCAGTGCCTAGCCAGTGCCTAGCCAGTGCCTAGCCAGTGCCTAGCCAGTGCCTAGCCAGTGCCTAGCCAGTGCCTAGCCAGTGCCTAGCCAGTGCCTAGCCAGTGCCTAGCCAGTGCCTGCCAGCCAGTGCCTAGCCAGTGCCTAGCCAGTGCCTAGCCAGTGCCTAGCCAGTGTCTAGCCAGTGTCTAGCCAGTGCGTAGCCGGTGCCTAGCCAATGTCTAGCCTGAATTAAGCCTGTGTCTAGCCTGTTTTTATCTTGTGTTTTGCCTGTGCCTTGCCAGTGTCTAGCCAGTGTCTAGCCAGTGCCTAGCCAGTGCCTGGCCAGTGCCTAGCCAGTGCTTAGCCAGTGTCTAGCCAGTGCCTAGCCAGTGTCTAGCCAGTGCCTAGCCAGTGTCTAGCCAGTGCCTAGCCAGTGTCTAGCCAGTGCCTAGCCAGTGTCTAGCCAGTGCCTAGCCAGTGTCTAGCCAGTGTCTATTCAGTGCCTAGCCAGTGCCTAGCCAGTGCCTAGCCAGTGCCTAGCCAGTGCCTAGCCAGTGTCTAGCCAGTGCCTAGCCAGTGTCTAGCCAGTGCCTAGCCAGTGTCTAGCCAGTGCCTAGCCAGTGTCTAGCCAGTGCCTAGCCAGTGTCTAGCCAGTGCCTAGCCAGTGCCTAGCCAGTGCCTAGCCAGTGCCTAGCCAGTGCCTAGCCAGTGCTTAGCCAGTGCCTTGCCAGTGCCAAGCCAGTGCCTAACCAGTGCCTAGCCAGTGCCTAGCCAGTGCCTAGCCAGTGCCAAGCCAGTGCCAAGCCAGTGCCAAGCCAGTGCCTAGCCAGTGCCTAGCCAGTGCCTAGCCAGTGCCTAGCCAGTGCCTAGCCAGTGCCTAGCCAGTGCCTAGCCAGTGCCTAGCCAGTGCCTAGCTAGTGTCTAGCCAGTGTCTAGCCAGTGCCTAGCCAGTGCCTAGCCAGTGCCTAGCCAGTGCCTAACCAGTGCCTAGCCAGTGCCTAACCAGTGCCTAGCCAGTGCCTGGCCAGTGCCTGGCCAGTGCTTAGCCAGTGCCTAGCCAGTGCTTAGCCAGTGCCTAGCCAGTGCCTGGCCAGTGCCTAGCCAGTGCCTAGCCAGTGCCTGGCCAGTGCCTAGCCAGTGCCTGGCCAGTGCCTAGCCAGTGCCTAGCCAGTGCCTGGCCAGTGCCTAGCCAGTGCCTGGCCAGTGCCTGGCCAGTGCCTGGCCAGTGCCTAGCCAGTGCCTGGCCAGTGCCTAGCCAGTGCCTAGCCAGTGCCTGGCCAGTGCCTGGCCAGTGCTTAGCCAGTGCCTAGCCAGTGCCTGGCCAGTGCCTGGCCAGTGCCTAGCCAGTGCCTAGCCAGTGCCTGGCCAGTGCCTGGCCAGTGCTTAGCCAGTGCTTAACCAGTGCTTAACCAGTGCTTAACCAGTGCTTAACCAGTGCTTAACCAGTGCTTAACCAGTGCTTAACCAGTGCTTAACCAGTGCTTAACCAGTGCTTAACCAGTGCTTAACCAGTGCTTAACCAGTGCTTAACCAGTGCTTAACCAGTGCCTAGCCAGTGAAGAGCCAGTGCCTGGCCAGTGCCTAGCCAGTGCCTAGCCAGTGCCTAGCCAGTGAATAGCCAGTGCCTAGCCAGTGCCTGGCTAGTGCCTAGCCAGTGCCTAGCCAGTGCCTGGCCAGTGCTTAGCCAGTGCCTGGCCAGTGCTTAGCCAGTTCCTGGCCAGTGCTTAGCCAGTGCCTAGCCAGTGCCTAGCTAGTGCCTAGCCAGTGCCTAGCCAGTGCCTAGCCAGTGCCTAGCCAGTGCCTAGCCAGTGCCTAGCCAGTGCCTAGCCAGTGCCTAGCCAGTGCCTAGCCAGTGTCTAGCCAGTGCGTAGCCGGTGCCTAGCCAGTGTCTAGCCTGAATTAAGCCTGTGTCTAGCCTGTTTTTATCTTGTGTTTTGCCTGTGCCTAGCCAGTGTCTAGCCAGTGCCTAGCCAGTGTCTAGCCAGTGCTAAGCCAGTGCTTAGCCAGTGCCTAGCCAGTGCCTAGCCAGTGCCTAGCCAGTGCCTAGCCAGTGCCTAGCCAGTGCCTAGCCAGTGCCTAGCCAGTGCCTAGCCAGTGCCTAGCCAGTGCCTAGCCAGTGTCTAGCCAGTGCCTAGCCGGTGCCTAGCCAGTGTCTAGCCTGAATTAAGCCTGTGTCTAGAATGTTTTTATCTTGTGTTTTGCCTGTGCCTAGCCAGTGTCTAGCCAGTGTCTAGCCAGTGCCTAGCCAGTGCCTAGCCAGTGCCTAGCCAGTGCTTAGCCAGTGTCTAGCCAGAGCCTAGCCAGTGTCTAGCCAGTGCCTAGCCAGTGTCTAGCCTGTGTCTATTCAGTGCCTAGCCAGTGCCTAGCCAGTGCCTAGCCAGTGTCTAGCCAGTGCCTAGCCAGTGTCTAGCCAGTGCCTAGCCAGTGTCTAGCCAGTGCCTAGCCAGTGTCTAGCCAGTGCCTAGCCAGTGTCTAGCCAGTGCCTAGCCAGTGTCTAGCCAGTGCCTAGCCAGTGTCTAGCCAAAGCCTAGCCAGTGTCTAGCCAGTGCCTAGCCAGTGTCTAGCCAGTGCCTAGCCAGTGTCTAGCCAGTGCCTAGCCAGTGTCTAGCCAGTGCCTAGCCAGTGTCTAGCCAGTGCCTAGCCAGTGTCTAGCCAGTGCCTAGCCAGTGTCTAGCCAGTGCCTAGCCAGTGCTTAGCCAGTGCCTAGCCAGTGCCTAGCCAGTGCCTAGCCAGTGCCTAGCCAGTGCCTAGCCAGTGCCTAGCCAGTGCCTAGCCAGTGCCTAGCCAGTGCCTAGCCAGTGCCTAGCCAGTGCCTAGCCAGTGCCTAGCCAGTGCCTAGCCAGTGCCTAGCCAGTGCGTAGCCGGTGCCTAGCCAGTGTCTAGCCTGAATAAAGCCTGTGTCTAGCCTGTTTTTATCTTGTGTTTTGCCTGTGTCTAGCCAGTGTCTAGCCAGTGCCTAGCCAGTGCCTAGCCAGTGCCTAGCCAGTGCCAAGCCAGTGCCAAGCCAGTGCCAAGCCAGTGCCAAGCCAGTGCCAAGCCAGTGCCTAGCCAGTGCCTAGCCAGTGCCAAGCCAGTGCCTAGGCAGTACCTAGCCAGTGCCTAGCCAGTGTCTAGCCAGTGCCTAGCCAGTGCCTAGCCAGTGCCTAACCAGTGCCTATCCAGTGCCTAGCCAGTGCCTAGCCAGTGCCTAGCCAGTGCCTAGCCAGTGCCTAGCCAGTGCCTAGCCAGTGCCTAGCCAGTGCCTAGCCAGTGCCTAGCCAGTGCCTAGCCAGTGCCTAGCCAGTGCCTAGCCAGTGCCTAGCCAGTGCCTGGCCAGTGCCTAGCCAGTGCCTGGCCAGTGCCTGGCCAGTGCCTAGCCAGTGCCTAGCCAGTGCCTAGCCAGTGCCTGGCCAGTGCCTAGCCAGTGCCTGGCCAGTGCCTAGCCAGTGCCTGGCCAGTGCCTAGCCAGTGCCTGGCCAGTGCCTAGCCAGTGCCTGGCCAGTGCCTAGCCAGTGCCTAGCCAGTGTCTAGCCAGTGCCTAGCCAGTGCCTAGCCAGTGTCTAGCCAGTGCGTAGCCGGTGCCTAGCCAGTGTCTAGCCTGAATTAAGCCTGTGTCTAGCCTGTTTTTATCTTGTGTTTTGCCTGTGCCTAGCCAGTGTCTAGCCAGTGTCTAGCCAGTGTCTAGCCAGTGCCTAGCCAGTGCCTAGCCAGTGCCTAGCCAGTGTCTAGCCAGTGCCTAGCCAGTGCCTAGCCAGTGCCTAGCCAGTGCCTAGCCAGTGCCTAGCCAGTGCCTAGCCAGTGCCTAGCCAGTGCCTAGCCAGTGCCTAGCCAGTGCCTAGCCAGTGCCTAGCCAGTGCCTAGCCAGTGCCTAGCCAGTGCCTAGCCAGTGTCTAGCCAGTGCCTAGCCAGTGTCTAGCCAATGCCTAGCCAGTGCCTAGCCAGTGCCTAGCCAGTGCTTAGCCAGTGCCTTGCCAGTGCCAAGCCAGTGCCTTACCAGTGCCTAGCCAGTGCCAAGCCAGTGCCTAGCCAGTGCCTAGCCAGTGCCAAGCCAGTGCCAAGCCAGTGCCTAGCCAGTGCCTAGCCAGTGCCAAGCCAGTGCCAAGCCAGTGCCTAGCCAGTGCCTAGCCAGTGCCTAGCCAGTGCCTAGCCAGTGCCTAGCCAGTGCCAAGCCAGTGCCTAGCCAGTGCCTGGCCAGTGTCTAGCCAGTGCCTAGCCAGTGCCTAGCCAGTGCCTAGCCAGTGCCTAGCCAGTGCCTAGCCAGTGCCTAGCCAGTGCCTAGCCAGTGCCTAGCCAGTGCCTAGCCAGTGCCTAGCCAGTGCCTAGCCAGTGCCTGGCCAGTGCCTAGCCAGTGCCTAGCCAGTGCCTGGCCAGTGCCTAGCCAGTGCCTGGCCAGTGCCTAGCCAGTGCCTGGCCAGTGCCTAGCCAGTGCCTGGCCAGTGCCTAACCAGTGCCTAACCAGTGCCTAGCCAGTGCCTGGCCAGTGCCTGGCCAGTGCCTAGCCAGTGCCTAGCCAGTGCCTAGCCAGTGCCTAGCCAGTGCCTAGCCAGTGCCTGGCCAGTGCCTAGCCAGTGCTTAGCCAGTGCCCTAGCCAGTGCCTAGCCAGTGCCTAGCCAGTGCCTAGCCAGTGCCTAGCCAGTGCCTGGCCAGTGCCTGGCCAGTGCCTAGCCAGTGCTTAACCAGTGCCTAGCCAGTGCTTAGCCAGTGCTTAGCCAGTGCTTAACCAGTGCTTAACCAGTGCTTAACCAGTGCTTAACCAGTGCTTAACCAGTGCTTAGCCAGTGCTTAACCAGTGCTTAACCAGTGCTTAACCAGTGCTTAACCAGTGCTTAACCAGTGCTTAACCAGTGCTTAGCCAGTGCTTAACCAGTGCTTAACCAGTGCTTAACCAGTGCTTAACCAGTGCTTAACCAGTGCCTAGCCAGTGCCTAGCCAGTGCCTAGCCAGTGCCTAGCCAGTGCCTAGCCAGTGCCTAGCTAGTGCCTAGCCAGTGCCTAGCCAGTGCCTAGCCAGTGCCTAGCCAGTGCCTAGCCAGTGCCTAGCCAGTGCCTAGCCAGTGCCTGGCCAGTGCCTAGCCAGTGCCTGGCCAGTGCTTAGCCAGTTCCTGGCCAGTGCTTAGCCAGTGCCTAGCCAGTGCCTAGCTAGTGCCTAGCCAGTGCCTAGCCAGTGCCTAGCTAGTGCCTAGCCAGTGCCTAGCCAGTGCCTAGCCAGTGCCTAGCCAGTGCCTAGCCAGTGCCTAGCCAGTGCCTAGCCAGTGCCTAGCCAGTGCCTAGCCAGTGCCTAGCCAGTGTCTAGCCAGTGCGTAGCCGGTGCCTAGCCAGTGTCTAGCCTGAATTAAGCCTGTGTCTAGCCTGTTTTTATCTTGTGTTTTGCCTGTGCCTAGCCAGTGTCTAGCCAGTGCCTAGCCAGTGTCTAGCCAGTGCCTAGCCAGTGTCTAGCCAGTGCCTAGCCAGTGCCTAGCCAGTGTCTAGCCAGTGTCTAGCCAGTGCCTAGCCAGTGTCTAGCCAGTGCCTAGCCAGTGTCTAGCCAGTGCCTAGCCAGTGTCTAGCCAGTGCCTAGCCAGTGTTTAGCCAGTGCCTAGCCAGTGTCTAGCCAGTGCCTAGCCAGTGTCTAGCCAGTGCCTAGCCAGTGCCTAGCCAGTGCTAAGCCAGTGCCTAGCCAGTGCTAAGCCAGTGCTAAGCCAGTGCCTAGCCAGTGCTAAGCCAGTGCTTAGCCAGTGCCTAGCCAGTGCCTAGCCAGTGCCTAGCCAGTGCCTAGCCAGTGCCTAGCCAGTGTCTAGCCAGTGCGTAGCCGGTGCCTAGCCAGTGTCTAGCCTGAATAAAGCCTGTGTCTAGCCTGTTTTTATCTTGTGTTTTGCCTGTGCCTAGCCAGTGTCTAGCCAGTGTCTAGCCAGTGCCTAGCCAGTGCCTAGCCAGTGCCTAGCCAGTGTTTAGCCAGTGTCTAGCCAGAGCCTAGCCAGTGTCTAGCCAGTGCCTAGCCAGTGTCTAGCCTGTGTCTATTCAGTGCCTAGCCAGTGCCTAGCCAGTGTCTAGCCAGTGCCTAGCCAGTGTCTAGCCAGTGCCTAGCCAGTGTCTAGCCAGTGCCTAGCCAGTGTCTAGCCAGTGCCTAGCCAGTGTCTAGCCAGTGCCTAGCCAGTGTCTAGCCAGTGCCTAGCCAGTGTCTAGCCAGTGCCTAGCCAGTGTCTAGCCAGTGCCTAGCCAGTGTCTAGCCAGTGGCTAGCCAGTGTAGAGCCTGTGTCTAGCCAGTGTCTAGCCAGTGCCTAGCCAGTGCCTAGCCAGTGCCTAGCCAGTGCTTAGCCAGTGCTTAGCCAGTGCCTAGCCAGTGCCTAGCCAGTGCCTAGCCAGTGCCTAGCCAGTGCCTAGCCAGTGCCTAGCCAGTGCCTAGCCAGTGCCTAGCCAGTGCCTAGCCAGTGCCTAGCCAGTGCCTAGCCAGTGCCTAGCCAGTGCCTAGCCAGTGCCTAGCCAGTGCCTAGCCAGTGCCTAGCCAGTGCCTAGCCAGTGCCTAGCCAGTGCCTAGCCAGTGCCTAGCCAGTGCCTAGCCAGTGCCTAGCCAGTGCCAAGCCAGTGCCTTACCAGTGCCAAGCCAGTGCCAAGCCAGTGCCAAGCCAGTGCCTAGCCAGTGCCTAGCCAGTGCCAAGCCAGTGCCAAGCCAGTGCCAAGCCAGTGCCAAGCCAGTGCCAAGCCAGTGCCAAGCCAGTGCCAAGCCAGTGCCTAGCCAGTGCCAAGCCAGTGCCTAGGCAGTACCTAGCCAGTGCCTAGCCTGTGTCTAGCCAGTGCCTAGCCAGTGCCTAGCCAGTGCCTAACCAGTGCCTAACCAGTGCCTAGCCAGTGCCTGGCCAGTGCCTAGCCAGTGCCTGGCCAGTGCCTGGCCAGTGCCTAGCCAGTGCCTAGCCAGTGCTTAGCCAGTGCCTTGCCAGTGCCTAGCCAGTGCCTGGCCAGTGCCTAGCAAGTGCCTGGCCAGTGCCTAGCCAGTGCCTGGCCAGTGCCTAGCCAGTGCCTGGCCAGTGCCTAGCCAGTGCCTAGCCAGTGCCTAGCCAGTGCCTAGCCAGTGCCTAGCCAGTGCCTGGCAGTGCCTAGCCAGTGCCTAGCCAGTGCCTAGCCAGTGCCTAGCCAGTGCCTGGCCAGTGCCTAGCCAGTGCCTGGCCAGTGCCTGGCCAGTGCCTAGCCAGTGCCTAGCCAGTGCCTGGCCAGTGCTTAACCAGTGCTTAACCTTAACCAGTGCTTAACCACTGCTTAACCAGTGCTTAACCAGTGCTTAACCAGTGCTTAACCAGTGCTTAACCAGTGCTTAACCAGTGCTTAACCAGTGCTTAACCAGTGCTTAACCAGTGCTTAACCAGTGCTTAACCAGTGCTTAACCAGTGCTTAACCAGTGCTTAACCAGTGTCTAGCCAGTGCCTAGCCAGTGTCTATCCAGTGCCTAGCCAGTGTCTAGCCAGTGCCTAGCCAGTGTCTAGCCAGTGCCTAGCCAGTCCTTAGCCAGTGTCTAGCCAGTGTTTAGCCAGTGTCTAGCCAGTGCCTAGCCAGTGTCTAGCCAGTGCCTAGCCAGTGCCTAGCCAGTGCCTAGCCAGTGCCTAGCCAGTGCCTAGCCAGTGCCTAGCCAGTGCGTAGCCAGTGCGTAGCCGGTGCCTAGCCAGTGTCAAGCCTGAATTAAGCCTGTGTCTAGCCTGTTTTTATCTTGTGTTTTGCCTGTGCCTAGCCAGTGTCTAGCCAGTGTCTAGCCAGTGCCTAGCCAGTGTCTAGCCAGTGCCTAGCCAGTGCCTAGCCAGTGCCTAGCCAGTGCCTAACCAGTGCCCAGCCAGTGCCTGGCCAGTGCCTAGCCAGTGCCAAGCCAGTGCTTAGCCAGTGCCTTGCCAGTGCCAAGCTAGTGCCTTACCAGAGCCAAGCCAGTGCCAAGCCAGTGCCAAGCCAGTGCCAAGCCAGTGCCAAGCAAGTGCCAAGCCAGTGCCAAGCCAGTGCCTAGCCAGTGCCAAGCCAGTGCCTAGGCAGTACCTAGCCAGTGCCTAGCCAGTGCCTAGCTAGTGTCTAGCCAGTGTCTAGCCAGTGCCTAGCCAGTGCCTAGCCAGTGCCTAGCCAGTGCCTAGCCAGTGCCTAGCCAGTGCCTAGCCAGTGCCTAGCCAGTGCCTAGCCAGTGCCTAGCCAGTGCCTAACCAGTGCCTAACCAGTGCCTAGCCAGTGCCTGGCCAGTGCCTAGCCAGTGCCTGGCCAGTGCCTAGCCAGTGCCTGGCCAGTGCCTAGCCAGTGCTTAGCCAGTGCCTAGCCAGTGCCTGGCCAGTGCCTGGCCAGTGCTTAGCCAGTGCCTAGCCAGTGCCTGGCCAGTGCCTGGCCAGTGCCTAGCCAGTGCCTAGCCAAAGCCTGGCCAGTGCTTAACCAGTGCTTAACCAGTGCTTAACCAGTGCTTAACCAGTGCGTAACCAGTGCTTAACCAGTGCTTAACCAGTGCTTAACCAGTGCTTAACCAGTGCTTAACCAGTGCTTAACCAGTGCTTAACCAGTGTCTAGCCAGTGCCTAGCCAGTGTCTAGCCAGTGCCTAGCCAGTGTCTAGCCAGTCCCTAGCCAGTGTCTAGCCAGTCCCTAGCCAGTGTCTAGCCAGTGCCTAGCCAGTGCCTAGCCAGTGTGTAGCCAGTGCCTAGCCAGTGTCTAGCCAGTGCCTAGCCAGTGTCTAGCCAGTGCCTAGCCAGTCCTTAGCCAGTGTCTAGCCAGTGTTTAGCCAGTGTCTAGCCAGTCCCTAGCCAGTGTCTAGCCAGTGTCTAGCCAGTGCCTAGCCAGTGTCTATCCAGTGCCTAGCCAGTGTCTAGCCAGTGCCTAGCCAGTGTCTAGCCAGTGCCTAGCCAGTCCTTAGCCAGTGTCTAGCCAGTGTTTAGCCAGTGTCTAGCCAGTGCCTAGCCAGTGTCTAGCCAGTGCCTAGCCAGTGCCTAGCCAGTGCCTAGCCAGTGCCTAGCCAGTGCCTAGCCAGTGCCTAGCCAGTGCGTAGCCAGTGCGTAGCCGGTGCCTAGCCAGTGTCAAGCCTGAATTAAGCCTGTGTCTAGCCTGTTTTTATCTTGTGTTTTGCCTGTGCCTAGCCAGTGTCTAGCCAGTGTCTAGCCAGTGCCTAGCCAGTGTCTAGCCAGTGCCTAGCCAGTGCCTAGCCAGTGCCTAGCCAGTGCCTAGCCAGTGCCTAGCCAGTGCCTAGCCAGTGCCTAGCCAGTGTCTAGCCAGTGCCTAGCCAGTGCCAAGCCAGTGCCAAGCCAGTGCCTTACCAGTGCCAAGCCAGTGCCAAGCCAGTGCCAAGCCAGTGCCAAGCCAGTGCCAAGCCAGTGCCAAGCCAGTGCCTAGCCAGTGCCAAGCCAGTGCCAAGCCAGTGCCAAGCCAGTGCCAAGCCAGTGCCAAGCCAGTGCCAAGCCAGTGCCAAGCCAGTGCCAAGCCAGTGCCTAGCCAGTGCCAAGCCAGTGCCTAGCCAGTACCTAGCCAGTGCCTAGCCTGTGTCTAGCCAGTGCCTAGCCAGTGCCTAGCCAGTGCCTAACCAGTGCCTTACCAGTGCCTAGCCAGTGCCTGGCCAGTGCCTAGCCAGTGCCTGGCCAGTGCCTGGCCAGTGCCTAGCCAGTGCCTAGCCAGTGCTTAGCCAGTGCCTTGCCAGTGCCTAGCCAGTGCCTGGCCAGTGCCTAGCAAGTGCCTGGCCAGTGCCTAGCCAGTGCCTGGCCAGTGCCTAGCCAGTGCCTAGCCAGTGCCTGGCCAGTGCCTAGCCAGTGCCTAGCCAGTGCCTAGCCAGTGCCTGGCAAGTGCCTAGCCAGTGCCTAGCCAGTGCCTAGCCAGTGGCTAGCCAGTGCCTGGCCAGTGCCTGCCAGTGCTTAGCCAGTGCCTAGCCAGTGCCTGGCCAGTGCCTAGCCAGTGCCTGGCCAGTGCCTGGCCAGTGCCTAGCCAGTGCCTAGCCAGTGCCTGGCCAGTGCTTAACCAGTGCTTAACCAGTGCTTAACCAGTGCTTAACCACTGCTTAACCAGTGCTTAACCAGTGCTTAACCAGTGCTTAACCAGTGCTTAACCAGTGCTTAACCAGTGCTTAACCAGTGCTTAACCAGTGCTTAACCAGTGCTTAACCAGTGCTTAACCAGTGCTTAACCAGTGCTTAACCAGTGCTTAACCAGTGTCTAGCCAGTGCCTAGCCAGTGTCTATCCAGTGCCTAGCCAGTGTCTAGCCAGTGCCTAGCCAGTGTCTAGCCAGTGCCTAGCCAGTCCTTAGCCAGTGTCTAGCCAGTGTTTAGCCAGTGTCTAGCCAGTGCCTAGCCAGTGTCTAGCCAGTGCCTAGCCAGTGCCTAGCCAGTGCCTAGCCAGTGCCTAGCCAGTGCCTAGCCAGTGCCTAGCCAGTGCGTAGCCAGTGCGTAGCCGGTGCCTAGCCAGTGTCAAGCCTGAATTAAGCCTGTGTCTAGCCTGTTTTTATCTTGTGTTTTGCCTGTGCCTAGCCAGTGTCTAGCCAGTGTCTAGCCAGTGCCTAGCCAGTGTCTAGCCAGTGCCTAGCCAGTGCCTAGCCAGTGCCTAGCCAGTGCCTAACCAGTGCCCAGCCAGTGCCTGGCCAGTGCCTAGCCAGTGCCAAGCCAGTGCTTAGCCAGTGCCTTGCCAGTGCCAAGCTAGTGCCTTACCAGTGCCAAGCCAGTGCCAAGCCAGTGCCAAGCCAGTGCCAAGCCAGTGCCAAGCAAGTGCCAAGCCAGTGCCTAGCCAGTGCCTAGCCAGTGCCTAGGCAGTACCTAGCCAGTGCCTAGCCAGTGCCTAGCCAGTGTCTAGCCTGTGTCTAGCCAGTGCCTAGCCAGTGCCTAGCCAGTGCCTAGCCAGTGCCTAGCCAGTGCCTAGCCAGTGCCTAGCCAGTGCCTAGCCAGTGCCTAGCCAGTGCCTAGCCAGTGCCTAACCAGTGCCTAACCAGTGCCTAGCCAGTGCCTGGCCAGTGCCTAGCCAGTGCCTGGCCAGTGCCTAGCCAGTGCCTGGCCAGTGCCTAGCCAGTGCTTAGCCAGTGCCTAGCCAGTGCCTGGCCAGTGCCTGGCCAGTGCATAGCCAGTGCCTAGCCAGTGCCTGGCCAGTGCCTGGCCAGTGCCTAGCCAGTGCCTAGCCAAAGCCTGGCCAGTGCTTAACCAGTGCTTAACCAGTGCTTAACCAGTGCTTAACCAGTGCGTAACCAGTGCTTAACCAGTGCTTAACCAGTGCTTAACCAGTGCTTAACCAGTGCTTAACCAGTGCTTAACCAGTGCTTAACCAGTGTCTAGCCAGTGCCTAGCCAGTGTCTAGCCAGTGCCTAGCCAGTGTCTAGCCAGTCCCTAGCCAGTGTCTAGCCAGTCCCTAGCCAGTGTCTAGCCAGTGCCTAGCCAGTGCCTAGCCAGTGTGTAGCCAGTGCCTAGCCAGTGCCTAGCCAGTGTCTAGCCAGTGCGTAGCCGGTGCCTAGCCAGTGTCTAGCCTGAATTAAGCCTGTGTCTAGCCTGTTTTTATCTTGTGTTTTGCCTGTGCCTAGCCAGTGTCTAGCCAGTGCCTAGCCAGTGTCTAGCCAGTGCCTAGCCAGTGTCTAGCCAGTGCCTAGCCAGTGCCTAGCCAGTGTCTAGCCAGTGTCTAGCCTGTGTCTATTCAGTGCCAAGCCAGTGCCTAGCCAGTGTCTAGCCAGTGCCTAGCCAGTGTCTAGCCAGTGCCTAGCCAGTGTCTAGCCAGTGCCTAGCCAGTGTCTAGCCAGTGCCTAGCCAGTGTCTAGCCAGTGCCTAGCCAGTGTCTTGCCAGTGCCTAGCCAGTGCCTAGCCAGTGCTAAGCCAGTGCTTAGCCAGTGCCTAGCCAGTGCCTAGCCAGTGCCTAGCCAGTGCCTAGCCAGTGCCTAGCCAGTGCCTAGCCAGTGTCTAGCCAGTGCGTAGCCGGTGCCTAGCCAGTGTCTAGCCTGAATAAAGCCTGTGTCTAGCCTGTTTTTATCTTGTGTTTTGCCTGTGCCTAGCCAGTGTCTAGCCAGTGTCTAGCCAGTGCCTAGCCAGTGCCTAGCCAGTGCCTAGCCAGTGCTTAGCCAGTGTCTAGCCAGAGCCTAGCCAGTGTCTAGCCAGTGCCTAGCCAGTGTCTAGCCTGTGTCTATTCAGTGCCTAGCCAGTGCCTAGCCAGTGTCTAGCCAGTGCCTAGCCAGTGTCTAGCCAGTGCCTAGCCAGTGTCTAGCCAGTGCCTAGCCAGTGTCTAGCCAGTGCCTAGCCAGTGCCTAGCCAGTGCCTAGCCAGTGCCTAGCCAGTGTCTAGCCAGTGCCTAGCCAGTGTCTAGCCAGTGCCTAGCCAGTGTCTAGCCAGTGCCTATCCAGTGTCGAGCCAGTGTCTAGCCAGTGTCGAGCCAGTGTCTAGCCAGTGTCTAGCCAGTGCCTAGCCAGTGCCTAGCCAGTGCTTAGCCAGTGCTTAGCCAGTGCCTAGCCAGTGCCTAGCCAGTGCCTAGCCAGTGCCTAGCCAGTGCCTAGCCAGTGCCTAGCCAGTGCCTAGCCAGTGCCTAGCCAGTGCCTAGCCAGTGCCTAGCCAGTGCCTAGCCAGTGCCTAGCCAGTGCCTAGCCAGTGTCTAGCCAGTGCGTAGCCAGTGCCAAGCCAGTGCCTTACCAGTGCCAAGCCAGTGCCAAGCCAGTGCCAAGCCAGTGCCAAGCCAGTGCCAAGCCAGTGCCAAGCCAGTGCCAAGCCAGTGCCAAGCCAGTGCCAAGCCAGTGCCAAGCCAGTGCCAAGCCAGTGCCAAGCCAGTGCCAAGCCAGTGCCAAGCCAGTGCCAAGCCAGTGCCAAGCCAGTGCCAAGCCAGTGCCAAGCCAGTGCCAAGCCAGTGCCTAGCCAGTGCCAAGCCAGTGCCTAGGCAGTACCTAGCCAGTGCCTAGCCTGTGTCTAGCCAGTGCCTAGCCAGTGCCTAGCCAGTGCCTAACCAGTGCCTAACCAGTGCCTAGCCAGTGCCTGGCCAGTGCCTAGCCAGTGCCTGGCCAGTGCCTGGCCAGTGCCTAGCCAGTGCCTAGCCAGTGCTTAGCCAGTGCCTTGCCAGTGCCTAGCCAGTGCCTGGCCAGTGCCTAGCCAGTGCCTGGCCAGTGCCTAGCCAGTGCCTGGCCAGTGCCTAGCCAGTGCCTGGCCAGTGCCTAGCCAGTGCCTGGCCAGTGCCTAGCCAGTGCCTGGCCAGTGCCTAGCCAGTGCCTGGCCAGTGCCTAGCCAGTGCCTAGCCAGTGCCTGGCCAGTGCCTAGCCAGTGCCTAGCCAGTGCCTAGCCAGTGCCTAGCCAGTGCCTGGCCAGTGCCTGCCAGTGCTTAGCCAGTGCCTAGCCAGTGCCTGGCCAGTGCCTAGCCAGTGCCTGGCCAGTGCCTGGCCAGTGCCTAGCCAGTGCCTAGCCAGTGCCTGGCCAGTGCCTGGCCAGTGCTTAAACAGTGCTTAACCAGTGCTTAACCACTGCTTAACCAGTGCTTAACCAGTGCTTAACCAGTGCTTAACCAGTGCTTAACCAGTGCTTAACCAGTGCTTAACCAGTGCTTAACCAGTGCTTAACCAGTGCTTAACCAGTGCTTAACCAGTGCTTAACCAGTGCTTAACCAGTGTCTAGCCAGTGCCTAGCCAGTGTCTATCCAGTGCCTAGCCAGTGTCTAGCCAGTGCCTAGCCAGTGTCTAGCCAGTGTCTAGCCAGTGTTTAGCCAGTGTCTAGCCAGTGCCTAGCCAGTGTCTAGCCAGTGCCTAGCCAGTGCCTAGCCAGTGCCTAGCCAGTGCCTCGCCAGTGCCTAGCCAGTGCCTAGCCAGTGCCTAGCCAGTGCGTAGCCAGTGCGTAGCCGGTGCCTAGCCAGTGTCAAGCCTGAATTAAGCCTGTGTCTAGCCTGTTTTTATCTTGTATTTTGCCTGTGCCTAGCCAGTGTCTAGCCAGTGTCTAGCCAGTGCCTAGCCAGTGTCTAGCCAGTGCCTAGCCAGTGCCTAGCCAGTGCCTAGCCAGTGCCTAACCAGTGCCCAGCCAGTGCCTGGCCAGTGCCTAGCCAGTGCCTAGCCAGTGCTTAGCCAGTGCCTTGCCAGTGCCAAGCCAGTGCCTTACCAGTGCCAAGCCAGTGCCAAGCCAGTGCCAAGCCAGTGCTAAGCCAGTGCCAAGCCAGTGCCAAGCCAGTGCCAAGCCAGTGCCAAGCCAGTGCCAAGCCAGTGCCTAGCCAGTGCCAAGCCAGTGCCTAGGAAGTACCTAGCCAGTGCCTAGCCAGTGCCTAGCTAGTGTCTAGCCTGTGTCTAGCCAGTGCCTAGCCAGTGCCTAGCCAGTGTCTAGCCAGTCCCTAGCCAGTGTCTAGCCAGTCCCTAGCCAGTGTCTAGCCAGTGCCTAGCCAGTGCCTAGCCAGTGTGTAGCCAGTGCCTAGCCAGTGCCTAGCCAGTGCCTAGCCAGTGCCTAGCCAGTGCCTAGCCAGTGCCTAGCCAGTGCCTAGCCAGTGCCTAGCCAGTGCCTAGCCAGTGCCTAACCAGTGCCTAACCAGTGCCTAGCCAGTGCCTGGCCAGTGCCTAGCCAGTGCCTGGCCAGTGCCTAGCCAGTGCCTGGCCAGTGCCTAGCCAGTGCTTAGCCAGTGCCTAGCCAGTGCCTGGCCAGTGCCTGGCCAGTGCTTAGCCAGTGCCTAGCCAGTGCCTGGCCAGTGCCTGGCCAGTGCCTAGCCAGTGCCTAGCCAGAGCCTGGCCAGTGCTTAACCAGTGCTTAACCAGTGCTTAACCAGTGCTTAACCAGTGCTTAACCAGTGCTTAACCAGTGCTTAACCAGTGCTTAACCAGTGCTTAACCAGTGCTTAACCAGTGCTTAACCAGTGCTTAGCCAGTGCTTAACCAGTGCTTAACCAGTGCGTAACCAGTGCTTAACCAGTGCTTAACCAGTGCTTAACCAGTGCTTAACCAGTGCTTAACCAGTGCTTAACCAGTGCTTAACCAGTGTCTAGCCAGTGCCTAGCCAGTGTCTAGCCAGTGCCTAGCCAGTGTCTAGCCAGTGCCTAGCCAGTGTCTAGCCAGTCCCTAGCCAGTGTCTAGCCAGTGCCTAGCCAGTGCCTAGCCAGTGTGTAGCCAGTGCCTAGCCAGTGTGTAGCCAGTGCCTAGCCAGTGCCAAGGCAGTGCGAAGCCAGTGCCTAGCCAGTGCCAAGCCAGTGCCAAGCCAGTGCCAAGCCAGTGCCTAGCCAGTGCCAAGCCAGTGCCTAGGCAGTACCTAGCCAATGCCTAGCCAGTGCCTAGCTAGTGTCTAGCCTGTGCCTAGCCAGTGCCTGGCCAGTGCTTAACCAGTGCTTAACCAGTGCTTAACCAGTGCTTAACTAGTGCTTAACCAGTGCTTAACCAGTGCTTAACCAGTGCTTAACCAGTGCTTAACCAGTGCTTAACCAGTGCTTAACCAGTGCTTAACCAGTGCTTAACCAGTGCTTAACCAGTGCTTAGCCAGTGCTTTACCAGTGCTTAACCAGTGCTTAACCAGTGCTTAACCAGTGCTAAACCAGTGCTTAACCAGTGCTTAACCAGTGCTTAACCAGTGCTTAACCAGTGCTTAACCAGTGCTTAACCAGTGCTTAACCAGTGCTTAACCAGTGCTTAACCAGTGCTTAGCCAGTGCTTAACCAGTGCTTAACCAGTGCTTAACCAGTGCTTAACCAGTGCTTAACCAGTGCTTAACCAGTGCTTAACCAGTGCTCAACCAGTACTTAACCAGTGCTTAACTAGTGCTTAACCAGTGCTTAACCAGTGCTTAACCAGTGCTTAACCAGTGCTTAACCAGTGCCTAGCCAGTGAATAGCCAGTGACTGGCCAGTGCCTAGCCAGTGCCTAGCTAGTGCCTAGCCAGTGAATAGCCAGTGCCTGGCCAGTGCCTAGCCAGTGCCTAGCCAGTGCCTGGCCAGTGCCTAGCCAGTGCCTGGCCAGTGCCTAGCCAGTGCCTGGCCAGTGCCTAGCCAGTGCCTGGCCAGTGCCTAGCCAGTGCCTGGCCAGTGCCTAGCCAGTGCCTGGCCAGTGCCTAGCCAGTGCCTGGCCAGTGCCTAGCCAGTGCCTGGCCAGTGCCTAGCCAGTGCCTGGCCAGTGCCTAGCCAGTGCCTGGCCAGTGCCTAGCCAGTGCCTGGCCAGTGCCTAGCCAGTGCCTGGCCAGTGCCTAGCCAGTGCCTGGCCAGTGCCTAGCCAGTGCCTGGCCAGTGCCTGGCCAGTGCCTAGCCAGTGCCTGGCCAGTGCCTAGCCAGTGCCTGGCCAGTGCCTAGCCAGTGCCTGGCCAGTGCCTAGCCAGTGCCTGGCCAGTGCCTGACCAGTGCCTAGCCAGTGCCTAGCCAGTGCCTGGCCAGTGCCTAGCCAGTGCCTGGCCAGTGCCTAGCCAGTGCCTGGCCAGTGCCTGACCAGTGCCTAGCCAGTGCCTGGCCAGTGCCTAGCCAGTGCCTAGCCAGTGCCTAGCCAGTGCCTAGCCAGTGCCTAGCCAGTGCCTGGCCAGTGCCTAGCCAGTGCCTGGCCAGTGCCTAGCCAGTGCCTGGCCAGTGCCTAGCCAGTGCCTAGCCAGTGCCTGGCCAGTGCTTAACCAGTGCTTAACCAGTGCTTAACCAGTGCTTAACCAGTGCTTAACCAGTGCCTAGCCAGTGCCTAGCCAGTGAATAGCCAGTGCCTGGCCAGTGCCTAGCCAGTGTCTAGCCAGTGCCTAGCCAGTGCCTAGCCAGTGCCTAGCCAGTGCTTAGCCAGTGCCTTGCCAGTGCCAAGCCAGTGCCTAACCAGTGCCAAGCCAGTGCTTAACCAGTGCTTGACCAGTGCTTAACCAGTGCTTAACCAGTGCTTAACCAGTGCTTAACCAGTGCTTAACCAGTGCTTAACCAGTGCTTAACCAGTGCCTAGCCAGTGCCTAGCCAGTGAATAGCCAGTGCCTGGCCAGTGCCTAGCCAGTGTCTAGCCAGTGCCTAGCCAGTGCCTAGCCAGTGCCTAGCCAGTGCTTAGCCAGTGCCTTGCCAGTGCCAAGCCAGTGCCTAACCAGTGCCAAGCCAGTGCCAAGCCAGTGCCAAGCCATTGCCAAGCCAGTGCCAAGCCAGTGCCAAGCCAGTGCCAAGCCAGTGCCCAGTGCTTAACCAGTGCTTAACCAGTGCTTAACCAGTGCTTAACCAGTGCTTAACCAGTGCTTAACCAGTGCTTAACCAGTGCTTAACCAGTGCCTAGCCAGTGCCTAGCCAGTGAATAGCCAGTGCCTGGCCAGTGCCTAGCCAGTGTCTAGCCAGTGCCTAGCCAGTGCCTAGCCAGTGCCTAGCCAGTGCTTAGCCAGTGCCTTGCCAGTGCCAAGCCAGTGCCTAACCAGTGCCAAGCCAGTGCCTAGCCAGTGCTTAGCCAGTGCTTAGCCAGTGCTTAGCCAGTGCCAAGCCAGTGCCTAGCCAGTGTCTAGCCAGTGCCTAGCCAGTGTCTAGCCAGTGCCTAGCCAGTGCCTAGCCAGTGCCTAGCCAGTGCCTAGCCAGTGCCTTGCCAGTGCTAAGCCAGTGCCTAACCAGTGCTTAAGCCAGTGCCAGTGCTTAAGCCAGTGCAGCCAGTGCCAAGCCAGTGCCAGTGCCAAGCCAGTGCCAAGCCAGTGCCCAGTGCTTAACCAGTGCTTAACCAGTGCTTAACCAGTGCTTAACCAGTGCTTAACCAGTGCTTAACCAGTGCTTAACCAGTGCTTAACCAGTGCTTAACCAGTGCTTAACCAGTGCTTAACCAGTGCTTAGCCAGTGCTTAAGCCAGTGCCTAGCCAGTGCCTAGCCAGTGCCTAGCCAGTGCCTAGCCAGTGCCTAGCCAGTGCTCTAGCCAGTGCCTAGCCAGTGCCTAGCCAGTGCCTAGCCAGTGCCTAGCCAGTGCCTAGCCAGTGCCTAGCCAGTGCCTAGCCAGTGCCTAACCAGTGCCTAGCCAGTGCCTAACCAGTGCCTAACCAGTGCCTAGCCAGTGCCTAGCCAGTGCCTAGCCAGTGCCTAGCCAGTGCCTAGCCAGTGCCTAACCAGTGCCTAGCCAGTGCCTGGCCAGTGCCTGACCAGTGCCTGGCCAGTGCCTAGCCAGTGCCTAGCCAGTGCCTAGCCAGTGCCTAGCCAGTGCCTAGCCAGTGCCTGGCCAGTGCCTAGCCAGTGCCTGGCCAGTGCCTAGCCAGTGCCTAGCCAGTGCCTAGCCAGTGCCTAGCCAGTGCCTAGCCAGTGCCTAGCCAGTGCCTAGCCAGTGCCTAGCCAGTGCCTAGCCAGTGCCTAGGCCAGTGCCTAGCCAGTGCCTAGCCAGTGCCCTAGCCAGTGCCTGGCCAGTGCCTAGCCAGTGCCTGGCCAGTGCCTAGCCAGTGCCTGGCCAGTGCCTAGCCAGTGCCTAGCCAGTGCCTAGCCAGTGCCTGGCCAGTGCCTAGCCAGTGCCTAGCCAGTGCCTAGCCAGTGCCTGGCCAGTGCCTAGCCAGTGCCTGGCCAGTGCTTAGCCAGTGCCTGGCCAGTGCCTAGCCAGTGCCTAGCCAGTGCCTAGCCAGTGCCTAGCCAGTGCCTAGCCAGTGCCTAGCCAGTGCCTAGCCAGTGCCTGGCCAGTGCTTAACCAGTGCTTAACCAGTGCTTAACCAGTGCTTAACCAGTGCTTAACCAGTGCTTAACCAGTGCTAAACCAGTGCTTAACCAGTGCTTAACCAGTGCTTAACCAGTGCTTAACCAGTGCTTAACCAGTGCTTAACCAGTGCTTAACCAGTGCTTAACCAGTGCTTAACCAGTGCTTAACCAGTGCTTAACCAGTGCTTAACCAGTGCTTAACCAGTGCTTAACCAGTGCTTAACCAGTGCTTAACCAGTGCTTAACCAGTGCTTTACCAGTGTCTAGCCAGTGCCTAGCCAGTGCCTAGCCAGTGCCTAGCCAGTGCCTAGCCAGTGCCTAGCCAGTGCCTAGCCAGTGCCTAGCCAGTGTCTAGCCAGTGCCTAGCCAGTGTCTAGCCAGTGTCTAGCCAGTGTCTAGCCAGTGCCTAGCCAGTGCCTAAGCCAGTGCCTAGCCAGTGCTTAAGCCAGTGCCTAGCCAGTGCCTAGCCAGTGCCTAGCCAGTGCCTAGCCAGTGCCTAGCCAGTGCCTAGCCAGTGCCTAGCCAGTGCTTAGCCAGTGCCTAGCCAGTGCTTAGCCAGTGCCTTGCCAGTGCCTAGCCAGTGCCTAGCCAGTGCCTAGCCAGTGCCAAGCCAGTGCCTAGCCAGTGCCTAGCCAGTGCCAAGCCAGTGCCCAGTGCTTAACCAGTGCTTAACCAGTGCCTAGCCAGTGCCTAGCCAGTGCCTAGCCAGTGCCTAGCCAGTGCCTAGCCAGTGCCTAGCCAGTGCCTAGCCAGTGCCTAGCCAGTGCCTAGCCAGTGCTTAGCCAGTGCCTAGCCAGTGCCAAGCCAGTGCCTAGCCAGTGCTAGCCAGTGCTTAACCAGTGCTTAACCAGTGCTTAACCAGTGCTTAACCAGTGCTTAACCAGTGCTTAACCAGTGCTTAACCAGTGCCTAGCCAGTGCCTAGCCAGTGCCTAGCCAGTGCCTAGCCAGTGCCTGGCCAGTGCCTAGCCAGTGCCTAGCCAGTGCCTAGCCAGTGCCTGCCAAGCCAGTGCCTAGCCAGTGCCTAGCCAGTGCCTAGCCAGTGCCTAGCCAGTGCCTAGCCAGTGCCTAGCCAGTGCCTAGCCAGTGCCCATGCCAGTGCTTAGCCAGTGCCCTAGCCAGTGCCTAGCCAGTGCCTAGCCAGTGCCTAGCCAGTGCCTAGCCAGTGCCTAGCCAGTGCCTAGCCAGTGCCTAGCCAGTGCTTAGCCAGTGCTTAACCAGTGCTTAACCAGTGCTTAACCAGTGCTTAACCAGTGCTTAACCAGTGCTTAACCAGTGCTTAACCAGTGCTTAACCAGTGCCTAACCAGTGCTTAACCAGTGCTTAACCAGTGCTTAACCAGTGCTTAACCAGTGCTTAACCAGTGCTTAACCAGTGCTTAACCAGTGCCTAGCCAGTGCCTAGCCAGTGCCTAGCCAGTGCCTAGCCAGTGCCTAGCCAGTGCCTAGCCAGTGCCTAGCCAGTGCCTAGCCAGTGCCTAGCCAGTGCCTAGCCAGTGCTTAGCCAGTGCCTAGCCAGTGCCTAGCCAGTGCCTAGCCAGTGCCTAGCCAGTGCCTAGCCAGTGCCTAGCCAGTGCCTAGCCAGTGCCCAGCCAGTGCCTAGCCAGTGCCTAGCCAGTGCCTAGCCAGTGCCTAGCCAGTGCCTAGCCAGTGCCTAGCCAGTGTTAAGCCAGTGCCTAGCCAGTTGCCTTGCCTGGCCAGTGCCTAGCCAGTGCCTAGCCAGTGCCTAGCCAGTGCCTAGCCAGTGCCTAGCCAGTGCCTAGCCAGTGCCTAGCCAGTGCCTAGCCAGTGCCTAGCCAGTGCCCGGCCAGTGCCTGGCCAGTGCCTAGCCAGTGCCTAGCCAGTGCCTAGCCAGTGCCTGGCCAGTGCTTAGCCAGTGCCTAGCCAGTGCCTAGCCAGTGCCTGGCCAGTGCCTAGCCAGTGCCTAGCCAGTGCCTAGCCAGTGCCTAGCCAGTGCCTGGCCAGTGCCTAGCCAGTGCTTAACCAGTGCTTAACCAGTGCTTAACCAGTGCTTAACCAGTGCTTAACCAGTGCTTAACCAGTGCTAACCCATTGCTTAACCAGTGCTTAACCAGTGCTTAACCAGTGCTTAACCTGTGCTTAACCAGTGCTTAACCAGTGCTTAACCAGTGCTTAACCAGTGCTTAACCAGTGCTTAACCAGTGCTTAACCAGTGCTTAACCAGTGCTTAACCAGTGCTTAACCAGTGCTTAACCAGTGCTTAACCAGTGCTTAACCAGTGCTTTACCAGTGTCTAGCCAGTGCCTAGCCAGTGTCTAGCCAGTGCCTAGCCAGTGTCTAGCCAGTGCCTAGCCAGTGTCTAGCCAGTGTCTAGCCAGTGCCTAGCCAGTGCCTAGCCAGTGCCTAGCCAGTGCCTAGCCAGTGCCTAGCCAGTGCCTAGCCAGTGTCTAGCCAGTGCCCTAGCCAGTGCCTAGCCAGTGCCTAGCCAGTGCCTAGCCAGTGCCTAGCCAGCCAGTTAGCCAGTGCCTTGCCAGTGCCAAGCCAGTGCCTAGCCAGTGCCTAGCCAGTGCCTAGCCAGTGCCTAAGCCAGTGCCTAGCCAGTGCTAAGCCAGTGCACCAGTGCTTAACCAGTGCTTAGCCAGTGCCTAGCCAGTGCCTAGCCAGTGCCTAGCCAGTGCCTAGCCAGTGCCTAGCCAGTGCCTAGCCAGTGCCTAGCCAGTGCCTAGCCAGTGCCTAGCCAGTGCCTAGCCAGTGCCTAGCCAGTGCCTAGCCAGTGCCTAGCCAGTGCCTAGCCAGTGCTTAACCAGTGCTTAACCAGTGCCTAACCAGTGCTTAGCCAGTGCCTAGCCAGTGCTTAGCCAGTGCCTAGCCAGTGCCTAGCCAGTGCCTAGCCAGTGCCTAGCCAGTGCCTAGCCAGTGCCTAGCCAGTGCCTAGCCAGTGCCTAGCCAGTGCCTGGCCAGTGCCTAGCCAGTGCCCTAGCCAGTGCCTAGCCAGTGCCTAGCCAGTGCCTAGCCAGTGCCTAGCCAGTGCCTAGCCAGTGCCTAGCCAGTGCCTGGCCAGTGCCATAGTGCCCAGTGCTTAGCCAGTGCCTAGCCAGTGCCTAGCCAGTGCCTAGCCAGTGCCTAGCCAGTGCCTAGCCAGTGCCTAGCCAGTGCCTAGCCAGTGCCTAGCCAGTGCCTGGCCAGTGCTTAACCAGTGCTTAACCAGTGCTTAACCAGTGCTTAACCAGTGCTTAACCAGTGCTTAACCAGTGCTTAACCAGTGCTTAACCAGTGCTTAACCAGTGCTTAACCAGTGCTTAACCAGTGCTTAACCAGTGCTTAACCAGTGCTTAACCAGTGCTTAACCAGTGCTTAACCAGTGCTTAACCAGTGCCTAGCCAGTGCCTAGCCAGTGCCTAGCCAGTGCCTAGCCAGTGCCTAGCCAGTGCCTAGCCAGTGCCTAGCCAGTGCCTAGCCAGTGCCTAGCCAGTGCCTAGCCAGTGCTTAGCCAGTGCCTAGCCAGTGCCTAGCCAGTGCCTAGCCAGTGCCTAGCCAGTGCCTAGCCAGTGCCTAGCCAGTGCCTAGCCAGTGCCTAGCCAGTGCCTAGCCAGTGCCTAGCCAGTGCCTAGCCAGTGCGTAGCCAGTGCCTAGCCAGTGCCTAGCCAGTGTCAAGCCTGAATTAAGCCAGTGTCTAGCCTGTTTTTAGCTTGTGTTTTGCCAGTGCCTAGCCAGTGTCTAGCCAGTGCCTAGCCAGTGCCTAGCCAGTGCCCTAGCCAGTGCCTAGCCAGTGCCTAGCCAGTGCCTAGCCAGTGCCTAGCCAGTGCCTAGCCAGTGCCTAGCCAGTGCCTAGCCAGTGCCTAGCCAGTGCCTAGCCAGTGCCTAGCCAGTGCTTAGCCAGTGCCTAGCCAGTGCCTAGCCAGTGCCTAACCAGTGCCAAGCCAGTGCCTAGCCAGTGCCTAGCCAGTGCCTAGCCAGTGCCTAGCCAGTGCCTAGCCAGTGCCTAGCCAGTGCCTAGCCAGTGCCTAGCCAGTGCCTAGCCAGTGCCCAGCCAGTGCCTAGCCAGTGCCTAGCCAGTGCCTAGCCAGTGCCTAGCCCAAGCCAGTGCCAGTGCCTAGCCAGTGCCTAGCCAGTGCCTAGCCAGTGCCTAGCCAGTGCCTAGCCAGTGCCTAGCCAGTGCCTAGCCAGTGCCTAGCCAGTGCCTAGCCAGTGCCTAGCCAGTGCCTAGCCAGTGCCTAACCAGTGCCTAGCCAGTGCCTAGCCAGTGCCTAGCCAGTGCCTAGCCAGTGCCTAGCCAGTGCCTAGCCAGTGCCCCAGCCAGTGCCTGGCCAGTGCCTAGCCAGTGCCTGGCCAGTGCCTAGCCAGTGCTTAGCCAGTGCCTAGCCAGTGCCTGGCCAGTGCCTAGCCAGTGCCTAGCCAGTGCCTAGCCAGTGCCTAGCCAGTGCCTAGCCAGTGCCTAGCCAGTGCCTAGCCAGTGCCTAGCCAGGGCCTAGCCAGTGCTTAACCAGTGCTTAACCAGTGCTTAACCAGTGCTTAACCAGTGCTTAACCAGTGCTTAACCAGTGCTTAACCAGTGCTTAACCAGTGCTTAACCAGTGCTTAGCCAGTGCTTAACCAGTGCTTAACCAGTGCTTAACCAGTGCTTAACCAGTGCTTAACCAGTGCTTAACCAGTGCTTAACCAGTGCTTAACCAGTGCCTAGCCAGTGCCTAGCCAGTGCCTACCTAGCCAGTGCCTAGCCAGTGCCCTAGCCAGTGCCTAGCCAGTGTCTAGCCAGTGCCTAGCCAGTGCCTAACCAGTGCCCAGTGCCTAGCCAGTGCCTAGCCAGTGCCTAGCCAGTGCCTAGCCAGTGCCTAACCAGTGCCTAGCCAGTGCCTAGCCAGTGCCTAGCCAGTGCCTAGCCAGTGCCTAGCCAGTGCCTAGCCAGTGCCTAGCCAGTGCCTAGCCAGTGCCTGGCCAGTGCCTAGCCAGTGCCTGGCCAGTGCCTACTGGCCAGTGCCCATGGCCAGTGCCTAGCCAGTGCCTAGCCAGTGCCTAGCCAGTGCCTAGCCAGTGCCTAGCCAGTGCCTAGCCAGTGCCTAGCCAGTGCCTAGCCAGTGCCTAGCCAGTGCCTGGCCAGTGCCTAGCCAGTGCCTAGCCAGTGCCTAGCCAGTGCTCCAGTGCCTAGCCTGTTGCCCAGCCAGTGCCTAGCCAGTGCCTAGCCAGTGCCTAGCCAGTGCCTAGCCAGTGCCTAGCCAGTGCCTAGCCAGTGCCTAGCCAGTGCCTAGCCAGTGCCCGGCCAGTGCCAGTGCCTGGCCAGTGCCTAGCCAGTGCCTAGCCAGTGCCTAGCCAGTGCCTGGCCAGTGCCTAGCCAGTGCCTAGCCAGTGCCTAGCCAGTGCCTAGCCAGTGCCTAGCCAGTGCCTGGCCAGTGCTTAACCAGTGCTTAACCAGTGCTTAACCAGTGCTTAACCAGTGCTTAACCAGTGCTTAACCAGTGCTTAACCAGTGCTTAACCAGTGCTAACCCAGTGCTTAACCAGTGCTTAACCAGTGCTTAACCAGTGCTTAACCAGTGCTTAACCAGTGCTTAACCAGTGCTTAACCAGTGCTTAACCAGTGCTTAACCAGTGCTTAACCAGTGCTTAACCAGTGCTTAACCAGTGCTTAACCAGTGCTTAACCAGTGCTTAACCAGTGCTTAACCAGTGCTTAACCAGTGCTTTACCAGTGTCTAGCCAGTGCCTAGCCAGTGTCTAGCCAGTGCCTAGCCAGTGTCTAGCCAGTGCCTAGCCAGTGTCTAGCCAGTGCCTAGCCAGTGTCTAGCCAGTGCCTAGCCAGTGTCTAGCCAGTGCCTAGCCAGTGCCTAGCCAGTGCCTAGCCAGTGCCAAGCCAGTGCCAAGCCAGTGCCAAGCCAGTGCCAAGCCAGTGCCTAGCCAGTGTCTAGCCAGTGCCTAGCCAGTGCCTAGCCAGTGCCTAGCCAGTCTAGCCAGTGCCTAGCCAGTGCCTAGCCAGTGCCTAGCCAGTGCCTAGCCAGTGCCTAGCCAGTGCCAAGCCAGTGCCAAGCCAGTGCCAAGCCAGTGCCAAGCCAGTGCCAAGCCAGTGCCCAGTGCTTAACCAGTGCTTAACCAGTGCTTAACCAGTGCTTAACCAGTGCTTAGCCAGTGCTTAACCAGTGCTTAACCAGTGCTTAACCAGTGCTTAACCAGTGCTTAACCAGTGCCTAGCCAGTGCCTAGCCAGTGACTAGCCAGTGCCTGGCCAGTGCCTAGCCAGTGTCTAGCCAGTGCCTAGCCAGTGCCTAGCCAGTGCCTAGCCAGTGCTTAGCCAGTGCCTTGCCAGTGCCAAGCCAGTGCCTAACCAGTGCCAAGCCAGTGCCAAGCCAGTGCCAAGCCAGTGCCAAGCCAGTGCCAAGCCAGTGCCAAGCCAGTGCCAAGCCAGTGCCAAGCCAGTGCCTAGCCAGTGCCTAGCCAGTGCCTAGCCAGTGCCTAGCCAGTGCCTAGCCAGTGCCTAGCCAGTGTCTAGCCAGTGCCTAGCCAGTGCCTAGCCAGTGCCTAACCAGTGCCTAACCAGTGCCTAACCAGTGCCTAGCCAGTGCCTAGCCAGTGCCTAGCCAGTGCCTAGCCAGTGCCTAGCCAGTGCCTAGCCAGTGCTTAGCCAGTGCCTAGCCAGTGCCTGAGCCAGTGCCTTACCAGTGCCAAGCCAGTGCCTAGCCAGTGCCTAGCCAGTGCTTAAGCCAGTGCTTAGCCAGTGCCTAGCCAGTGCTTAAGCCAGTGCCTAAGCCAGTGCCAAGCCAGTGCCAAGCCAGTGCCTAGCCAGTGCCAAGCCAGTGCCTAGCCAGTGCCTAGCCAGTGCCTAGCCAGTGCCTAGCCAGTGCCTAGCCAGTGCCTAGCCAGTGCCTAGCCAGTGCCTAACCAGTGCCTAACCAGTGCCTAGCCAGTGCCTAACCAGTGCCTAGCCAGTGCCTAGCCAGTGCCTAGCCAGTGCCTAGCCAGTGCCTAGCCAGTGCCTAGCCAGTGCCTAGCCAGTGCCTAGCCAGTGCCTAACCAGTGCCTAGCCAGTGCCTAGCCAGTGCCTAGCCAGTGCCTAGCCAGTGCCTAGCCAGTGCCTAGCCAGTGCCTAGCCAGTGCCTAGCCAGTGCCTAGCCAGTGCCTTAAGCCAGTGCCTAGCCAGTGCCTAGCCAGTGCCTAGCCAGTGCCTAGCCAGTGCCTAGCCAGTGCCTAGCCAGTGCCTAGCCAGTGCCTAGCCAGTGCCTGGCCAGTGCCTCAGCCAGTGCCTAGCCAGTGCCTAGCCAGTGCCTAGCCAGTGCCTAGCCAGTGCCTAGCCAGTGCCTAGCCAGTGCCCAGCCAGTGCCTAGCCAGTGCCTAGCCAGTGCCTAGCCAGTGCCTAGCCAGTGCCTAGCCAGTGCCTAGCCAGTGCCTAGCCAGTGCCTAGCCAGTGCCTAGCCAGTGCCTAGCCAGTGCCTAGCCAGTGCCTAGCCAGTGCCTAGCCAGTGCCTAGCCAGTGCCTAGCCAGTGCCTGGCCAGTGCCTAGCCAGTGCCTAGCCAGTGCCTAGCCAGTGCCTGGCCAGTGCCTAGCCAGTGCCTGGCCAGTGCCTAGCCAGTGCCTGGCCAGTGCCTAGCCAGTGCCTAGCCAGTGCCCGGCCAGTGCCTGGCCAGTGCTTAGCCAGTGCCTGGCCAGTGCTTAGCCAGTGCCTAGCCAGTGCCTGGCCAGTGCCTGGCCAGTGCCTAGCCAGTGCCTAGCCAGTGCCTGGCCAGTGCCTGGCCAGTGCTTAACCAGTGCTTAACCAGTGCTTAACCAGTGCTTAACCAGTGCTAACCCATTGCTTAACCAGTGCTTAACCAGTGCTTAACCAGTGCTTAACCAGTGCTTAACCAGTGCTTAACCAGTGCTTAACCAGTGCTTAACCAGTGCTTAACCAGTGCTTAACCAGTGCTTAACCAGTGCTTAACCAGTGCTTAACCAGTGCTTAACCAGTGCTTAACCAGTGCCTAGCCAGTGCCTAGCCAGTGCCTAGCCAGTGCCTAGCCAGTGCTCTAGCCAGTGCCTAGCCAGTGTCTAGCCAGTGCCTAGCCAGTGTCTAGCCAGTGCCTAGCCAGTGCCTAGCCAGTGCCTAGCCAGTGTCTAGCCAGTGCCTAGCCAGTGTCTAGCCAGTGCCTAGCCAGTGCCTAGCCAGTGCCTAGCCAGTGCCTAGCCAGTGCCTAGCCAGTGCCTAGCCAGTGCCTAGCCAGTGCCTAGCCAGTGCCTAGCCAGTGCCTAGCCAGTGCCTAGCCAGTGCCTAGCCAGTGCCTAGCCAGTGCCTAGCCAGTGCCTAGCCAGTGTCTAGCCAGTGCCTAGCCAGTGCCTAGCCAGTGCCTAGCCAGTGCTTAGCCAGTGCCTAGCCAGTGCCTAGCCAGTGCCTAGCCAGTGCCTAGCCAGTGCCTAGCCAGTGCCTAGCCAGTGTCTAGCCAGTGCCTAGCCAGTGCCTAGCCAGTGCCTAGCCAGTGCCTAGCCAGTGTCTAGCCAGTGCCTAGCCAGTGCCTAGCCAGTGCCTAGCCAGTGCTTAGCCAGTGCCTAGCCAGTGCCTAGCCAGTGCCTAGCCAGTGCCTAGCCAGTGCCTAGCCAGTGCCTAGCCAGTGCCTCCAGCCAGTGCCTAGCCAGTGTCTAGCCTGAATTGCCTGTGTCTAGCCTGTTTTACCAGTGTTTAGCCAGTGCCTAGCCAGTGCCTAGCCAGTGCCTAGCCAGTGCCTAGCCAGTGCCTAGCCAGTGCCTAGCCAGTGCCTAGCCAGTGCCTAGCCAGTGCCTAGCCAGTGCCTAGCCAGTGCCTAGCCAGTGCCTATCCAGTGCCTAGCCAGTGCCCAGCCAGTGCCTAGCCAGTGCCTAGCCAGTGCCTAGCCAGTGCCTAGCCAGTGCCTAGCCAGTGCCTAGCCAGTGCCTAGCCAGTGCCTAGCCAGTGCCTAACCAGTGCCTAACCAGTGCCAAGCCAGTGCCTAGCCAGTGCCTAGCCAGTGCCTAGCCAGTGCCTAGCCAGTGCCTAGCCAGTGCTTAGCCAGTGCTTAGCCAGTGCCTAGCCAGTGCCTAGCCAGTGCCTAGCCAGTGCCTAGCCAGTGCCTAGCCAGTGCCTAGCCAGTGCCTAGCCAGTGCCTAGCCAGTGCCTAACCAGTGCCTAGCCAGTGCCTAGCCAGTGCCTAGCCAGTGCCTAGCCAGTGCCTAGCCAGTGCCTAGCCAGTGCTTAGCCAGTGCCTAGCCAGTGCCTAGCCAGTGCCTAGCCAGTGCCTAGCCAGTGCCTAGCCAGTGCCTAGCCAGTGCCTAGCCAGTGCCAAGCCAGTGCCTAACCAGTGCCTAACCAGTGCCAAGCCAGTGCCTAGCCAGTGCCTAGCCAGTGCCTAGCCAGTGCCTAGCCAGTGCCAAGCCAGTGCCTAGCCAGTGCCTAGCCAGTGCCTAGCCAGTGCCTAGCCAGTGCCTAGCCAGTGCCTAGCCAGTGCCTAGCCAGTGCCTAGCCAGTGCCTAGCCAGTGCCTAGCCAGTGCCTAGCCAGTGCCTAGCCAGTGCCTAGCCAGTGCCTGGCCAGTGCCTAGCCAGTGCCTGGCCAGTGCCTAGCCAGTGCCTAGCCAGTGCCTAGCCAGTGCCTAGCCAGTGCCTAGCCAGTGCCTAGCCAGTGCCTGGCCAGTGCTTAACCAGTGCTTAACCAGTGCTTAACCAGTGCTTAACCAGTGCTTAACCAGTGCTTAACCAGTGCTTAACCAGTGCTTAACCAGTGCTTAACCAGTGCTTAACCAGTGCTTAACCAGTGCTTAACCAGTGCTTAACCAGTGCTTAACCAGTGCTTAACCAGTGCTTAACCAGTGCTTAACCAGTGCTTAACCAGTGCTTAGCCAGTGCTTAACCAGTGCTTAACCAGTGCTTAACCAGTGCTTAACCAGTGCTTAACCAGTGCTTAACCAGTGCTTAACCAGTGCTTAACCAGTGCTTAACCAGTGCTTAGCCAGTGTCTAGCCAGTGCCTAGCCAGTGTCTAGCCAGTGCCTAGCCAGTGCCTAGCCAGTGTCTAGCCAGTGCCTAGCCAGTGTCTAGCCAGTGCCTAGCCAGTGCCTAGCCAGTGTCTAGCCAGTGCCTAGCCAGTGCCAAGCCAGTGCCAAGCCAGTGCCAAGCCAGTGCCTAGCCAGTGCCAAGCCAGTGCCAAGCCAGTGCCAAGCCAGTGCCTAGCCAGTGCCAAGCCAGTGCCAAGCCAGTGCCTAGCCAGTGCCAAGCCAGTGCCAAGCCAGTGCCAAGCCAGTGCCTAGCCAGTGCCAAGCCAGTGCCTAGCTAGTGCCTAGCCAGTGCCTAGCCAGTGCCTAGCCAGTGCCTAGCCAGTGCCTAGCCAGTGCCTAGCCAGTGCTTAACCAGTGCTTAACCAGTGCTTAACCAGTGCTTAACTAGTGCTTAACCAGTGCTTAACCAGTGCTTAACCAGTGCTTAACCAGTGCTTAACCAGTGCTTAACCAGTGCTTAACCAGTGCTTAACCAGTGCTTAACCAGTGCTTAACCAGTGCTTAACCAGTGCTTAACCAGTGCTTAACCAGTGCTTAACCAGTGCTTAACCAGTGCTTAACCAGTGCTTAACCAGTGCTTAACCAGTGCTTAACCAGTGCTTAGCCAGTGCTTAACCAGTGCTTAACCAGTGCTTAACCAGTGCTTAACCAGTGCTCAACCAGTGCTTAACCAGTGCTTAACTAGTGCTTAACCAGTGCTTAACCAGTGCTTAACCAGTGCTTAACCAGTGCTTAACCAGTGCTTAACCAGTGCCTAGCCAGTGCCTAGCCAGTGCCTAGCCAGTGCCTAGCCAGTGCCTAGCCAGTGCCTAGCCAGTGCCTAGCCAGTGCCTAGCCAGTGCCTAGCCAGTGCCTAGCCAGTGCCTAGCCAGTGCCTAGCAGTGCCAGTGCCTAGCCAGTGCCTAGCCAGTGCCTAGCCAGTGCCTAGCCAGTGCCTAGCCAGTGCCTAGCCAGTGCCTAGCCAGTGCCTAGCCAGTGCCCTAGCCAGTGCCTGGCCAGTGCCCAGCCAGTGCCTAGCCAGTGCCTAGCCAGTGCCAGTGCCTAGCCAGTGCCTAGCCAGTGCCCTAGCCAGTGCCTAGCCAGTGCCTAGCCAGTGCCTAGCCAGTGCCCTAGCCAGTGCCTAGCCAGTGCCTAGCCAGTGCCTAGCCAGTGCCTAGCCAGTGCCTAGCCAGTGCCTAGCCAGTGCCTAGCCAGTGCCTAGCCAGTGCCTAGCCAGTGCCTAGCCAGTGCCTAGCCAGTGCCTAGCCAGTGCCTAGCCAGTGCCTAGCCAGTGCCTGGCCAGTGCTTAACCAGTGCTTAACCAGTGCTTAACCAGTGCTTAACTAGTGCTTAACCAGTGCTTAACCAGTGCTTAACCAGTGCTTAACCAGTGCTTAACCAGTGCTTAACCAGTGCTTAACCAGTGCTTAACCAGTGCTTAACCAGTGCTTAACCAGTGCTTAACCAGTGCTTAACCAGTGCTTAACCAGTGCTTAACCAGTGCTTAACCAGTGCTTAACCAGTGCTTAACCAGTGCTTAACCAGTGCTTAACCAGTGCTTAACCAGTGCTTAACCAGTGCTTAGCCAGTGCTTAACCAGTGCTTAACCAGTGCTTAACCAGTGCTTAACCAGTGCTCAACCAGTGCTTAACCAGTGCTTAACTAGTGCTTAACCAGTGCTTAACCAGTGCTTAACCAGTGCTTAACCAGTGCTTAACCAGTGCTTTCCAGTGCTAGCCAGTGTCTAGCCAGTGCCTAGCCAGTGCCTAGCCAGTGCCTAGCCAGTGCCTAGCCAGTGCCTAGCCAGTGCCTAGCCAGTGCCCAGTTTAGCCAGTGCCTAGCCAGTGCCTAGCCAGTGCCTAGCCAGTGCCAAGCCAGTGCTTAAGCCAGTGCCTAGCCAGTGCCTAGCCATTGCTAGCCAGTGCCTAGCCAGTGCCTAGCCAGTGCCTAGCCAGTGCCTAGCCAGTGCCTAGCCAGTGCCTAGCCAGTGCCTAGCCAGTGCCTAGCCAGTGCCTAGCCAGTGCCAAGCCAGTGCCTAGCCAGTGCCTAGCCAGTGCCTAGCCAGTGCCCAGTGCTTAACCAGTGCTTAACCAGTGCTTAACCAGTGCTTAACCAGTGCTTAACCAGTGCTTAACCAGTGCTTAACCAGTGCTTAACCAGTGCTTAACCAGTGCCTAGCCAGTGCCTAGCCAGTGCCTAGCCAGTGCCTAGCCAGTGCCTAGCCAGTGCCTAGCCAGTGCCTAGCCAGTGCCTAGCCAGTGCCTAGCCAGTGCTTAGCCAGTGCCTTGCCAGTGCCAAGCCAGTGCCTAACCAGTGCCAAGCCAGTGCCAAGCCAGTGCCAAGCCAGTGCCAAGCCAGTGCCAAGCCAGTGCCAAGCCAGTGCCTAGCCAGTGCCTAGCCAGTGCCTAGCCAGTGCCTAGCCAGTGCCTAGCCAGTGCCTAGCCAGTGCCTAGCCAGTGTCTAGCCAGTGTCTAGCCAGTGCCTAGCCAGTGCCTAGCCAGTGCCTAGCCAGTGCCTAACCAGTGCCTAGCCAGTGCCTAGCCAGTGCTGCCAGTGCCTGGCCAGTGCCTAGCCAGTGCCTAGCCAGTGCCTAGCCAGTGCCTAGCCAGTGCTTAGCCAGTGCCTAGCCAGTGCCTAGCCAGTGCCTTAGCCAGTGCCAAGCCAGTGCCTAGCCAGTGCCAAGCCAGTGCCAAGCCAGTGCCTAGCCAGTGCCTAGCCAGTGCCTAGCCAGTGCCTAGCCAGTGCCTAGCCAGTGCCTAGCCAGTGTGCCTAGCCAGTGCCTAGCCAGTGCCTAGCCAGTGCCTAGCCAGTGCCTAGCCAGTGCCTAGCCAGTGCCTAGCCAGTGCCTAGCCAGTGCCTAGCCAGTGCCTAGCCAGTGCCTAGCCAGTGCCTAGCCAGTGCCTGGCCAGTGCCTGACCAGTGCCTAGCCAGTGCCTAGCCAGTGCCTAGCCAGTGCCTAGCCAGTGCCTAGCCAGTGCCTAGCCAGTGCCTAGCCAGTGCCTGACCAGTGCCTAGCCAGTGCCTAGCCAGTGCCTAGCCAGTGCCTAGCCAGTGCCTAGCCAGTGCCTAGCCAGTGCCTAGCCAGTGCCTAGCCAGTGCCTAGCCAGTGCCTAGCCAGTGCCTAGCCAGTGCCTGGCCAGTGCCTAGCCAGTGCCTGGCCAGTGCCTAGCCAGTGCCTAGCCAGTGCCTAGCCAGTGCCTAGCCAGTGCCTAACCAGTGCCTAGCCAGTGCCTAGCCAGTGTGCCATGGCCAGTGCCTAGCCAGTGCCTGGCCAGTGCCTAGCCAGTGCCTAGCCAGTGCCTAGCCAGTGCCTGGCCAGTGCCCTAGCCAGTGCCTAGCCAGTGCCTGGCCAGTGCCTAGCCAGTGCCTAGCCAGTGCCTAGCCAGTGCCTAGCCAGTGCCTAGCCAGTGCCTGGCCAGTGCCTAGCCAGTGCCTAGCCAGTGCCTAGCCAGTGCCTGGCCAGTGCCTAGCCAGTGCCTAGCCAGTGCCTAGCCAGTGCCTAGCCAGTGCCTAGCCAGTGCTTAACCAGTGCTTAACCAGTGCTTAACCAGTGCTTAACCAGTGCTAACCCAGTGCTTAACCAGTGCTTAACCAGTGCTTAACCAGTGCTTAACCAGTGCTTAACCAGTGCTTAACCAGTGCTTAACCAGTGCTTAACCAGTGCTTAACCAGTGCTTAACCAGTGCTTAACCAGTGCTTAACCAGTGCTTAACCAGTGCTTAACCAGTGCTTAACCAGTGCTTAACCAGTGCTTAACCAGTGCTTTACCAGTGTCTAGCCAGTGCCTAGCCAGTGTCTAGCCAGTGCCTAGCCAGTGTCTAGCCAGTGCCTAGCCAGTGTCTAGCCAGTGCCTAGCCAGTGTCTAGCCAGTGCCTAGCCAGTGTCTAGCCAGTGCCTAGCCAGTGCCTAGCCAGTGCCTAGCCAGTGCCTAGCCAGTGCCTAGCCAGTGCCTAGCCAGTGTCTAGCCAGTGCCTAGCCAGTGCCTAGCCAGTGCCTAGCCAGTGCCTAGCCAGTCTTCAGCCAGTGCCTAGCCAGTGCCCAGTGCCTAGCCAGTGCCTAGCCAGTGCCTAGCCAGTGCCTAGCCAGTGCCTAGCCAGTGCCTAGCCAGTGCCTAGCCAGTGCCTAGCCAGTGCCTAGCCAGTGCCTAGCCAGTGCCTAGCCAGTGCCTAGCCAGTGCCTAGCCAGTGCGTAGCCGGTGCCTAGCCAGTGTCTAGCCTGAATTAAGCCTGTGTCTAGCCTGTTTTTATCTTGTGTTTTGCCTGTGCCTAGCCAGTGTCTAGCCAGTGTCTAGCCAGTGCCTAGCCAGTGCCTAGCCAGTGTCTAGCCAGTGCCTAGCCAGTGCCTAGCCAGTGCCTAGCCAGTGTCCAGCCAGTGCCTAGCCAGTGCCTAGCCAGTGCCTAGCCAGTGCTCAGCCAGTGCCTAGCCAGTGCCTAGCCAGTGCCTAGCCAGTGCCTAGCCAGTGTCTAGCCAGTGCCTAGCCAGTGCCTAGCCAGTGCCTAGCCAGTGCCTAGCCAGTGCCTAGCCAGTGCCTAGCCAGTGCCTAACCAGTGCCTAACCAGTGCCAAGCCAGTGCCAAGCCAGTGCCTAGCCAGTGCCTAGCCAGTGCCAAGCCAGTGCCAAGCCAGTGCCTAGCCAGTGCCTAGCCAGTGCCTAGCCAGTGCCTAGCCAGTGCCTAGCCAGTGCCTAGCCAGTGCCTAGCCAGTGCCTAGCTAGTGTCTAGCCAGTGCCTAGCCAGTGCCTAGCCAGTGCCTAGCCAGTGCCTAGCCAGTGCCTAGCCAGTGCCTAACCAGTGCCTAACCAGTGCCTAGCCAGTGCCTGGCCAGTGCCTAGCCAGTGCCTAGCCAGTGCCTGGCCAGTGCTTAGCCAGTGCCTAGCCAGTGCCTGGCCAGTGCCTAGCCAGTGCCTAGCCAGTGCCTAGCCAGTGCCTAGCCAGTGTAGTGCTTAACCAGTGCTTAACCAGTGCTAACCAGTGCTTAACCAGTGCTTAACCAGTGCTTAACCAGTGCTTAACCAGTGCTTAACCAGTGCTTAACCAGTGCTTAACCAGTGCTTAACCAGTGCTTAACCAGTGCTTAACCAGTGCTTAACCAGTGCTTAACCAGTGCTTAACCAGTGCTTAACCAGTGCTTAACCAGTGCTTAACCAGTGCTTAACCAGTGCTTAGCCAGTGCTTAGCCAGTGCTTAGGCAGTGCTTAACCAGTGCCTAGCCAGTGCCTTAGCCAGTGCCTAGCCAGTGCCTAGCCAGTGCCTGGCCCAGTGCCTAGCCAGTGCCTAGCCAGTGCCTAGCCAGTGCCCTAGCCAGTGCCTAGCCAGTGTCTAGCCAGTGCCTGGCCAGTGCCTAGCCAGTGCCTAGCCAGTGCCTAGCCAGTGCCTAGCCAGTGCCTGGCCAGTGCCTAGCCAGTGCCTAGCCAGTGCCTAGCCAGTGCCTAGCCAGTGCCTAGCCAGTGCCAGCCCAGTGCCTAGCCAGTGCCTAGCCAGTGCCTAGCCAGTGCCTAGCCAGTGCCTAGCCAGCCAGTGCCTAGCCAGTGTTTAGCCAGTGTCTAGCCAGTGCTGCCAGTGTGCCAGTGCCTAGCCAGTCCGCCAGTGCCTAGCCTAGTGCCTAGCCAGTGCCTAGCCAGTGCCTAGCCAGTGCCTAGCCAGTGTCTAGCCAGTGCCTAGCCAGTGTCTAGCCAGTGCCTAAGCCAGTGTCTTAGCCAGTGTCTAGCCAGTGCCTAGCCAGTGCCTAGCCAGTGCCTAGCCAGTGCCCTGTAGCCAGTGCCTAGCCAGTGCCTAGCCAGTGCCTAGCCAGTGCCTAGCCAGTGCCTTAGCCAGTGCCTTGCCAGTGCCATAGCCAGTGCCAGCCAGTGCCTAGCCAGTGCCAAGCCAGTGCCAAGCCAGTGCCAAGCCAGTGCCTAGCCAGTGCCTAGCCAGTGCCTAGCCAGTGCCTAGCCAGTGCCTAGCCAGTGCCTAGCCAGTGCCTAGCCAGTGCCTAGCCAGTGCTAGCCAGTGCCAGTGCTAACCAGTGCCTAGCCAGTGCCTAGCCAGTGCCTAGCCAGTGCCCTGGCCAGTGCCTAGCCAGTGCCTAGCCAGTGCCTAGCCAGTGCCTAGCCAGTGCCTAGCCAGTGCCTAGCCAGTGCCTAGCCAGTGCCTAGCCAGTGCCTTAACCAGTGCTTAACCAGTGCCTAGCCAGCCAGTGCTTAACCAGTGCTTAACCAGTGCTTAACCAGTGCTTAACCAGTGCTTAACCAGTGCTTAACCAGTGCTTAACCAGTGCTTAACCAGTGCTTAACCAGTGCTTAACCAGTGCTTAACCAGTGCCTAACCAGTGCCTAGCCAGTGCTTAACCAGTGCTTAAGCCAGTGCCTAGCCAGTGCCTAACCAGTGCTTAGCCAGTGCTTAGCCAGTGCCTAACCAGTGCTTAACCAGTGCTTAGCCAGTGCCTTAAGCCAGTGCCTAGCCAGTGCCTAGCCAGTGCCTAGCCAGTGCTTAGCCAGTGCACTAGTGCCTAAGCCAGTGCCTAGCCAGTGCCAGTGCTCAGCCAGTGCCTAGCCAGTGCCCAGCCAGTGCTTAGCCAGTGCCTAGACCAGTGCTTAGCCAGTGCCTAGCCAGTGCCTAGCCAGTGTCTAGCCAGTGCCTGCCTAGCCAGTGCTTAACCAGTGCCTAGCCAGTGCCTAGCCAGTGCCTAGCCAGTGCCTAGCACAGTGCTCTAGCCAGTGCCTAGCCAGTGCTGCCAGTGCTTACCAGTGCCTTAACCAGTGCCTAGCCAGTGCCTAGCCAGTGCCTAGCCAGTGCCTAGCCAGTGCCTAGCCAGTGCCTAGCCAGTGCCTAGCCAGTGCCTAGCCAGTGCCTAGCCAGTGCCTAGCCAGTGCCTAGCCAGTGTCTAGCCAGTGCTTAGCCAGTGCCTAGCCAGTGCCTAGCCAGTGCCTGGCCAGTGCCTAGCCAGTGCCTAGCCAGTGCCTAGCCAGTGCCTAGCCAGTTCTAGTCCAGTGCCTAGCCAGTTGCCAGTGCCTAGCCAGTGCCTAGCCAGTGCCTAGCCAGTGCCCTAGCCAGTGCC
>JAECXB010002249.1:0-20196 GCA_018151435.1 Zaprionus africanus
AGTCATGGGGATTCTGGAAAGTTCACATTCAGTGCAAAAAGTTGAGCGTTTTCTTGCTTATCGCTCGCATTTGGCTCCGCCAGAATCCCCACCCTGTTGTTGTTGTAGATTTGTATGGCAGGAAATGGCTCCGCCGTCACACTCTCGGGCGCCAGCGACTCGCAAAACGTCGTGGGGATTCTGGCGGAGCCATTTCCTGCCATACAAATCTACAACAACAACAGGGTGGGGATTCTGGCGGAGCCAAATGTCAGAGGGCCGTGGCCAGAGGGGCGGGGTCGAGGGCCGGGGTCGGGGGCCAGGGCCAGGGCCAGGGCCAGGGCCGGGCGAGGCCGAGGGCGGGGTCGAGGGCCGGGGTCGAGGGCCGGGGTCGAGGGCCGGGGTCGAGGGCCGGGGTCGAGGGCAGGGGTCGAGGGCCGGGGCCAGGGCCAGGGCCAGGGCCGGGCGAGGCCGAGGGCGGGGCCGAGGGCGGGGTCGAGGGCCGGGGTCGAGGACCGGGGTCGAGGGCCGGGGTCGAGGGCCGGGGTCGAGGGCCGGGGTCGAGGGCCGGGGCCAGGGCCAGGGCCGGGGTCCGGGGCCGGGGTCGAGGGCGAGGTCCAGGGCAGGGCCTGGGGCCGGGGGGCCGGAGCTAGCTGGCGTGATAGCTAGTTAGCGAGATAGCTAGTTAGCTAGTAAAGAAACGTATGTGAGTTTTATGACTTAGTTTTAATTTGCAAGCGATTTGAATATAGCTTTACAATGAGAAACATTAATACTAATGCTATTAGAGATCAAATAGAGGATTTACAAGCACCTAGTTCTTTTCTGGTAGCACAGATATTGGAAGATTTGAATTTGTATATACTATTTCCTGAAGTCGAAAATTATTTCCCTGACGATATGTATACCCTTATGGTTTTTGATGAAGGCATACCGGACACAGATGACGAGAGTGAATAAATCAGTATTTTCTCTTATCTTCTTTTATGAGTAAGTAAATGTTAATAGTATATATATATATATATATATATATATATATATATATATATATATATATATATATATATATATATATATATATATTAAAAACGAACTATGTCAATGTTAATTTATTTTATTTTTCAGTCTTCAATAAACTATTAATCATGACGGATATAATAGCAGTTAAAATGCAGAATTTTTTATTGAACCATGGCGGAAAAATATTTGACGAGGATATCATATTTCTTTGGCGAACATTATCACTAATATGGACCAATAAAGGATTTGAAGACATGTTTAAACATATGGACACTAAGACAACTGCTGTAGTTAACATGAATCTCTATTTGAATAAAATAACAATGCAATGCTTAGAATTTATATGCCGATATGAATTGTTGACAAGAAAAGAACAAGAAATGATTCTCAATAGAACAAAAAATAAATAACGAAATATTCATCTATAATTCTAACAACAAGATATGATTCACAATAAAACCAACAAATAAAACAAAAGTTATATTTCCATTGTTTTCATTGAAATAACGAAATAGTCATCTACAAACCAAAAAAAAAACAATAACGAAATATCCATCTACAAACCAAAGAACAAGATATGATTCACAATAAAACAAAAAAATAAAAGTTGTATTTTCCATTGTTTTTATTTAAAACAGTATTTTATTGAAATCTGTTTTTAAACCAAAATTTATTCCATAAATTTGATGACATCCTGGTTGATGGAGTTCCTGCTGACCATAAAATACGGAAGGGTTTTTCAGGATCTATCTCACAGATTTTCACCGTAGCTTTTACATTTTCTGCATTCAACTCTTTTACAATAGCGTTAAGTTGTCGATGGTCCATTTTATGTTTTTTTTTTTTTTGTTTAAAAATTTAAAAGTGAACTGATCCATACTGCTACTGCCTACCCCGTTTTATACCGACTAAGACGCTTTTTATCGCAATACACTTTGAATGACTCTCTCTCTTTTAACCGGCTCTCTTGTTACTGCTACTGACTAAGACGTTTTTTTTTTATCTCAATACACTTTAAATGACTCTCTCTTTTAAGCGGCTCTCTTGTTACTGCTACTGACTATCTCGTTTTATAACGCTTAACTTTTTATCGCAATGCACTTGGAATGACTCTCGCTCTTTTAAGCAGCTCTCTTGTTTATGAAAAGAAAATAATATATGTATAACATATAATGTGTGGCTTTCGCTTTTTAAGCTGCTCTATTGTTTATATAAAGAAAATAAACATGTACAACATATACTGCATAACAATATTTAGTCAACACTTATTTTAATACAACAAAAGAATCTTTAAATATAATTCTTGTTTGACTTGATATAAAATCATGACGTGTTTCTACACTACATTTATACGTAGCAAGTAATTTATGGTAGTCGTTAGGAATTTCCCAATATTTTTCCTCTATTTCCAGGAAACAGTTTGATAGCTCCAATTCCAAAGAGTTCTGTGACAGATGATCTCGTCTATATCCTACTATTATGTGTTCTTCGTTTAGTGATAGGTCATCGATTTTTATTTTTTTCTTTTCATTTATCGAATTAAGAGTTCTAATTACTTTTTAATTGTTTTATAATCTTTTCGTGCGTTCATAGTAATCTTTTTAAATTTTATGTATTTTGAATTTGAGAGAATAACTTTCAACTGAATTGCAAATGAATAACGTTCTACTTTTATAGCAAAATTATATACGTATTTAAACGTTTTATCAGAGCTTGGGTGTATATATGTTTAATAAAATCATATTTATTATAGTTTGCTTTGCATTAGAGAAAAATAACATTTTATCAATGTCATATTTGTAAAAAATTGTTAAATTATGATAAGGTTAAAGATCATTGTCATTTAACTGGTGAATACAGAGGAGCTGCACATAATGAATGTAATTTAAATTATAAAATATCAAATTTTTTCCCAATATTTTTTCATAATTTTTCTGCATATGATTGCCATTTGTTTGTAAAGGAATTATCAACAATTGAAGGCGAAATAACAATAATACCAATTAGCAAAGAATTTTATATATCTATTTCTAAGAAAATTTTTATAACACCAGAAAAATACTTTGAGCTACGATTTTTAGATACGTTTAGATTTATGCCATCAAGTTTAGATAACTTAGCTGGTTATTTAAATGATAATAGCTTAAAAACTGTTAGTTCATTTTTTCCAGAAAAAGAAGAGTTTAAATTAGTAAAACGAAAAGGTATATTTCCATATGATTATCTTAACTCAATTGAAAAATTAAACGATAAACAATTACCATTACAAGAACATTTTTTTAATAAATTAACAAATCAATTTTGTAGCGAAGAAAATTATATATATGCTCAACAAATATGGAATGTTTTTAAATGTAATAATTTATTAGATTATCTTTTATTATATTTAAAAATAGATGTACTTTTATTATGCGACATTTTTGAAAATTTTAGAAATATCTGTCAACAAATATATAATTTAGACCCATGTCAATATTACACAACCCCTGGCTTATCTTGGTATGCGATGTTAAAAACAACACAAATAGAAATAGAACTTTTAACAGACATCAATATGCATAATTTTATAATGAAAGGTATTAGGATGGACTTGTTCAGTGTGTTAAACGACACTCAGTTGCAAATAATAAGTATTTACATGATTATGATCCAAACAAAAAATCTAATTATATTATATATTTAGATGTTAACAATCTATATGGTTATGCTATGTCACAATATATACCATATAAAATTTTTGAATGGAAAGAAGATATTGAAAGTTTCAATTTAATGAATATTGAACCAGATGCTGAAATTGGTTATATTTTAGAAGTAGATTTAGAATATAGTGAGTCACTACATGATTACCACAATGATTTACCATTTTGTGCAGAAAATAAACGAAATGAAAATATGAAATATACAAAATTGATTGCAGATTTCACACATAAAGCAAATTATATAATACATTATAGAAATTTACAACAATGTTTAAAACATGGTATTGTTTTAACTAAAATACATAGAATATTACAATTTAATCAATCAGATTGGTTAAAGAAATATATTGATTATAATAATCATTTTAGAACATTGGCCACAAATGACTTTGAAAAAAATTTTTTTAAACTTCTTAACAATGCTGTATATGGCAAGACCATGGAAAATGTTGATAAAAGAAAAGAAATTAAATTGGTATGTAGTTGGGAAAATAAGGGTAAAAAGTTAGGCGCTAGAAGTCTTATTGCTAAATTTAATTTGCATAGTTTACTACAATTTAATGAAGAAATGTTAGCTATACAAATGCAAAAGGGAAATATTTTTTATAATAAACCAATATATATTGGTTTTACTGTGTTAGAATTATCGAAATATAAAATGTATAGTTTTCATTATGATTATATGAAACCAAAGTATAACACAAATATTAGTTTAATGTATATGGATACCGATTCTTTTATATATGATATTGAAACTATTGATTATTATAATGATATTAAACCAGATATAATAAATCATTTTGATACATCAGAATATGCTATTGATAATATATATAATCTACCTTTATTAAATAAAAAACATTTAGGCATGATGAAAGATGAATGTAAAGGAAACTTAATAAAAGAATTTATTGGTTTAAGAGCAAAAATGTATTCATTTAAAATCATTTCTTCTGAAAATAATATAATTAAGTCGAAAGAAATAAAGAAATTAAAGGGTGTGAAAAAAAGTGTAACATCAAAATTAACTATTAATGATTTTCGTAATTGTTTATATAGAAAGCAAAATCAAGTTCATACAATGTATTTATTTAAATCAAAATTACATGAGATATATACACAGGAATATATGAAAGTTTCGTTAAATTATTTAGATGATAAGCGATTTATAAAAGAAAACAATATACATACTCTTGCATGGAACCATAAAGATATTCAATAAAAACATTATGATTTTTTTTTTAATATATATTATATTTATTAAATAAAAATTTTAAACATAAATGTCCACAATTAAAAGTATTAAATTTTTGTTTATTTTTATAATTGTATTCAATAGTTGGCTTCAAATACGTAATTAACTCTATAGGTGGTTTTAAATCACCAAAACTATCAAAATATTCTTTATAGTCATGTTTTTTATAATATGCTACCCAGTGTGTGCCTACACCGCTATCACTATCTAAGTTGATAATACCGCATTCGTTAATCCATGGTTTTGTTTTTGGTAAACGATCACGCATGAAAACGCCACGAAAATACTTGAGATATTTTTTACCGTACTGATTTAAATCAACATCAGTTAGTGGTCGTTTGGGTAGCTTCGCTAAAAGTTTTTTGATGATTTATTAAATGGACTATAAAATAAACCATAACCCTTTTTATATGGTTTTAGAAAGAGTTCTTTTCCCATAGCAATTGATTCCATATGACGATTATGTCGTGTTGCTTCTGCTAGTTGTTGTTTTCCATTTTTGACATCATTTATTGCTTTTGCTATAGCTGTTCCACCACTCGCAAGACCACCAAGTGCAGACAATGCTGTAAAAATCGGAATCAAAGGTAAAAATCCTCCTATTTTTGGTAATGGTATCACTCTTGGAATGATTGAATATGCATTTTTTCTATTACATTTCATAGAAGTTGGAATTGTTTGTCTTGATATTGTGATCGCTTCATTCAAATCTGTGGGATTTTTACGTTTTAATACTTTCAATGTTTTTTTCACAACATTTTTAAATAACAATGTTGATGAACGTTTTTTCATTTTTCGTTGCCGTTGTTGTTGTTTACGAGTTTTTTTTTTTTTTATTTTTTCTGTTTCGTTTTTTTGTTGATGATGTCATACCAAGACCAAATTTAACTTTTGCTTTCATTGCATTCGAAACAAACCATGCGCCGGATTTTTCTTTAAATGTGCTATCTTTTGCTTTTACTCGCCCCCACGCTTTTTCAGCTAATATGTTATCAGCTTGATGTCGTTTTTCTAGGTTCTCTTTATTATTATTTACGGTTTGTGAATATATTATATCATGTTCTCGACATGCGGCATCTAATGGATTTATACCTTTATCCCCTCTAGCTAAACGTTCTGCAAGTTTTGTTCCTGGTCCACAAAACTGATAGCCACCCGGTAAATGTAATTCAAATGGTAATTTATTTATGAGGCTGTTAACAA
Organism: Zaprionus africanus; assembly: GCA_018151435.1. Lineage (NCBI taxonomy): Eukaryota > Metazoa > Arthropoda > Insecta > Diptera > Drosophilidae > Zaprionus > Zaprionus africanus. The sequence goes on from JAECXB010002249.1 coordinate 6,160, forward strand.
TGCTACCACCAATTTTATACTGATTTGGTTTATTTTTATTATATATGATAGTCATTTTATAATATTAATAAATCGATTGTTAATCGATAACAAAATTTATAATAAATATTTTGTTTTTAATTATAGACAAACATGTGTCTTATGTTATATATATAACATAAATGAACTATATTATTATTATTCATTGTATTTATAGAAAGAAAGAAATATATACATAACAAATAATACATAGAAACATGCGTATACATAAACAACAGAAACAAATAAAAATACGAAATATTGATAAAGAATGCGGTGAACGAGATACAAATAAAATAATAGTTCACAGCCCGCTGTTACCAAATTCTATACGTGCATTAATTGTGGGCCCATCTAATTGTGGGAAAACAAATGTTATGATAAGTTTAATAGAAAGCCCTAATGGTCTTAAATTTAAAAATATTTATATTTATTCTAAGTCATTGTATCAACCTAAATACCAATATTTAATAAAATTGGTTAAACCGATAAAGGGAATGCATATATACACATTTTCTGACAAAGAACAAGTTTTACCTCCAGATAAAGCAAAAATAAATTCGATAATGATATTTGATGATGTTATCTGCGATAAACAAAATACAATAAGAGATTATTTTTGTATGGGTCGTCATAAGCATATTGATTCTTTCTATTTATGTCAAACATATACAAAGATACCAAAACATTTAATTCGTGATAATGCTAATTTAATTATTATTTTTAAACAAGATGAAATGAATATAAAACATATATATAATGATCATGTATTGGGGGATATGTCGTTTAAAACTTTTATAAAAATGTGTACTAAATGTTGGGAATATAAATATGGTTTTCTTGTTATAAGTAAAGATAATGATATTAATAAAGAACGTTATAGAAAAGGTTTTGATAATTTTATAGAATTATGATTTTTATATGTTCAAAAACCTGACAACAATTATTTATCAGCTTCTGATCAGCTTCTAATCAGCTTTTAAACAGCTTTTGAAGAGCTTTTTAACAGCCTCCTATCAGCTAATAATATAATTATTATTTTATATTTACACAAATAATATATATTTAAACAGTAATAAAAAAGTTAAATAGTTAACAATTGTTTTTTAATGAAACAACAACAATGAAAAACTTAAATGAAAAGAGTAATTTGTTAAATAATATTGTTAAAGCAAGAACAATATTAAAAGAAAAATTAAATAGTATGAAGTTAAATGAAATCGATAGAATTAATGCTTTTGATAAAACTTTTAAGCCGATTACACAGCCTTTAAATGTAATTGCACAAAATTTAAATAAAAAAAGAGGAAGAAAAAAACGAATGAATGATTTTGAACAGGATGTTGATGATTATAATGAATCAGAAGAAATGAAATTTAATATAAATAATAAACGTGAAAAATGTAATAAGATACTTAAAATTAAACGAAAAAAAATAGATAAACAACAACAACATATTAAAATAGAAAAACAACTACTATCAAGTGATGATGATGATGATGATGTTGATGGTGGTGATGATAATGTTATTCCATTTGAAAATAATCAATTTTCTCTTCATTCTGATGAAACATTACATAATTTCGAAAGTTTTTTGGATAACCAAAGAGAAAAATATAATGATCTATTATCAAATACAGATAGTAATGTAAACAAAGATCAAGCAGTTCAAAACCAAACAGTAGAAAATCAAGCAGTACAAAATCAACATCAAAATATTAAAAAAACAATTTCTAAACGTCATAATATTGATAATATTCAATTACCTTCAAAAATTTTTAAAAACGAGATATTACAAAATGATAACACAGTTAATAAAATACTTGAAAAAAGTTTTAAAATCAATGGCCATAGATATTATAATATAAAAAAAAAGCTTATGATTGTAATGATGATCTTAGAAATCAAGCAGTACAAAATCAACATCAAAATATTAAAAAAACAATTTCTAAACGTCATAATATTGATAATATTCAATTACCTTCAAAAATTGTTAAAAACGAGATATTACAAAATGATAACACAGTTAATAAAAAACTTGAAAAAAAAATCAATGGCCATAGATATTATAATATAAAAAAAAAGCTAATGATGGTAATGATGATCTTAGATTACTAATGTTAGCAAAAAATATAAAAAATAAAAATGAAAAGAAAATTATTACTCAACGATTACGAAAGATAAAACAAAAAAATGTAGATAACTATGAAAATAAACGAAGAAAATTAGATAACATAGTTTCTACCAATCATAAGTTAAATAAAAATTTTAAGAATAAAGTTGTAAAAATATCATTGCTTTTAAAAAACTTTGAACTTTTAAAAAATAGAAAACAATTAGATATGTTATATGGTTTAAATGTAAAGAAAAATGGTGATTGGTATTATGGTAATAATAAATTGAAATATACTGATAAAATTATTATACCCTTCGACCATTGAAAATGGTCAAAAAAGGGTATACTAACTTTGTGCAAATGTATGTAACAGGCAGAAGGAGGCGTGGGAGACCCCACAAAGTATATATATTCTTGCTCAGGATCACTAGCCAAGTCGATTAAGCCATGTCTGTCTGTCTGTCCGGATGTCTGGATGTCTGGATGTCCGGATGAACACACAGATCTCAGCTATTATAAAAGCTAGAAACACCAAATTTGGCATGAAGGTGTCTGTTGATCTGGGACAGGTGAAGTTTATTTCAAATGTTGAGTGCCACGCCCCCCGCCCACGCAAATCAATAATTTCATCTTTTAAGCTGATTTGCGAGCGACATATAAAAGATACAACATTCTGAGTAAGACTATACTTAGCTAATTATAATGCCAACATAACGTCAAAATTCCAATCCGATCGGACAACAAACACAGAAGTTATTAAACAAAAACCTTGTTCGCTTTGATTTGGTACACAGACCAGCCAGCTGTGACGTCATTGGAATGCTCATGTAGGAAAGAAAAGGAAAGAGAATGCGAGCGTGTAGCGCCATCTGTTGTTCTTCTCTTCTTTTCTATGCACACGCATTTTTTGCATTCAAACGCACACACACATACATACATTTGTGCTTGACCACTGAAATGATACACGCATACACGTATTCATATACAGATGCATATAAAGGTTTACGTTACGATATTTCTATTAAGTAGAAGTATTGTACAATTATTGACTCTTTACGTTTCAAAAGGGTCGAAGGGTATCCCACTGTCGCGTGCCGCTCGACTGTTGCTTTTCTTACTTGTTAAAATTTATGATGTTAATTATAAATTAACAACAGGATTGTTTCAACTTCTATTTCATTCTAAACCAATTCAGTATTGAAAAACTGATTTAAAAAATTATAAACAAATTTTATTAGAAACAAATGCACATAAGCGAAACTTTCAACCTAATAGTCAAATTAAAGGATCTAAATCATATAAATATCAATATATCATAAAGAATTTATTCAAACCAAGATTACCTTTTGTCGGAAGAGGTACTATAACAAAGACTATTACATCAAAGGAAAAAGGATATATATATTGGGATGACCCCAATGAATTAGTTGGTAGATTACGTTTACTATTAGCATCACAAAATGCTGGTAACAATAATCATAAAAATGAAATTATATCGATAATTGAAGAATTAAAAGAAGCTAATATAATAAAATGAGTCATATAAATAAATTTGGACAAACTAGTGATTCTAATCCTGGTTCTCTAAACAAAATAAAATTAAAACACTTTATTAATAAATATAATAAACATATACAAATGAATATTACTCAAATAGAAAAAGAAATACGAATTATTAAGAGTGAAATAAATAGTTTAAATACAACAATCGATGAAGATGTCGATCAAACTATAGAACAAATACAACAAACATATAAAGAGTTTTCTGATAAGTTTTTACAATTATACATAAAGCCAATAGAAAAAAAACTTCAGAATATTGAAGACATATTATTTCAAACAGTTACAAATAAAAATAATGATAGTAGTGTATCGAAAGTTAAAATAAATTTTCCACTTATTAAAGGTATAACAAAACAGTGATGAATATAATAAAAGAAATATCGTTAATGAGTTACATAAACAAGCGAGAAAAAAATTTTATAAGACGAAATGTAATAATAAAAGGTATTGATGACTTATGGCAAGCGGATTTAGTGGAAATGATTAACTATGAATTATATAATGATGGTTATCGTTATCTTTTAACTGTTATAGATACGTTTTCCAAAAAAGCATGGGCTATAGCAATAAAAAGAAAAACAGCAGTTAATATTGTAAAAAGCATGCAAAATATTTTTAAGAATTCAATGAGAAAACCAAAAAATTTACAAACCGATGATGGAAAAGAATTTTTTAATAATTCATTTAAAAATCTTATGAAAATTTATCATATTAATCATTATGCAACATATAGTGTTTTAAAAGCTAGTATAGTCGAAAGATTTAACAGAACATTGAAAAACATGATGTGGAAAGAATTTAGTTATCAAGGTACTTATCAATGGATTAATATTTATAAAAATTGAAAAACATGATGTGGAAAGAATTTAGTTATCAAGGTACTTATCAATGGATTAATATTTATAAAAATTTAATCAATTAATATAATAACACGTATCATAAAACAATACATATGTCACCAAATGATGTAAATTTAACAAATGAAAAAATGCTTCTTGATACTGTATACAATCATTTAAAAATAACAAACAAACCTAAATTTAAAATTGGTGATTTTGTACGTATAAGTAAATATAAACATACGAGTATATTTGAAAAAGGATATACCCCGAATTGGACAACCGAAATATTTAAAATTAAAATCATACAAAATACAAACCCTACCACTTATATCTTAGAAGATTATCAAGAACATGAAATTAAAGGAGGATTTTATGAATATGAGCTTATGAAAACAAACTACCCTGATACATATCTAGTTGAAAAGATAATAAAACGACGAAAAAACAAAGCGTTAGTTAAATGGCTTGGATTTTCTTCAATACATAATTCATGGATAAACTTATAAATATGAATGCGAAAGTTATTATCGTCTTATTCGTTTAAAGCTATTAAATATGTCAATAACACTAACATTTACTGGCAATGAATCAGTACTTAATACAAATTATTTTCCGCCAATCGAACTTAAAGGAAACTACGTTTGCGGCTTAATAAGTTTAGATACATATCATTCAATTCCAAATGTTGATTTACATAATAATAAATTTCATATTGGAAACTATGAAATTACTATTCCCGTTGGATCATATGAAATTGATGATATAACTGATTTAATTATTATAGAATATGAAGAAAAAAAAAAGAAAATAATATTCTTTCAATAAACGCAAATTATAATACCCTACAAACGGAAATAATTAGTAAAAAGATATAATATATTTTAATAGAGAAAATTCAATTGGAAAACTATTAGGATTTACCCCTAAAATACTACAAACTAAAATAAAAAATTGTTCTGATAACCCAATTAATATTACAAAAATAAATAATATAATTATTAAATGTAATATTATAGCTGGAACCTATATAAATAATACGCCAGCACACATATTACATCAGTTTGCTCTTGCTGTTAGCCCTGGTTATAAAATAACGGAAATACCACAAAATGTTATATATCTACCAGTGAATACACAACAAATAAATTCAATTATATTAGAAATAGTTGACCAAGATGGTAATTTAATAAACTTTCGTGGAGAAAAATAACAATAAGATTACATTTAAAACCATTAAAAGAATGATTGTGTATAATTATCAACGTGCATTCAACCCAGAATCATTCATATTTACGCCGTCAAGCTGTATAGAAGGAAAAAACACCTTCAATAATAAACAAAAATATAAAAATAATAAAAGGATCATAAAACATAAACCACTGACGAAAATAAATAGAAAATTTTTAACAGATTTAGGATTTACATTAAAAAATGAGTCATATACTAAATGTTTTACAAAGACCGGTGATTGATAATACAATAATTAGAAAAGAATTTCATAGTTACTTATCATATTTACCATCATATGAAAATAATGATGAAATTCGAATTTCTATTCAAAATCAAGATTTATATGTTTTACCAAGTGAAAGTTTTTTATACATTGAAGGAATTATAACAAAAAATGATAATACTCTTATTGATGATCTTATAACATTACATAGTAATTGTATGGCATATTTATTTAGTGAAATACGTTATGAATTAAATGGTATAGAAATTGACCGAACACGATATGTTGGTAAAACAACAGATTTAAAAAACATTTTATCATTTCAAAATAATAATTTGAAATATAAAAATGCAGGATGGTCAACGAATGAAGACCTAAAAGTTAAAAAAGGACATTTCAATTTCTGTTTACCATTAAATCTTTTACTTGGATTTGCTGAAGATTATAATAAAATAATACTTAATGGAAAACATGAGCTAATTCTATAACGTGAAAAAGATAACAAAAATGTTTATAAATCAAGTGAAGCGACAGCAAGAATGAAAATTTTAAATATTGTATGGAAAATGCCTCATATACAATTGGCTGACTCATATAAATTACAAATGTTAAAAGTAATTAATAAACAAACACCACTATTAATATCCTTTAGAAGTTGGGATATGTATTACCTTTTTTGTTATAAATGTATCTCATCAAAACGAAACAGTTAAAAGTGGACCAATCGATATAAGAATCGATTTAAAAACAATAGAAAATATTCCTCCTAACACATCAGCCTATTGTTTAATTATTCATGATAAATTGTTCGAATACACACCACTAACAAACGAAGTTCGAAAGCTCTTTTAACAAATTTGTTTCTGTCGAACAACTAGTTACATTTGTACTGTCTTTATGTAAGCAAGTTGAAAATGAAACCGGTCATATTTTTAATCATTTTTTTATATACATTAAATATATTAAATGCACAAAATAATATAAAAAATTTTTATAAGCAACAATAATACAATAGGAGAAAAAAATGTACAATTTAATATAACATTACCTAATAATGATATAATAAAAGTAAATATTTCACTTGAAATGTTATATAAAAATAGTAGTGATAAACATAATCCAACAACAACAACAACAACATATCCAATAAATATATTACCAGAAATAACAACAGAAAGCCCAATAGCAGTAAAATCTTTTACGGCACAAGATGCAATCAACGCATTTACAGAAAATCTTTTAAAAAAAGAAACTGATATCGGTGGAATTTTAAATGCGACAGCTCCATTTGATAGACATTTTAATTTAATGTATAAAACCATATCTTTACCAATTCGCTGTACATATATAAGTAACTATACAGCAAAAACACTAAAAATTACATGTAATGAGTATGTAGAAACTCAGTATATAGAGCGTCTAAACTGAAACGGAGAAATAGAAATAGTGAAAAAAGAAGATAACAAACGCGTTGAGCAAATAATAATCAACGAAGATGACGTAAACAGCTATAAGCAAACATATAAAATGGTTATAACATGAAATGCAGAGCGCAGTTTAACTTAAAGAACATAAAGAATGAAATCGTCTGCAATAAAATATAACACAATGAAAATAATTTTAATATTTTTCATTTTAATCATACAATATGTATATAGTAAGAAACTATATACTAAAAAAAATGAAAATTTTAATTTAATTATTGATAAACCTATGAAAATCAATGTGAATTTAACAATTGAATTATACAAAGAAAATTTGAAATATAATAAAAATATGCGATTTAAACGTAGTGTCGTAAACACAGAATATAAATTTCCTACAGTGAATGATGCTATTGAAGCATTTCGAAAAAATTTAATCGAAAAAGAAAACAATATTGGTGGTATAATTGATACACCATATGTGATTTATAGATTCTTTAATTTAAAATATTCTACTTGTGAAATCCCCATTCGTTGTTCTTATCAAAGTGACTTTTTGAAAAGATCATTAAATATTTATTGCACACAATATAAAACAAATGTATATGTCGAATTGCCTTTGTCACCCATTAGAGCGTAGCGTGTTTCAAACTGTTCACAGGCGGTCCCTCAAGCAAACTGCCCTGCTCGTTTTCTAACAGCCTATACGAAACCTTCGAACCACACTCGGCGGCAACGTCGCATCGCCGTGCAACTAAACAGGCGACACGGCGTTGTCGCCCCGCTCCAACGGTACTTGCCGAAAAACGACGGACACACCGTGCAGTTAAACAGACGACACGGCGTTGTCACACTGCTGCAACGGTACTTGCAGAAAAACGACGGACACACCGTGCAATTTAACAGGCGACACGGCGTTGTCGCACCGTTCTAACGGTACTTGCAGAAAAACGACGGACACCACGAGGTGTCCGAGCACAGACGCAAAACATAATATGATGAAATAATTCGAGGTCATGCGTGATGTTCTACTACTACCACTACTATTACTATTACTCCGACACGGCCATCCTGACTCTAACACGACCTCGTGTTCCATCCAATTGTCTTTTTATAATTTTATTATTTATTTACTTTTTTTTTATTTTTAGGCCATGGATTTTAAAAAAATTCATGGACTACTGTGTTTGTCGGAACGCAAATGTGCGTAACAGGCAGAAGGAGGCATCTCCGACCCCATAAACTATATATATTCTGAATCAGTATCAACAGCCGAGTCGATTGAGCCATATCTGTCTGTCCGTCTGTCCGTCTGTCCGTCTGTCTGTCTGTCTGTCTGTCCGTCTGTCTGTCTGTATGAACACCTGGATCTCAGAAACTATAAGAGCTAGAGTCTTCAAATTTTGTGAGAAGATCCGTGTATGTTGCAGTGTCTCAAAGTTTTTTTTGAAATTTGGCCACGCCCCTTCCCGCCTCTGTAAATCAGTAATAACAATTTAATATACACAATATAAACCCAACAACAAAAGTTGTACATCTCACATGACAAATACATTACGACGGGTGTTTTCTGAAAATTTCAGTTAAATCGGACTAAAAATAAGTGAGATATGATCCGAATTAAACTCAATTTGAACGTATACTTATGCGCATATTAAGACCTAATTTACGCATCAACCGAACTTCGAATCGTCGGACACACAGCATTTTACAAAACTTTTCATTTGCATATAATGGTAACAGAATTAGCTCAGAATGCAACTTTGCCGATCGAACCACAAATGAGGCAGTGGTTTAGTGGTTAGAGTGGCAGATGGCAATTTTTGGGGAATTCGTGTGTGCGTGCGTGAGTTCGAGTCCTATGCGCGGCTGGTGCAATTTTTATTTTAATTACTTTTTTTGGTTTTATTTTATTCTTATAAACTAAAAGTAAAACTACACCCGCTACCTAAATCCTAAATTATTTAATTACATATCAATAAAATTATTTTCCCAAAATAAATTTCATATTTTTATGCAAGGCAATCAATGTAAACGAATGTTAGAACGGGATGCCGGTATATGCATGTCTGCATTTTCACATTTATGTCTCGGCATCCCGCTCTAACACGCATCAATTGCCGTATTCGGCACACATACGTACGTAACTGTCAGATTTGTGCAACATTCGACAAAGTTTTTAAAAGTGTTCTAATTAAATATATTGATTACCAACAAATTTAAAAATTATTGTTTGGTTAGCTTTTAAATTATTTAATAGAAAAGAAAGAAAAAAGGAAACCATGTCCACTCATTGATCGCAACAGCAGTCGAACGCGAAACACTGTTGTACTGTTGTCTGTCAGTCAACATCATTGGACTTCGAATCCAGCACACACTCCGCTAAGCTATTGTACAACTTCCGCTGCCGCTACTTCTTTTTGGCATTACCGAAAAGTGCATACCCCAACTTATTGCCCTCTCACCTAATGCTTATAATTCCTGCCTATTCGCTTTTACATTGTTTATGCGTTCTTCTTCTACTGTCTGTCAATTGAATTTGTTCGTGTCGTTCGAATTAAATAATATTTTAAATGCTTAATAATTATTCAAACAAACCAAAATTGTAATTATAAATAAGGGAAAATAAATTATACACGGTATACCATGATAATCCATGGCCTTCTACAGTCAGCACCTGACTGTAGCGTTCGACTGGTTTTTATAAACAAAAGATTTAACATTTCCATTTCAATTCGTACAAACTTATCAAGTTAATTTCATAAAACAGTATCAAGCCTTCTTAACCAATATCTTTACATATTTCTTACTATAATGTAACTTTTAACAAAATCAATTATTCATCTTCATTCAACATTACAAATTCAATGCCCCACACGCCATGATCAAAACAAACATCAGTTTGTTTTGCACTTGTGCTTGCATTATTTATCTTGTTACTCTGCCATTTTCTTTGGCCAGCAGTAATTCTTTCACCACCTTTATTGGTGTGCTTCACTTTCTTCAGTGGCTTCAACATTTTCATTTTCGCTCTCTTCACACACATTCAACTCCACGGGCACTTGCCCCTCTGGCATTTTTCTCAAATCTTCATCTGCATATTTATAATTTCTTATATTGGTTAAGGACTTTAAACTGTACCTGTCACCCTCCAGAACCTGTATTATTTCAAAAAGGCCCTTTGAATTTTAGACTCAACTTGGTTTGATGCCTCTCTTGTTCTTCAATGCAATAATCCTCAATTTTTACGTTACTTAAAACCTATACAGTACTACATATTCCATTATTGCCTATGCTTTTTATCATAACAACATTATTAAATCTTTTAGCAGCGAGCATCCAGCTCCAGAATCAAACGTGATTTCGAAAATTTGGCCTCTATGATTTATAAATCGCTTGGGTACTGCAACACTGCACTGCACCTATCAGATGCCGTTGTTTATATGGCCCGCACAAGTTCAATTAAATTTTTATTTTGCATTTCCATAATTGTTCGCCATGGTCCATCTATTGTTGAAGGTATAGGACCCGATCCCACTTCTGATGTCGAATTGCCTTTGTCACCCATTAGAGCGTAGCGTGTTTCAAACTGTTTACAGGCGGTCCCTCAAGCAAACTGCCCTGCTCGTTTTCTAACAGCCTATACGAAACCTTCGAACCACACTCGGCGGCAACGTCGCATCGCCGTGCAACTAAACAGGCGACACGGCGTTGTCGCCCCGCTCCAACGGTACTTGCCGAAAAACGACGGACACGACGAGGTGTCCGAGCACAGACGCAAAACATAATATGATGAAATAATTCGAGGTCATGCGTGATGTTCTACTACTACCACTACTATTACTATTACTCCGACATATATAATAGTCGATATACCTATAATAAAGACTACATGTTTGAACGAAATTACGATCAGTCGTCAAACAACATCGGTAATGTAGACATCAGTGATTATCAACAAACTTTGTCAATGACTGTTACATAAATATATAAAGAAAAAAAAATGCTGGATGAAATAATAAAAAAGTTTCTAAAAACTTTATGCATATACTTAGACCGGAACAAAAATATAAATTAACATCAATTCTATTACATATAAATACTGTTCAAAATTTAACACTTTACCCAAGAGATGAAAAACTTGATGTTGTAAAATTTAAAATTTTAAAAAATGAATTAGACAAAATGGGTAGTGAACACGCAATAGACGAACAAAATATAGAAGATGAAATGGATAGTGAACACGTAATAGACGAAACAAGTATGGAAGATGAAGCTATGCAAATTATGTCACTATACATGTAAGTATATAAAGATATATATATATATATATATATTTATATATTTAAATTTATATATTTTTAGACCGCCGCCTGCAATTGACGATGATAAAGAAAACCATGCTGACCAAATACAAAGCCGATTTTTAAATAACAACTGAAGCTGTAATAAAATCAAAAACTATATATTCAATAATTAAAGCACCCTTTATATTAACCAAAAAAAATTATTAAATGCACAAATAAAATGTATTTTTATATACGAGTATTATAAAATAACATTGTTTTATTAAGGTACTGAATGAACACCACAGCTATTTAGGAAAAATATATACGCATGACATTGGTATAGCGTTTCCGGCAGAGTGGGCACTTTTCTACGGAAGAAGCGCATTTGCTGCAAGCGATCACATGACCGCATGGTAGAAAAATCGTATTATATTCTGCGCCATAGCAAATCTTACATACGAGGGTCGTTCGATAAGTCCGTGACTTTTTGTATTTGCCGCGCACCTGCTCTGCAGACGATCTCGATCTCCATTTTCGTTAAAATTCACGAGATCGTCTGCTTTCAATGCCTATAAAACGCAAACCAAAAAACGCAGCTTTCTCAAAATTTTACAGTCAGCTGTTAATCGATAACTGCTGACAGGAGCAGTGTTGTATTTAGAGCAGGTGCGCGGCAAATACAAAAAGTCACGGACTTATCAAACGACCCTCGTAGCTTCTCTTCGGGTATGGTAATGCTCGCAGCAGGGGCTGCTACAAGAACGATAGAGGAGGAGTCATCTTCTGTGTTGGTCTGTGCAACATTTTTTCCGAACTGTTCACATCTTTCCCAGCGGCGGCGCGCAGCACAGCATCGATATAGAGCTGACCCTTGGCCAGCTTAACGTACCGACAGTGGCTAAACCAGCGTGCATGCTGCTCCCAAGGTTCGTCGTTGTTTTCCCAATCCTTCAAACCGCCACCGCAACTGAAACAGCGCATACGATCGCCGGTGCCACAATAGAAGAACCCCGCCTCAGCGAGCTGTTCGGGGCGCTGTTCATGATTGTCTGACCATTCCTCAAAGGTATGCAGACGTGTCGTCTCAATGACATACTCAGGATACTCAGGAATGTTCTTCGGGAATGACATGTTCGTCTCGGCGATGAATCCAGCTGCAACGCGCTGGTGTAAAACTTATGTTCATCGGTTGCACACTGACTGAGCGGACTACCCTCGGTCCTAGCCCCGGCCCCCCGGCCCCAGGCTCTGCCCTCGACCTCGCCCTCGACCCCGGCCCCGGCCCTGGCCCTGGCCCTGGCCCTCGACCCCGGCCCTCTGGCCGCGGCCCTCTGAGAGTGTGACACTCTCGGGCGCCAGCCAAATGCGAGCGATAAGCAAGAAAACGCTCAACTTTTTGCACTGAATGTGAACTTTCAAGAATCCCCATGACTCGGGCTCCGCCAGAACCCCCCATATTCTCCCTACTGGAATTCGTGTGTGCGTGCGTGAGTTCGAGTCCTATGCGCGGCTGGTGCAATTTTTATTTTAATTACTTTTTTTGGTTTTTTTTATTCTTATAAACTAAAGGTAAAACTACACCCGCTACCTAAATCCTAAATTATTTAATTACATATCAATAAAATTATTTTCCCAAAATAATCTTCATATTTTTATGCAAGGCAATCAATGTAAACGAATGTTAGAGCGGGATGCCGGTACATGCAAATTAACCAACTCGCGAACGCGTGATGGAAATAAATTTATATTTAGTAGGAAGAAACCTTCCGTTTTTATTGAATGACAAAATAGGACTGAAATTACAGATATATTCTTAGGCTTAAGTAACGTCAAAGCTTCCGTCTTGTGGTGAAATTAAGATTTGTTTAGAATGGAGCGTGGAGACGCAGATCGTGAGAGCGTTGTTTATGATACACTCTTGATCGAGAATTTTGCTGACACTTGAAAAGTTTTAATTAGGATGGTGACCAAGTGGTCAATATTTACGTTATTGAACTGCGCAGTTTAATAACTGCCTCTTGGAAAAGATTGTTTGTTTAGCGAAAAGCGCTGACAAATTCGGATATTGTTTATGTTTTTAAGATACTGGCGCAAGAGGATAGCGCTGGAGCAAAATATGGGTTCCAAAGTGGCTATGAAAACTGTTTATAAATTCCATATTGAATACAAAGGGACCGAGGGTGATAACTCCCCCTTTCTAAAGATGAATCGTCCCCGATTCTAAAGGGTATCTGTAAGTTGGTCAATTTTTTCATTAAGTGATTTCAAAGCGTCAGGGTCATCTACCGATTTTTGAATAGTGTTACGTTTAGTAACTACAGAATATTTAGCT
>JAECXB010002252.1:0-50533 GCA_018151435.1 Zaprionus africanus
GAAGCCCTCGTATCCAAGAACATTGCTCTGTGCTCTTTTCTTGATATAGAGGGTGCTTTTGATAATACCGGCTACGGCTCTATCTCTGCTGCGCTAGAACGCAGAAATATTGCCCGTCCCCTAATCCGATGGATTGAGGCTATGCTCAAACACCGGATCATCTACCTTGGACACCACGACTGCTGTTATTAGTGCGGTCAAAGGATGTCCCCAGGGAGGGGTCCTATCCCCCTACTCTGGTCTCTAGTAGTTGATGAACTACTAAGCATTCTCGCAAACCAGGGCGTGCAAGCAATCGGCTACGCGGACGACCTGGCTCTAATAGTGAACGGGAAATTTGCCAACACCGTGACAGAGCTGATGCAATCAGCTCTGAACACGGTTAGCAGATGGTGCGGAGATGTAGGTCTCAGCATCAATCCTCAAAAGGCAATTATTGTCCCCTTCACTAAGCGCTATTCTATTGACATAGGTCAATTGAACATTGGCGGCCCCTGTGGGTCTTTCCAGCGAGGTTAAATATCTAGGGGTGACCCTTGATAAAAGACTAAACTGGAACTCCCACCTAAACAATACTCTATCAAAGGCAACTCATGCCATGTGGGCATGTAGAAGATTCTTTGGTAGAACCTGGGGTCTCAAATCCTGTAACATACGGTTACTATTTGAGATGATGGTAAGACCCATCGTCACCTACGCTGCAATTGTGTGGTGGCCAAAGGTGACGCAGGTCACTGCCATCAACAAATGCAACAAATTGCATAGGCTACTTTGCCTTTCCTTGACGGGTGCACTTCGCACCTGCCCCACAGCAGCAATGGAATCAATCCTGAATCTGACTCCGCTGCACATCAAAATACAAGAAGTCGCCGCATTGAGCCTTCTTAGAATCAAGCTCCAATCTCCAATCTCCAAAGACATTCCTGGCTTAGAGATCTGCACTAGATCAGATTCTATGACCAAGGAACTCTTCTTTGGTGCTAAATTCAGAACCCTCATACCAGACCGGAAGGACTGGGATGCTGGCAACCCCATCAGCGACCCTCACGGTATACACTGGTATACCGACGGGTCAAAAACTGATCAGGGGGTTGGAGCCGGGATATATGGTCCCAACTCCAAAACCTCGATTGCCATGGGCAAGTGGCCCACGGTCTTCCAATCCGAGGTTCATGCCATTGAGTTCTGCTGCCGTCTTATCCTTGAGAAGGGGATGAGAGGAGCTAATATCTATATCTTCTCGGACAGCCTAGCTGCCATACTAGCCCTCTCCTCAAAAAGAGTAAGTTCACGTATGGTGGCTGACTGCTGGAACTGCCTCCAGAGGCTGTCCAATAAAAACAAAGTTACCCTCCTTTGGGTACCTGGACACTCCGGGTTCCAGGGCAACGAGCTAGCGGATGAGCTAGCGAGAGCGGGATCATCAGCCCCTCTGCTTGGCCCCGAACCCTTCTGCGGCGTGGGGTGGTCAACTATCTCATCCCTTGTGAAAACATGGGCAGATAGGTTGACCGAACGCTATTGGTTCTTCCTACCAGGGATGAGGCAGGCTAGAGAGCTTACAAATCCCTTGGTTAAGCGCAGAACAGACACACTCTCCAGGAGAGATCTCTATCTCCTTGTTGGCTACCTTAGTGGCCATCATCTGGTGAACTATCACCTAAAAAAAATGCGTCTATCCTCTGATGCAGAGTGCAGGCTCTGCAAAGAGGACGACGAAACAACCAGACACATACTGTGTGACTGTCCAGCCTTGGTTTGGAGTAGGAGGAAACATCTGCACGTGGAAATCGCAGTTCCCGAGCAAATTGTCCATTCCTCGACGAAAGACCTGCTAGGCTTCATCAGGGAAGCTGAGCAGCTTTTGTCAAGATAGGGAGAGCCTTATAGGCACAAAAGATCATTCTGGTCGCGGTGCCTCGCGCCTTCTCTGTTGGGAGACTCCCTTTGTCAAATAATAATAATAATATGTGTATTATTGTGTACTGTCCAAAAATAAATGAAATCAAACAAAATTGCTTGTGTTCCGTGGAGTAGAACTAACTTTGCGCGCGGGTGCGCGTCATGTTATGTATGTCAAAATAAACTAGAGAATGTATATTAAAAGTATTTTATAATTTAGCTTGCGACTTTTTGCGACTTTGGCCCAACATCGAAAATGTAGATGGGCTTGAATTCTGCCATGCGACTCTGCTGGATGCTTGGATCGACAACGGTCGAAACTATTCCGCCCTTGCTGACTGGATATTCGGCCAAATTAGTGAAAGTATGCTGAGCGAAGAGAAAAAAGGGGAAATTTTGTCAAAAACAAAAATGATTTGAGCTTCATGTCACGTATACGCAATATCGGCATATATGGGCGGTCAGGGAAGGCGTGGTCCAATTAACTTAAAATTTTGATTACATATTTTGAGTGGTATATTTATCATATATACCAAATTTCAACTCGATATCTTTGATATTAGACTTCATGCCACTTTTTTTGGAATTTAGCCCAATGTGCGCTGCTAAGTATTTGCAATGTGCTACAAATACTACCATTGCCAATACCTTTCAACAACACTACATTGTTAATTCTTTTATCAACTAACTTATCACTTAGCTTTTGTTTGTTTAATTAACGAACATTCCGCTCCAGAGTCAAAAGTTATTGGGAATGTCTCGCACTGATGAACCATCTCGCCCTTGGGTTCAACAACTTCACAAAGCTCCAGCCTTTTCACCTGATGCGTGCCTTTTTCTTTCTTTGGTTTACTGCAATATGTTGAAATATGGCCACGTTCACCACAGTTAAAACAGGTTACATCCGATTTTTGATGGTGACCAACTGCGCTCCTGTCGTTGCTGTCCTTAGCACGAGATGAAAGATTTTGCTGCTGTTTAGTTCTGCATTCGATCATCTTGTGACCTAGTTTTCCGCAGAAATGACATCTTATTGTTGAAAATTTATGGCGCTTTGATTCAGACGGAGCCACTTCTTCTTGCGAAGTTTTCTTCCTTTTGTTGAAGGTAAATGCTTTAAGCTCCGTTTGCAATTCACTTCTGGTCCGTATATTTGAAGTAAATGTCAATCGCTGCAATCTGCTATCCACATGAGCCATCTTAGCAAGCGTTACGGAAGCTCCAATTTCCTCCACATTCATATCACGCCATTTCGTAATAAGTGACGTCATCATGCGACTAGCGTAATTAGAAAGGCATTCACCGTCAGTCGGGCAATCTGCTAGCATTGCACAGTGGATCCCATTGTATGGGGAAAGCGTTCAAAAATACTTCTAGTTGAGGTAGACACTTGAAACTTACCACAAAATTTTCTTATTTTTATAGCAAAATTATATGAAAAAATCAGCCCGACCGGACGACTACATCATATAGGTGTCATATGAACGATCGGTTTGAAATTAAGTGTAAGTATGGAAAACTTTTTTGTTTTCAATTATTTTGCAACGAAAACTTGGAATTCTACATGAGAAATTGGTATATATATCCAGGGCGAGCTTAGCGAATATTGTATGCTATACCATATAGCTGCATGAGCAAGCCGAATATTAACACAAATCATAAAATAATACGACATCACAAGAACGAAAACAACACTACAACAACAACAACAACAACAATACAACATCAATTTCATAACAATACCACAACACACCAACACAAAATAAAAAGCAACAACAGTTTTTTAAAACGAAAGATAGCAAACATAAGCAAAGAACCTCTGCAACTATATACTAAACACAACACTAGTTTTCGCAAAACACAGAACGTCGGGCATATAATGTTTGTTTTAAAAATATACTAAATACTATTATTTATTATACGAATACCTTCCATTGCAGAGTAATGTCGATTTATAAGGTTTTTTATTGACTTTACAGACAGCTTCACTTGCAAGTTGCTCACGCTGCAATAATCGATTGATATCATGCTGTCTCATTCGATGCTATTCTTGAGGCGGACAGTTAGAGCAAAACAAAAATATGAATACATTTGAATAGCTAGACCAATTATGAGAAAGTAATGATATTGTACATTTAAAGTCAAAATTTGGACTTTGATTTTTTTATTTTTGGCCTATGGGGGGAACCACTGTGCATTGCCAAAAACATAGCCGCTGGAGTTTCCGCACTGGCAAAACGCTGAACGAAAAGTTCCTTAAATTCGGCCCAAGTTATGCCAGGATAGCATATTTGAGCAAGCCACTGCGAAGCACTACCTTCTATCGCTGCACTCAAAGCCATCACCAACGCGCTGCCTTTTATGGTGTTTTCTGCTAAAATTAGGTCAACTGTAGAGCACCACGCCGTTGCATCGGCGCCAACAACGTCTGCGTTGAATTTGGGTAGCACTACCGAATTTTTATTTGTTTTTGCGGATGCCGTTGTTTGCAGTGTTTTAACAAGCTCGATAAAATTTCTATTTTGCATTTCCATTAGTATCCGCCACGGCTCACTAGACATGTCAAGTAGCGAGCCCGATCCCACTTCTGAAGTCAAAGGTTCACATTCGTCTTTGTCCGACATAATGTTAGCGCAGTGAGTTTCGATCGCACTGAAGTTCTACGCACAACTGCCTTGTGTCGCACTCGTCTTCTACGTGCTGACCATCGAACCACACTCGACGTCAGCGACAACACGCTGGCGCCGCGCTATAACGGTTCTTCCCAAAACTACCAAGTACAGACGACCAATAACTGCGCAATTAGAGGCTGATGCAATATTTCCATTATGATGAAATTACTACTCTGATGAAATACACTAAAAGCATACCCATACACTAACACATACAAAATTATGCTCCAACAAATACATACATACATATTGCAAACGAAAGCTCACGCAATATTGATCAGCTGTTGCTTTGGTTAAATGTTCGGCTTACACTACACTACAGTACCCTACACAAATTTAAGGAGAGTACATACGTTTTTTTGCGTTAGATAATTCTGCATTTATTTATTTATTTATTTATTTATTTATTGTCGACTAATTGCAGTGATTAAAATGAATTATGTATAAAAATTAAAAATATAAAACTAATTAATTTTAATTTGTTTAAGATTTAAATAAGATTCAAGAATTTAGATATAAAATTAAGAATTAAAAATTTAAACTTTAAGCTTTAAACTTTAAACTTTAAGCTGGGATAGTAAAAATAAAGAAACCGATCCAACATTTGTTGCAAGAGATTGGGGAAAACCCAGTAAAACCCATTGTTAGAGTATATTAAATATTAATTTAGAAAAAAAATTATTATGAGCCTTCTGCTGTTACACCACTGAACAACCAAATAAGTACAATAAAAAAAAAATAAAGAAACAATTTATTATAATTAGCCTAGCTTTCTACTGGTTGTTTTGGAAGAGTTCCCGTTTTTTTTATAATTCTTACTTAGGGTCAAGAATGCCATATGGCTGAAGAGATATGTTATGATTTAAGAAATAAACTTTAAGATTTATAATGAATCGTTGAATGTGTTATTAATTTCTGAAGACAATTCTGTTTTTGGGATACTCTTTAACTGCCTCGCGCTGAGTGTCATGGTTGGGTAAGGTACAGACTGCGAGCGTTGAACAATACCTCAGACGTCGCACAACACTAGATGCTTCCTTGCAAAAGCCTTCCTTATATTTTTTCTCTTTTTGGCCTTGGTGTGTTATAATTGTTTCGGGAGTATAGCTCCATTCGTATAGTTTCCGAGGAATCCTAAATAAAGTTTATGTACTGGAGTCGATGATCAGCAAAAACGCACCCCACCCCGAACGAGCTTAGGGAACCAGAGGATTCCGATCGCTGTACACATCCGACTTGTGAACTTCCCGTTCAGATACAGAAAACCAGTTCTTTACACTTAGCTTATTATAATACCAACATAACGTCAAAATTCGATCGGACAACAAACACAGAAGTTATTAAACAAAAACCTTGTTCGCTTTGATTTTGTATACAGACCAGCAAGCTGTGACGTCATTGCAATGCTCATGTAGGAGAGAAAAGGAAAGAAAATGCGAGCGCTTAGCGCCATCTGTTGTTATTCTCTTCTTTTATATGCACACGCAATTGTTGTATTCATACAAATACATACATACATTTATGCTTGACCAATGAAATGATACACGCATACACGTATTCATACACAGACGCATATAAAGGCTTACGTTACGATATTTCTATTAAGTAGAAGTATTAAACAATAATTGACTCTACGTTTCAAAAAGGTCGAAGGGTATCCCACTGTCGAGTGCCGCTCGACCGTTGCTCTTGTTTTGATTGTGATATTCTAACATTTTAGTTTGAGCTGTTTTCAATTTGTTAGGTAAGTGGGTGTGATCAATTTTGTTAAACATAATATCTTGGGTTTATTCTGTGTGGAAGATTGTATGGTGTTTTTATATTCTCTGACACCGCGATAAACTGTTTCTTTATGGTCTAGAAGATTGTATTCTTGCTGAATACAGCGTGAAGTTTTAATTAATGTTGAGTGTACTCTTTCTACTTGGCCATTAGTGAGACTATGTCTGGGATCTGCATAAAAATGGTTAAGCCAGCATGCTCTATTGCTGATTTGAATTGGGCGGAAGAGAAACTAGGCTCATTGTCCATCATTATGGACTTGGCAAAAGGAAATGGTTGGAGTAACTCGAGAATTTTGAATTCCATATTGCATTTATTTTGAATTTTCTTAACTATTAAATACTAAGAGTAAGCATCAATACAAGTTAATTAAAATTAGTTTTTGGGCATAGAAAATGTCTATATGTAATTGTTTGCCGTCTCTTTCTGGAATTGGGGCTTTTGAAATTGGAATTTGTTTCGGGTGTCTATTGTTTTTATTTTTGTTACAAACTTCGCAATTACGAATGTGTTGTTTGAGCTTTTCATATAATTTAGGCCAGTAATAATATCTTAAGATCTGCTTTAAGTTTTCGTCGAACCCTCTATGAGCTCTAGCATGGGTTTCTTCTATTATTAATTATTAGTCATCCTTATTTATGACATCGGATAAAAACTTTTTAGTATGAAAAACTTATTGGAAAATGTATTTTTAAATTTGGTTTGCATTTCATATAAGTCCTCGGGGGCAAATGAATTCCTATAACGATGTTAGGCTGTAAGAATTCCATTAATATGGTTACTAAATTGTCCACAGTGTCGTATTCTATAATGTGTCTTGTTTTATCAAAATTGTTAACTTTCTCATGAATGGTAAACTTATTTTTTTAAAAAAGCAGTTGTTGCTTGAACTGATTTAAAGGCTTGTTAGTTTCTGCTATGATTTCCTCATAGCTACTCTCAGCAGAATGGACAGTTCCGCTGTCGGACGAACTACCTGAAATGTGATTTTGGCAAGTGATGTTTTTTATTTGTAACCTGGACAAAGCATCTGCGACAACATTTGTTTTACCTGGCTTGTACAAGGTGCGTTCCAAAGTAATGAATCTAGCGCCCTCTAGTGGTGTCTTCCATATGTCGACTAGTGCGTTAGAATCTGCTATCATTCATTGATTTCCAGTAAAAAATTCATAACATTCCATCCATTAGAAGTGAAGTTATTGCGTTTAAAGTGTCAGTACTTTTTGTCATCGGTGCGAAAATGAGCTTGAGCAACTTTGTTGCACGATAATGCGCCGTCTCATCGATCGACGCTTGTGACCGATTATTTGACCAAAAATCACATTTTAACGATCCACCACTCTCCGTATTCACCTGATATGGCACCGTGCGACTTCTACCTTTTCGGAAAAATGCATTTGCCGATGAAAGGAAAACGTTATGCAGACATGGAGGCCATTCAAAAGGCTTGCACCGACATACTGGCGGCCATACCGGGCAACGAGCTAAAACACTCGTTAGACCAACTTTTGGACCGTGCAAAAAGCTGTACTGAAGCAGAAGAAGACTATTTTGAATAAGATTAATTGATTTTGCCGATAAAACCTTTTGTTCTGTCTATTATTTAAAAGTCCTGTTTACTTTGGAACGCACCTTATATAATATTTTCGTGCCATATTTGCGTGCCACCTTTTCATTTTGGAATTGGGATTCCACGCAGAAACTGCGAAAGAAAGTGGTTGGTGGTCGGTAACGATTTCCAAATTGACTACCCCATATGAATAGTTTCGAAGATTTTTTAATGCCCAAACTATGGCATAAAGTTCCCTCTCGTTAGTGGCATAGTTTTGCTCAGTTGTATTGAAACTTTTCGAAATAAAAGTGATTGGTTTGTTCTCTTGTGAAAGAACAGCACCAATTTTCTACATCGGACGCTTCTGTGGTTAGGACAAACTTTTTTGAATTATCTGGTTGAGTTGGTTGGTGTGGATACTCCACAATTGTTTTATTTTCTGTGGATCGGTTTTTATTATCTTGTGTGACACTAAGTAACCTAAGAATTGTTTCCTTCCGGAAGAACTTAGATTTTTCTATACTTATTTTTATATTTGCTACGAACAGTATTTCTATGATCTCCTTTAGATCATATAGATGTTGTTCCGCAGTCTCGGAAAAAACGATTATGTAATTCACATATATGTGACGTGTTCTTCCAATTTTTTCCTTAAAATATTATCCATTGCCCCTTGAAAGATTCGTGGCGCATTTGCCAATCCGAAAGGCAATCGAAGGAATTCATACTTTCCGTTGTTGATTGAAAACGTAGTTTTCTCAATGTCATCGTTCTTCATTAGGATCTGATGGAAACCTGACTCTAAATCTATTGTTGAAAAGAACCGTGCTTTTCCCAAATTGGATAAAATTACCAATGGATCTGGCATCGGATATCTATCGGGTACTGTGTTTTCGTTAAGTTTTTTAAAAACGATTACTAGTCGGTTCTTCTTACTTTCATCTTCATTGTAGCTTTTTACCTACAACCCACACTGGGGAATTGTAAGGACTTTTACTTGGCCTAATAATATTTTCTCCAACATCCTGTTTATTTCCTTGTTAAAAAAGTTTTTAACTGAATGGGGGTAAGGATATTGTTTACTATATATAGCATTATCACTAAACGTCCTTATTTCTCCTTTAATGTCAGTTCTAAAGGGAAGGCACGTTTGAATTTGTGAATGTTTGGTAGATATTTTTTGAATAATTTGTTGTTCAAGATTTTGAAAGTCGTCCGTGAAGTTCACGGAATGTTCTACTTTGTTTAGTGAAGAAGAACTGATAAAAGATGATACTGAGGCTTTACGGCGTCTGCTCTTTTTACCTTCCTCCTACGTTTAGGGCTACTAACGATTACATTATAGTAAGTGCGGGAATTATCGTCAGCGCTTGTTGATGACTCAATATTGGACACTTGGAATAAAGGATAAAAGCTACCATTTTTTTCGTTTTTGGAGTAAGCACATTCGAATCTACATCCGATCACTGCAAATTATCAACTGTATCTTCAGGTGGCCTTTCATAATTAATTTTTTCAATTTCGTTATTATAAGCTAACGTCTCTTTTACTAGGTCTATGATGGCATTCATTTTTTTTTTTAAAAGGTTATAACCAATCAATAGATCCGCTTCAAGGTTTTCGATTTCATAGAACCTTTCAGTTCTACCAAAAATATTTATATTATAAAAGTGGGTTATCATGCTATACCCATTAAACATTTTGATTCTTTTCTTAATAAATAATTCTGATAAGGGTTCTGATAAATACCCTTCCTTATATAACACGCTGGTGTCTATCAATATCTTAAGTTTTTTACCTAAGGTTCTGTCTCTGCGGAAGACGTAGGGGAGCTCTCCCCCTCTTTCTCTAAAAAATGTTCTTCATTCAAATTATTTACGAACATTGTTTTTTGCGGTTGTTGTGTTGAATTTTGGGTGTACTCCCGCTTCAACGTGTGAGAGTTGTGACGATTGTCTTGGGGTCTATTATGGATCTGTTAAGACTGATCGATCTCCATTGGATCGGTGGGGGCTGTGGAGTAGAATTGCCTTGGGCAAAAACGTTCCTATTTGTTTGTTGATAATTATTTTGATTTCCTTGATTGAAACGTAGATTATTACCATGTTGTTGATCTGGCTTTTCAGACTTCTTTTGAGTCTTAGGATTTGGGTTACTTAGTGGCTGAGAGCGGGCATAATAATTGTAAGCAAAATTTGCTCTTTGATGGTTTGCCTCGAGCTCTGAGCTTTAGCTAATGCATTTGGAAGGTTCAGGCCTGTGATGAAAATTCGTGATGCGCTTTCCCTGTTTTTAGAGTTCACCTTATTTATAACATCGGCTTTGTTGCCTTATGTCATAATTGTTTTGTCAATTAATAGGGTTAATTTCTTATTAACCAAATTGTAATACTCAAGAACTGTCATATTGCCTTGCCTTAAGACACTACGTTCTTGTTTAATTATATGAATTGGACGCCTATCAGAGGAATTTCTTACTTTTTGCCTTACGCGGCCTTAATTGGGATGAAAATTTGAGACTGCCTTCCTATAATAGTAGACTTCTGCTACTAAATCTGCCTTCCCTAACTAACCGCAGAACCATGCTAGGGGTCGTATTTATTAACAACCTTATGCAAGGTGACATTGATAGTGAGGCCTTGGTAAGGCAGCTACACTTCTCTGTTCCTTGCAGAAGTACTCGCTATTTCCTTCCACTAACACTTCCTTATTGTAGATCGAATTATGCACTGCATGATCCTTTCAGGGTATTATGTTCGGACTACAATAAGCTCCAACACGTCATAGCTAGCACTAACACTATCGCTGCTATGAAGTCCTTTATTCTTTCCTATCTAGCACGTAATTAGTAATTAGTATTAATCTTCCTCGATATTCTATTCCTATGTGCATGCCGCGTTCTATCGCCTCTTCTTTTTTAGAATTTCTCCCCGCGTTTCTATTCGCGTTTCTATTCGCGTTTCTACCGCGTTTCCGTGTCGTCCGTTATGCGACGGTGCCTCTCGGTCGGTTAGGCGGGAGGTGGACTTCGTTTGGGTTCCGCGCGCAACAAGCATCGGCTTGGTGTCGTTGGACCACTTGTTAATACAGCCATTGTATTCAACGTCCAATTATATCAATGAAAGCGAAGTCCAATCGTGCAGGTATTGCATTGAAGTTAAGTACTGTACCATGGTTGGTTAAAGTATCATTTGCCTTTCCTGTTATCTTGTTTCTTAAGATTGTCAAGGCACCTACATATCTTCGGCTACCTTCTTTGTAAAGCTTCATGGCGGAGCACGCTGCTTCGCGTCAACTAACATATCCTGCATAACAACCTGCAAATTCTGGTATCGATTTGATCACGTCGAATGACTCATTACACCTAATCAAATCATTTATTTGAGTAGGTTGATACTTTTGAACTGGGTTGGAATTGTTATTTAATTGTAATCTAGTTCTGCAATTTCTTCTGCTAAGGCTTTAGTTTTGGTTGCTATTAATGTGGGAATGATCTGGCAACGCCGAGTCAGATGGCCTATGCAATAATCGACGGACTGGCAACAACGCAGCTGTAGAAGAAGAAGAGCGAGGAGTTCTTCATGACGACGCGAAGAGTGAAGACGTAAAAGAGTAACGACGTGAAAGAGCATGGCTGACGCTCAATCAAGTAATAAATAACAACGACGACATTAAAGAATAAAACTATTAACAACAATTAAAGAGAAACGAAAAACGCTAGTACATTGTGGCGTCGCGCGCGAAATACGAAATAAGAAATACGAAATAAGCAATACGAAATAAGAAATACGAAATAAGAAATACGAAATAAGAAATACGAAATAAGAATTACGAAATGCGAAATAAGAAATAAGAAACGAGAAAGCTGAAAAATGACGCGACTTGCAGACTACGACGTAATTAAGCAGATACTAAAGAAAGAAAGAAAGGAGAATATTGATCTTCTTCATAAATTTGTTTTCGAAAATAACGGTGATAGACAAAATCGAAATCGGTTACGCGAGTTCGATGGATTTGAATATAACGAAATAAATGAAAAATATATTAAAAAAATTACTTACATAATCGATAATTTAACAGAAGCCGATCTGGTGTTAATATGTCATTTTTTGAACATTCCGCATAATAAAAGTAACTTTTCCTTGCATATATTTTGCAATTTGAAAAAAGGAAATTTACTGAGGGACGCTAATTTTAATGCCAACGACGAAGAAGATGAAAACGAAGACGATGATAACGTAGACCATCAAAGCGAAGACTACGAGCATGAAAATCAATGCGAAACGGCAGAATTGGAACAAGCGAATGTCAGGAACAAAGGAAAACGAGTGAACTCTACAGTGATGGCACAAAATAAAGATGCCGGTATACGAAATAGTTTAGCGACTCCGAGGTTCGCTTTAAACTTTCGTGATATTGAAGACTCGATTTGTAAATTCTGTGGTGACGATTCACTTTCGATTGAGGTGTGGCTGGAATAAATATATTTTTCCCAAAAGATCGTTAAAAGGATTGGCACGAATGTTTGTAGCTAGTGAACGCGGTATATCAAGCTGGCACAATCTAAGAGAAGCCTTGTTAAACAAATTCAAAACAACAACAAGCAGTGCTCAATTACATAAACAAATGAGTGACAGTAAAATAAAGAAAGGTGATAGCCTTCAAGAATATTTTTGGATAATGAAAGAACTATCATCTCGCGGTGATATTGACAATAATTCATTAATGAAATATGTCATTGATGGCTTAAACGATTTGAGTGTAAACAAATCAACTTTGTATGACGCAAATAATTTAAAAGAATTTAAACAAAAACTTAAGTGCTACGAAACAATGCGTAAAAAATATCAGTCGAACCGCCGTTACGATAAAAATGAAAATGACAATGAAAAAGAAAATACAGTAAACAAAAATTATCATGAAATAAAATGTTTTAATTGTGGTGAGAAAGAACACACATCTAATAACTGCGCCGATAAACTAAGAGGAAACAAGAGCAACAGTCGAGCGGCACGCGACAGTGGGATGCCCTTCGACCTTTTTGAAACGTAAAGAGTCAATAATTGTACAATACTTCTACTTAATAGAAATATCGTAACGTAAGCCTTAATATGCGTCTGTGTATGAATACGTGTATATGCGTGTATCATTTCATTGGTCAAGCACAAATGTATGTATGTGTGTGTGTGCGTTTGAATGCAAAAAATGCATGTGCATAGAAAAGAAGAGAAGAAGAACAGATGGCGCTACGCGCTCGAATTCTCTTTCCTTTTCTTTCCGTCAATGCAATGACGTCACAGCTGGCTGGTCTGTATACAAAATCAAAGCGAACAAGGTTTTTGTTTAACAACTTCTGTGTTTGTAGTCCGATCGGATTGGAATTTTAACATTATGATGGTATTATAATTAGCTAAGTATAGTCTTACTCAGAATGTTGTATCTTTTATATGTCGCTCGCAAATCAGCTTTAAAGATGAAATTATTGATTTGCGTGGGCGGGGGGCGTGGCACCCAACATTTGAAATAAACTTCACCTGTCCCGGATCAACAGAAACCTTCATGCCAAATTTGGTGTCTCTAGCTTTTATAATAGCTGAGATCTGTGTGTTCATCCAGACATCCAGACATCCAGACATCCGGACAGACAGACAGACATGGCTTAATCGACTCGGCTAATGATCCTGATCAAGATTATATATACTTTGTGGGGTCTCCCACGCCTCCTTCTGCCTGTTACATACATTTGCACAAAGTTAGTATACCCTTTTTTGACCATTTTCAATGGTCGAAGGGTATAAAAAGTGTTTCAAGTGCAACAATTTCGGGCACATTTCCAAAGAATGTCAAAGTTCAGATAACAATTCTAACGTTACAAATATGCGTAAGATAGCTGATGATTCAATGATGTGTAAGAATGTGAAAATTAAAGACAATGAATTTAAAGCGTTTATTGATACGGGAAGTAAACATAATATAATGACAGTGGAAACTTATAAAAACTTAAATGTTAAACTTGTTGAAACTAACGTATATCTAATTGGATTCGGAAATAAAAATAATAAAGACAGAGTGAAACCTTTTGGTCAATTTGAACATTTTTTAATAATAGACAATGAAGTATTTATCAGTAATTTTTTGGTAGTAAGCACAGAGCTTCTAGATAAAATATAAGAAGAAAGCTTTCTAATGAAAATAGACACTAGCGAAGAAATTGAACTAAATATTGACGAAAGGGCAAGCCCACAAAATAATAGTAAAGTCGTAAACCTAATGAACAATTACAAACCGATGAAAACTAAAACAACACAAATCCAAATGCGCATAACATTGAACGAAGACAAGCCGATATTTTCACGACCTCATCGATTGCCCTACTCCGAGAGACGCATTGTGGACAACCAGATCGAAGAATGGCTCAAAGACGATATTATTCAGACATCGAAATCAGAATACAGCAGCCCCGTAGTATTGGTGCGCAAACGCGATGGATCACCACGACTCTGCATAGATTACAGGCTCATCAATAAAGTGATTATACGAGACCATTTCCCTTTGCCGCTTATCGAAGATCAGCTGGATCGACTACAAGACGCTAAAATTTTTAGCACAATTGATCTCAAAAACGGATTTTTTCATGTTGACGTAGAGAAGAACAGTCGTAAGTTTACTTCATTTGTAACTCTCAACGGTCAGTTTGAGTTCAAGAGAGTTCCGTTTGGTTTATCCAACTCTCCGAGTGTTTTCCAACGACACGTTAATGCAGTATTAAGAGATCTGACAAGTCAAGGTATAGCTTTACCTTGTATTGATGATGTCATTATACACGCGTAAGACGAAGACGAAGCGATTAAAAACCTGGAAATAGTTATTCAAAGATGTGCAGAATATGGTCTGATGCTAAACATAAAAAAGAGTCATTTCCTAAAGAGAAAAATAGAATTTCTTGACTATATAATTGAAAACCAAAAAAAAAGTCTTTCCGACGAAAAAACGAAAGCTGTTACTTATATCATTGAACCACGAAAAAATAAAGAATTGTTGGCTTTTCTAAGACTTGTTGGTTATTTTCAAAGATTCATACCAGGATTTGCAAGTATTGCGAAACCTCTTACCGATCTTACAAAACAAGATGCAAAGTTTCAGATGGATGAAAAAGCTTTAATTGCAATCAAAAAATTAAAGGATATTATAACAAAGAAGCCGGTATTAAAGATTTATCACCATCAACACGAAACGGAATTACACACAGATGCTTCGATGGAGGATATGGAGCGGTCCTATTACAAAAATTACCTGAGCATGACCTGATGCACCCTGTATATTATATGAGCAAAAAGACGTCCGAAACCGATAAAAAGCTTTCAAGCTATCATTTGGAGATTCTTGCAGTTATAGAAGCACTAAACAGATTTCGTGTTTATCTTCTACGTATTCGTTTCAAACTTATAACAGACTGTAACGCCTTTGCCAAAACGTAAGACAAAAAGAATCTTTTATCTACACGAGTTGCTCTATGGGTTCTTTTGCTACAGGAATTTAATTACGACATTGAACACAGGAGTGGAACACGAATACGACACGTCAATGCTTTAAGCCGTCACCCGATCATGATTATAAAGAACGATACTGTACATAGCAAAATAAAATATGTGCAAAATCAAGATGACGAATTACGTGCGATTATGGACATCCTCACAGAGAAGACATCACACAACGGATATTTAATGAAATTTGGTATTTTGCACAAGGTGGTCAACGACGACGAGCTAATTGTAGTGCCTCTTGGGATGCAAAACGAAATCATAAAGCAAGCGCATGAAAGAGGACATTTTTCCGTTAAAAAAACAAAAGAGCTGTTAACTAAAGACTTTTATGTTCCCAGACTTGACGAAAAAATCCAAAAGCATATTAGTCAAGAAGGAAGGTGAACTCAATCCTATTCCGAAAGACGAGCAGCTACTTCAGACGTATCATATAGACTTTCTTGGACCTTTGGAATCTACGCACAAGCAGTATAAGCACATACTTGCGATAATAGCTGGATTTACCAAGTTTTGTTGGTTGTATCCTACAAAGACGACGGCAGCGATTGAAGTTATGACAATTCTTAAGACGCAGAGTATGACCTTTGGGAATCCAACGCTTATAATTTCCGACCGATCTGCTTTTACTTCAGAAGAGTTTAAGCAATACTGCGATGATGAAGAAATCAAACATCACGTAGTTACAACAGGATTACCACGTGCTAACGGACAAGTGGAAAGACTCAATGCGATCATTATACCTGTTTTAGCTAAGCTTGCTATAGACGACCCCTGTAATTGGTACAAGTTTGTTGATAAGGTTCAGCAAAATAAAAATTCAACATTTTGTCGAAGTTTGTTGATAAGGTTCAGCAAAATAAAAATTCAAAATTTTGTTGAAGTACCCAAAAGACGCCGCTCGAACTCCTTATAGGTACCAAAATGCGGACAAAAGCTGATGTGGATATACAAAAAATAATACATGACGCGATGATCCAGATATTTGATGACAACCGAGAAGAAATCCGACGAGAAGCAAAACAGCAAATTATCAAAATGCAAAACGAAAATAAACATTCGTATAATTTACGACGCAAGAAGGCCAAGACATACAAGCTAGGAGAGCTAGTTGCCATCAAGCGTACGCAATTAGATGGTGGACTTAAGCTGAAGCCCAAATACCTAGACCCGTATAAAATTATCAATGTTAAGAAGAACAACACCTATGACGTAATAAAAGATGCAGCATTTAGCGATGGACCAAAGAAGACGACGACGTGTGCTGAATATATGAAGTCCTGGATGAGCATGAACGACGACGCATTCGAGGCGAATGCAGTGTAGGGAATGATCTGGCATGTGGGAATGATCTGGCAACGCCGAGTCAGATGGCCTATGCAACAATCGACGGACTGGCAACAACGCAGTTGTAGAAGAAGAAGAGCGAGGAGTTCTTGATGACGACGCGAAGAGTGAAGACGTTAAAGAGCAACGACGTGAAAGAGCAATGCTGACGCTCAATCAGGTAACGAATAACGAAGACGACATTAAAGAATAAAACTATTAACAACAATTACTATAACTAAGTATAAGAGACATACATTGAAGTATTTCAAATAAAATCATTTAATTTAATACTTAAAAACCAACGTGTATTTTACACAACAACTGGGACTAACATTAACCCAAGTCCCACATTAATTCTGCAATTATGTCTGCTGTCAAATTGATAGCCATTTTTAAATATGAAAAACCGCTTATTAGGTCGTCCAGCTTTATATAATAAAAACAAAATATAAGATAAAGTTCATCGAAGCTCACGTAGATGTCTTCCTTCTTGCTGTGAGGGTCTCCCTTCTCGTTGTGGGTGGGATGTCTTCTTTCTTGCGTTATAATTGGTATTTTTGAGTAGCATAAGGGCTCATTTATATGCTTGTCACTTGTCTTTGGTTATGTTTGAGTAACACTTTTGAGTTTTTAAAGAGCGTTTTTAAATATTTGCTCTTTTTTTCTTGGACACTTTTTTATTTACTTCAAGGTACCTTTCTTTTTAATAAATGGTCTGTTAAAGAGCGTTTTTGAATATTTGATCTTTTTGTAACACAGAAACTGGTCTTTCGCGACACTTGGGAATTATGGTTGTAAATCCCTATTTGTGTTATTTTCACTTGTAAATCACTTAAGGATATAGTTAATCCTTTTGTGCGTGATTCGACTGGAAAAATTTAACGCGAGCCCCACGTTGGGCGCCAATTAATAGAACCGTTTCTAGGAGTTTGAAAAAAATATATTTTTTATTTGTGGAGAGCGACTCCGTTTCTTGTGAGTACAAAATTAAGAATAAATTTACAATATCGTTCTGAGGCCGAAGTGACCTATGAAGATGTCAAAGCTTCTGCTGATCGAGCTAAAGCTTAAAGCTCGTGATGCAATTTGGACTTTGGACGAAGGATGATTTGTCTACAAATAAGTGTTATGCACGCTAGGCTTCTAGGCTGCGTAGGTGGTTCATCAATTCAAAGAAGAGTTACTCAAGACTCAATGGGAATTGTTTACAATAGCGAAATATGAAGAGTTGAGAATGAATCGTCAAGGGTCCGGAAAGACTATGAAAACTTGTTTACAATTTACATAAGGAACGCCTTGGTAAGTTACTCAGGGTGATAACTTACATGCCTTTTTCTGCATGCCTTTGCCTTTGCCTTCCGTCTCGTTGAATTTGCTTTTGCCTTCGTTGTGTTTTGATGCTTTGATTTGCCCTTGAAGTTATCGTTGTTGCTTCTTTGTACGTAGTTCACATTCTCTTCGGCTCTCTTGGCAGTAATCTTTGTTTCCATTATAATTGCTTTTCTTAATGCCTCCGGCAGAGATAGATGCTCGTCTTCTTCACATAACCGTTCAAAAATTGCACTTAGAGACTCATCATGAATTGGTTTAAAACAAATGCTTCCAGATGTTGTCCAAACTTGCAATTCAATGCCAACCGTTTGACACGCGCATACCAACTTGCAACGGTTTCGTTTTCACTTTTTTGGACATGTGAAATGTTTTTTGTCCCGAAACACTAGTGTAGGCAGTGTATAATGCATAAGCGATATTTTACAAATTTCTTTGTATGTTTTAGATAACGGTGAGTGTGGACTGCACAAGCTATGTAGAACAGTGAACGGTACTGATCCAATAGATTTGAGTAACGATGACTTTTGCGTGTTTTCTTCACTTATATTTAATTCTCACAAATGGATTTCAAATTTTTCTTTCCATATCAAAAATGGTTCACTTTCTGGATTGAATTCATGATTGCTGATCATTTGGCAGAAGTTTTGAAGAGATGCTGATTCGGTGTTGGCAGATTTTTTCTTCTTTTACGCTCATTTGCATTCAATTCAATTTTCGTTTTTGCTTTGTGTTTCCTTTGCACTTTTTTTATAGTTTTGTTCCTCGTCGCCAATTTGTTGTGTATTCGTACAAGCTTGAGTTCCAACTGTTTTATTAATACGAATTTACATGACATGCAGGCACTTAAGTGTGACCGTGTTATCATAAACGTATAATACCTTAATACGTTAATGCAAGTGAAGCTTGCCCGGGGATGTTCGGCTCTCTTCGCCGAATACATAACCTTGAAATATGTATTAGCTGCTGTGGGTTTTGCAGGAGAAGATCGCCAAAAAGAATAGTCGACTGGATTCAGCTTCACGTTATAAGTTGGTTTATTCAAGATTCTTAGAGTGTAACTTAATTACGATACAATTGATGTTCGGCTTGCGTCTGGTTTGTAGTGTGGAAAAAGACTGGGACTGGTCCTGGTTCTCACCAGAGCTACGGCTCCATGGTCGTGGGCACCGTTCGCGGGCGACCCCGCATAGCAGTTGGGCCAGTGGGCGAAATACGAGCCATGCTAAGTCGGCGGTAGCTTATCCAACGTCCGGCGGCTCCGCTGCGCCATAACAACAAGCGTCGTTTGCAGACGCAGCAGTTTGTCGGCAGTGTGATCGCTACCAACAAACAACAACAAGTGTCGTTTGAAGGCGTAGCAGTTAGCGCGATTGCAACTAAGTGTCGTCTACAGACGCAGCACATTGCAGCCGGCGGGTTGTCGAATACATTGTCGTGTTGGTGGATAAGGGCGGGGATCGAAGTCAGCGTTTTGAAGTGGGCATTGCGAGGGTTGAGTGACCGTCAAATGGCGCAAGCGAAGGAAGCGCGTGTGAGACAGGCCGGTGGGAAGGGGTGAGATGAAGAGTGCAAGAAGAGGGTTCATGACTCCTCCCCCCTCAAGATCTGCGTCCCGCAGATTAATCTAAGTGTGCGGCAATGTCGCGGACATTGGGCATGCCTTTGGTGGACGTTATGTGGCTCAATACGGCCGGCATTGCCATTAGATGACTCACCAAGTAACTGGAATAGTTTTGGCCGTTGATCGTTATCGTCTCATTGTCGAATTTGATGATAAAGGAGCCGATCAAGTCGTAGTTCTTTGCGGTCGTTCCCAGAGTTCCGTTAAAGTTAATTGAAGTAATGCGTCCGACAGAGATGGATGCTCGTCTTCTTCACATAACCGTTCAAGAATTGCACTTGGAAGACTCATGATGAATTGGTTTAAGGCAAATGCTTCCAGATGTTGTCCAAGGGGGCCAGGTAGGGTATACCATCGTTGACTTGCTTAACCACTCGTGAGTGATATCATCAGTGATATTGCCAATGGAAAGGCAATCTCCCAGGACCGCAAAAGTT
The DNA here is from genome assembly GCA_018151435.1 of Zaprionus africanus. NCBI lineage: Eukaryota > Metazoa > Arthropoda > Insecta > Diptera > Drosophilidae > Zaprionus > Zaprionus africanus. The sequence goes on from JAECXB010002252.1 coordinate 20,168, forward strand.
TCGCTGGAACTTGCGGTTAGCTTATGATGTTCCAGAATAATCTGCTTTCCTTCGCTTACCGTCGCGTACAAGTGCATAAGACGGTAATTCTTAACCGCGACCTTAGGGAACGCTAGTATGTATAGCAATAAAGTTCCATTGGTTACAACGGTTGGCTGGGAGAATTCGATCACATTCTTATATGGCAAGTTGTCCACTTCCCTCAGTATGGTCTCAATCTCGCCATGATCCAGCAAATTTGAGTCGACTATGCCGGTTTTAGCCAACTGGCAAGCTCTGCCGACTTCGGAAACCTGATTAGATAGGATGATGGACTTGTGTAGCACCGTCGTAGTGGTGTACAAATCGCTGTCCACCGCATTCACCATTGCGATGACGTTGTTAAACTGCTCGATGGATTCGTGTGTTGCATCCAATAGGCGTGCGTTTATCCTTAACTGTTGGTCGCTGTTCCTCGATGGCATCCCTTGCGCGGCCAAGACGGCGTTCTAGTCAGCAGCATCTGGAGATCCAGCTATCCATTACCAAGCCGACCCCAGCCAGTCCAGTGAGCAAGATTTGCGCCGCGCTCGTCCGGAAAGCCTGTTCCATGGCTGTGTTGGGGTAGTAGTCGACCAGAGCTTCGGCTCTCTTGTCCGCCAACGCAACCGTTTCTCGTCCAATTTCCTCAACCGATCTGTTCATCTTTGCAATATTGACGCGGTGCGCTAGTTTGAAAACGCCGTTGATTCTCCATACCTCGCCGTACTGCAAGGGATAAGTTAAGTTAAGTTGTTCTTAGACTACATAGTGTGTAAATGGGGTACGTTACATTTAATTTATTTATTTGTATTTTTATTTTTATATTTTGTAATTTTTTATATGTTTTTCATTTTTATATATTTTTTTTATTTTTTATTTTTTTTATTTTTTTGATATTGTATTATATAATCTCAATATTGTTAATGTGTTTCTAATGAGGTTTTTTGTTTGATGGTTTTTTAGAGTTAGTGTATGGAATATTTCATTAATATGCCACTAATTATTTTTTTTTATTTTGTTATTCTTTTCGCGTCTTTTTTCTTTATTAGTGAAAACCACATCTCAATTCCTTGGATCAGATATGTGGAAAGTTTATTCTGATTTGGTGCTAACTGTTACCTTGTTGTTTTCCTGTACCTTTTTTCTTCGAACCTGGGCTTTTCTTTTGTTTTTATTTGTTTATTTGAAACAAAAACTTCAACTCCCGGGCCATAAGACTTGGACTCGTTCCTATTTTTATTCCGGGCCATGTTAGCTCTAGCTTCCTTATGCTCGATTTGCCCCTTATATAGTTTATCCTCGACGAGCGGTCGAAAAAACATCTGCTGGTTTCTGATTCGTTATAGTGGTCCACCGCTATCAGTACCAGTTTCACGGGTTTGAAGGTAGGGAGCTCATTTTTAAGACAACGATAGCTAAGCCGCATAGCTGCGCTGCCGGATACGCCAGCAGAGGAGCGGTTTTCTTATGTATATCTTATATATCTATGCTGATCGAAAGAGCGATTTATGCACTTATGTATTATGCATTTGCTCGGCATGGGAATGCTGACCATGCACTTATACTTTGTAGCCTTCAAGTGGACGATCATGTTACATCCGCATTGGGCCTTATTGGTTGCATAAGCATAGCAACAAATTGCTGCTATGTTTTTACCATGCTGTAAATACTATTGTACTTAAATGTTCTTAATATTACATAGGCGCATACTACATCTCCCTCCTTTTGAAAAATAACGTAACCTAGAAGTTATTTTAATTAATGAATGCAAATTATTTTTTTTTTTTATTATTACTATTATTTTTTTATATTTCATCTCCGAAAAGAACTGATGGGTCATTTTCGCTCAGCTTGAACAATAGTATTATCAATATAAAAGTGAATTTCGCAATAAGAAATAAAATATTCAAAGTATACGAAAAATTTTTTTTTTTAAATGATTAAGAAAAATGTAAGTGTAAAATCAATTATGAGTGAAATTTCTTTAATCTATCTTTATGAACTATTTGTTTCCTGTTTTTATTAGTAAGTTACGTAATATTATTATTATCTCCTATGCTTTCTATCTTATAGGGCCCTGTGTATTTACCTACCTCATTTCTTAATAAAACTTTATATCCTACTTCTAACTCTATGTTATTTACTTTTAAGTCGTAACTTCCCTTATTTTTCTCTTTATGTGCTTCAAGCAGTTTTCTTACTCGAGCATATGCTACTTCTAACCTATATTTACTTTCCTTAGCGTAATCATCTATATTATATATTGGTTCTTTGCTATGTAACTTATTAAAATGTTTTGGTAAGTTACTTGTTCTACCGAAAACCAATTCATATGGACAGTAATTATGTACCATAGATGTGGTTGTGTTGAAGCAGTATACGAAATATTGATATGTAGGATCGTATATACTCGTTTAAAGTTCTATGACTTCTTTCGACCACTCCAACTGTCTGGTGGTGATGAGCTGTTGATGTTATATTTTTGATTTTCAAATATTTACATAGGTTACTGACCTATTATTATTGAATTCTTATACTCTGTTCCCATGTCCGTTATGAACGTCTTCATTGGACCGTACTTTAGAATAAAAGATTCAAATAAAGCTTTAGCGACTGTTTTTGTGCTTTTATTTGCTATTGGAATGGCAACTAAGTACTTGGTTAAATCACATATGAGAGTGACTGCGTACTCGATACCATTTTCTGACTTAGGTAGTGTCCACGACAACTCTATCGAAAGCATGTTCTGGTGTGTCAGTTATAGTCATTGGAGTCTATGTATGCTTAGTTGTTTTTGCTTTTTGGCATTTTTCACATTTTCTTACGTTCTCTTTTATGTACGAGTATTTTGAGGGCCTTGAGATCGTCTGCTTTCAATGCCTATAAAACGCAAACCATATTATTCCAAAAAAAAAATTTTTATCTACTAAATGAAAGTCGTGTGGGATGATGTATTAACCTGTCTGTATCTCAATAAAAGTCTGTCCTTGAGAGTGAATTGTCTGTAGGCTTATGCCTTGAATATTTATTTTGTTATTTATTTGAATATTAGAAAATTTGTCAGAGTTCTCTTTGAGAATAAAGACCTGTATCAAGAAGCTTACCAAGTCTTACACCTGTTTCGACATGAATGAATGTGGTAAATATATTGAGATTATAATTGATTGCGTATACTTTATGATCTTCTTTTACTGTGTATCTAAAGGCTGTTGCGAGTTTCCCTAATCTTGGGTTACTCGTACATTATTTCCGTTATTGTTATTCTGGTTGTTGTTACGGCCTCTGTTTCCATTATTGCGGCCTCTATTGTTGGCATTATAGCGGTTATTATTTCCATTATAGCGGTTTTGATAACCGTTATTCTGGTAACCGTTATTTTGGTAACCGTTATTATAGTTGCCTCTATAAACATCGATATTGAAGCCTTTACCTCAGTTACCATCCCTATTGGCATTGCCGTATCCTCTGTTAGATCTGTTACCTCTAAAGTACATAACTTCATTGATGTCACCGGTAACTCTTGCAGTCGTTCTAATGTATGCGATTATCGCTGCATCCATAGTGGTGCTAGTCCCTGCTTCCACTACTGTTTTGATACTTTCGTGCTCAGCACGATTTATCATGGCGTCAAATGCCTCTTTAGTACTTAGACAAGTGGCATGTTCTAGAGGTATACACTCATCGATAAAGGAAGTTTCTAATAGCTTTCTCAGTCTTTCAACTCCAGCGGTAAATTGCGTTGCAGTTTTACCTCTTTGTTGAACTGTTGATAGCTTTGCTTTGACATTACTGGATGTCTCACCGACAACTACTTTCTGCAATTTGTTTATAGATGCTGGAATTTTCGTTTCATCGTCAACTGAGTTCAAAATTGTGCCGACTATTTTTGACTTAATGACCTCAACTGCAATGCCTTCATATGGTCCCTTAGCTAAGTCTACCAATTTGATTGCCTTAATGAATCGTTCTAAATGGATCTTTTGTCCATCAAATTCTGGCACTGCGCAAGCGACTTCCTTAATGAAAGACCTAATAGCTGCGGCTTGTTCTGCCATGGTTAAGGTATTTTCTGAGTCAGCTGCGTTATTTGTAGTATATTGTTTCTTCAGCACTAGTGTTGCTGGTAAAGTTAGATCGTGAAGATCTTCCTCTTTAATGTCTTCCTCGACCTCAGTTATATTTTCTTCGTCTGAGTCAGTGCTTTCTTCGTTAACATTTATTGTTAATGAAGTGTTAACTATAGTCGGAATTTCTATCTGGAGGCTGAATTTATTTTTTATTAATATTAATTTTTCCCTTAATGCCACCAGTAGTTCAGAAACTTTAGCACACTGTTTACTGTCTAAATTCTTTCTATTCTGTTGTATCAGTTCTCTGACTTTATTGTAACTATTTACCAATGTTTGGGCATTTTTATTTATAGTTACAGCTTGTACTGACCTATTTTGCGTTAAGCATTTATAAGATATCTTCAAATTTTCTTTTGATTCTTTTATCTAATAAATAAGCTTTTCCCCGTCCATGCTGTGGTACTAGTTTCTACTAAGTTTTCGAAACCATATATAGACATTTGAATATTACTTATAATGTTCAATGCTTTATTCTTAAAATCGGGGTCATATTCATAAACTTTATCTATAGGTCGCTGTGTTTGAGCTATACTCATGGTTGGCTATTGCTATATATTTCTGTATTCTTATCTAGATAAAGTCAATATAACGTTTATATATTTTTTAATTTTTTTTTTAACTTTTATATTTTCATTCATAATTGAGTTCCCTCAAATATTCCTTAAATATTATCTAAACCGTCAGCAGTGCTATGGTATTGTTTTCTGAGACACTTGCTATGTACTTTGTATATTTTTATTAATGCATTGAATACCATAATTAGAGCAATTACAATTAGTATTATGGTTATCCATAACAAGTCTGCATTTTGGACTTCTACTTAATTTATAAAATTTGCTGTGGAGTCAACAGTTTTAGTGTCTATCAGACCCATTTTGGGTATACTAATTTTATAGTTTTGCAAAAAATCTTTTCTATTTTTCTATATATTTTCAGTTTTGCTTATTCTATTTGTCTCTATGGACATTTATATTGCGAATTTTTCTTCTTTAAATTTTGTCAATGTTAGTTAGGATAGAAAAAAAAAAATTTTGTATTACATTATTGCCTGCCTGATTCTAGCTATGGCTTCACGGGCCATATTGGGTAAACAGGTAAACATTTGCGAACCCCATTACTATGATGCCAAAGCAGTGAGGCATCACAACTATTCATTGGTGGCCCATGGGGGGATATTGCTTATAAGAATCATATTTAATAATTGCCAAAAGCTGTTTGGCAATTTTATCTTCGTTGGTTTCATCCAGATAAAGCACCGTTCCACGTGCCTACGTTTTCTATCGCGCTCGCTCTCATCACGACAGAGCAGTATACGCAAACATTCGCGCTCGCTCTCATCACGACAGAGCTAAGTCCCGTTGCCCTTCGATTCCGTTAGAATTGCCGAAATCTCTCTCAACTTGAAAACAAGACGTCAAAGAAGAACATAGATAACATACGAGCATCAGTGCACATTACATACAGTGGAGCAAAGTCAGTATAAATCATGTCGAAGTTTGATCAACTGGTGCGAGTTCAAACTGACCGCATTGAGTCTTTGAAGCGTTTGTTCAGTAATGTGAAAAAGGACCCGACCCGATCAGACACATCACACACTTATATGCATGGCAGATTACGAAGAAAGTGTGTATAACCAACAAAATACAATCAGCCAATTCGAAGATCTATCCATGGAAGTTTACTGTTTTGTAGCAGAAGAAAAGAAACGAATCTATCCAGTTACAGTGACGCACAACGAATCAACTAACTCCACAATAACATCACATTTAGAGGAAATACGGATCCCATTGCCAAAATTACCAGTTCCGAAATTCTCTGGCAACTGCGCGGACTGGCCAAGTTTTCATGATGCATTTCTACGCTTGATTCACAATAATGAACGTCTGGATAAGATTCAAAAGTTCTATTTTTTAAAGGAAGCATTACCAGTAGGCCTGGACAACGACATTCGCCAAATCGCTTTAACTGAAGCAAACTATGAAGTCGCTTGGACCACTCTCCTACAACGGTATAACAACCCACGCATTGTGTTCGCCAGCCACATGAACATGCTCTACAACTTACCAAATCTTTCTAAAGAAAAATCTGCGGACATACGGTCTATGGTTAGTACAGTCAACGTCTGCATTGCCGCTTGCAATACCGTCAAGGCGCCGCTACAAGGAGGAGATTTTTGGCTGACACATTATCTAACAACCAAACTACCTAAAGACACTCACACAGCGTGGGAGCATCATCTGGGCAGCAAGATTGACGTTCCTTCATACAAAGACCTGCAGCAGTTCCTCAATGATCGACTTGTCACGTTGGGCGCTATTGAAAGCCGTAACGCGTGCAGCGGCATAAAACAGTCAAATGAACCTTCAGACGGCACTAAACGCGTGCGTGTGCACAGCGCCCACACCAGGTCGGGTGCTTCCACGTCCGCTTGCTATCATTTTGGCAATTTACACATCCTTCGAAGATGTCCGCAATTTCTTTCGATGGATTGCTACCAACGGAAAGAAGTGGCCAGCAAGGCAAATTTATGTCTAAATTGCCTGGGAAATTCGCATACACAAGCAAACTGCCCCAGCAATAAGAATTGTCTTCATTGTGGTCAACGTCATCACACGATGTTACATTTTCCAGTAACACAGCCAACGCTGACAGCCTCCTCGACATCATGCCAAAGTTCGGCAGCCAGTTCAGATGCCAAGCCGGCTCTACAGTGCATGTCAGCTACAACTTCACCTATGACTCATCGAAAGGTACTACTAGCAACAGCTCGGGTTGTACTCAGCAACACACATACAGGATGCCAGGTTACGGTAAACGCGCTTCTTGACCAAGGATCAGAAGCAACTATCATTTCGGAGTATGCTGTCCAGTCTCTCCAGCTCTCCCGAAGCACAACTCGCACTTCAATCACCGGAGTCGGTCAAGATTCCGGCCGAGGCTGCAAATTCATCGTAAGTTGTTTGGTGCAAACAGCAACTAACCCAAAGTTCTCATTAAAGGTTGACGATGCTTATGTTTTGAACACGTTGACATCACACATGCCAAGTCAAAGTTTTCCAGCGGGAAATTGGAGTCATATCCATGGTCTAACGCTCGCAGACCCCTATTATTATAGATCCAAGCGAATCGATATAATTTTTGGAGCCGACCTTATGGCACAACTCTTGTTATCTGGAACAAAGATTGGCTTGCCAAACGAACCCATAGCGCAGAATACTCAACTCGGATGGGTTCTGTTAGGCAATGTTGGCAACACGCATATTACACGTCACATTCGTTGTAATCATGCCATAATAAACTCCGAAGAGCTGCTTAAAGTTTTCAGCGAGGTGGAATCAGTTCCAGAATGCCCAAAGCTCTCCAAAGAAGATCAATGGTGTGAGTCTTTCTTTAAACAGACCCATCAACGTCAACCAGACGGCAGTTATCAAGTCCGTTTGCCATTCAAGAGGAACTTTGATCCCAGTATGACGCTCGGAAAATCTCATCAGATCGCCCTGAACAGATATCTTCAACTCGAAAGGCGCCTTCAAAGGGACCCAGACAAATGGAGCAGATACTGCAAAGGAATTGAAGAATATTTTCAACTAGGACAAATCACGTTGGCAGAGACGAGCGAAAACTCAACCATAACCACGGATTCCTACGGTCGTGCAGTTTTCAAAGAAGAAAGCCTCACCACAAAACAACGTATCGTTTTTGACGCATCGGCCCGGACCTCCAATGGCAGATCGTTAAACGACGTACTATGTGTCGGTCCCACGCTGCAAAATGATCTCTTAAATTGGAGACAATATCAGTTTGTTTTCACTACCGATATACAACGAATGTATCGCTCTATTAATGTCCACCCTGATGACACGCAGTACCAGAGGATTTTATGGCGGGCGGCGGATGGAGTCATCAAACAGCATTGCTTAACTACCGTCACGTTTGGAACAGCGTCTGCACCTTATACAGCTATAAGAGTCATCCATCAAATAGCTGAAGACACACAGGCAAAATATCCTATGGCATCCAACGTTCTCAAAAATGAGATATATGTCGACGACATTCTCTCAGGCGATCATTCACACGAGGCAGCAACACGGAAAAGTTTGAAAACTATGCTAGCTTTAAAATCCTTTGGCATGGAGCTACGAAAATGGGCTAGCAATGACTAGGATCTGATGGCAACGATACCCCTCGAGCATCGATGCAAGCAGACATCCCTCAGTTGGGACAATGCGGACACCATCAAAACACTGGGTATGTACTGGTTGCCCAAGCAAGATTGCTTCACTTATAAATTACAAGCAAATACTCCAGCCGGTATGACAAAACGGGAAATCCTATCGACCATAGCACGTTTGTTTGATCCTCTTGGATTAATCGCTCCAGTTGTAATTTCAGCAAAGATTATATTGAAAGAAATTACACTAGCGAAGCACCATCACGAGGACGGATCGAGTACATCACTGGATTGGGATGAGCCAGTTCCCAACTCCATTGCCGTCAAATGGCAACAATTTCGACAGCAGCTAATGAATGTTAACACGATCAAGATACCACGCAGCGTCAAATTTATACCACAATTTAGCAGTCAGATACAATTGCACACCTTTTGCGGATCCATCGCATCGCATCCATCTCCAGTGCTTACGCATCAGTAGTGTATGCACGCACCCAACAGTCTGATGCGACTTTCTATACAACTCTCATCGTTGCGAAATCAAAAATTTCGCCAACCAAGCCGTTAACAATATCTCGCACTGAGCTATGCGGTGCAGTATTAGCTACCAAACTCACCAAATGGGTGCTGGAGAATAACCGATGGACCAATGCACACATATCTACCTTTTACTGGACCGATGCTACCATTGTTCTGCACTGGATTAAAGGAGACATTACTAGGTGAAAAACCTTTGTAGCCAACCGAGTGTCTTACATTCTCGACCGCACCTCAGCGCCTCAGTGGCACCACATAGACACATCGGAAAACCCAGCAGATTGCGCAACCAGAGGCCTACCACCGAGCCAAATACCTGATATTTGGTGGCATGGCCCATCCTGGCTATGCAAACCCCACAATATTTGGCCAAACACGCAATCACAATTGTTCAATCCAGAAGAAACGGATCTGGAGGCCAAATCCATAAAAATTAGAACCTTCACTACATTGTCAGACACAAAGGATTCTATTATTGACCGATTCTCGTCGTATACAAAACTGCTACGTGTCACGGCATACATGTTACGATTCTGCCACAATGCTCATGCTCGAGCACAACGAAGGCACGGATCACTCTCTCCTGACGAACTGGATGACGCCCTGTGCTGCATAGGTCGCCTTGCACAATCCGATACATATCACGCCGACATCCAAGCGCTTAAAAGGAACAAGCCGTTGCCACCCCGTAGCACACTTTCAAATCTTACACCATTTCTTGACAACAATATCCTGAGGATTCGTGGCCGTCTCAAGCATTCAAATCTCCCTTTTTCTCGAAGACATCCAATTATATTACCTCATGGTCACCCATTTACAGATTTGGTAATTCAACACTCTCATCAGCTCACTCTACATGGCGGCGCTCAATTAACACTGGCTCACATACGATACAAATTCTGGATTCCCAGAGGCAGACAAGCAGTCAGGCGAATCATCCGGAAATGCGTCACATGTTTTAAGGTAGCTCCAGTCGCAGCGAAGCAATTAATGGGTGATCTGCCATTACATCGAGTCAACCCCCCAACTCGTCTGTATTATATAACCGGAGTGGACTACACCGGTGCGTTTGAACTTCAAGCCGCGCGTGTACGAGGATCTACTACCTATTTTTATTTTATATGTTTAGCGACCAAGGCATTCCACTTGGAAGGACTTTTAACAAGGCACTTTCTGCAAGCATTCACGCGATTCACCGGACGTCGAGGACAAGTTCAACATATGTATAGTGATAACGGTGCCAGTACAGCGCTTGTGCCAGTACAGCGCTTAGCCAGCCCATCACTTGCAAAGCAGCCCTAAATGAATCGACATGCCAACATGGGACAAGGTGGCATTTCACACCTCCATATTCTCCAAATTTTGGTGTCATCTGGGAGGCAAACGTGAAAGCAATGAAGCATCATCTAAAACGGATCGTCGGCAGCCACAAGCAGACGTATGAGGAGCTCACTACAGTTCTGATCAGGATTGAAGCATGTTTGAACTCACGTCCACTTTGCCCGCTAACCGCCGACCCTGACGATTTAGAAGTGCTCACCCCAGCACATTTCCTAATTGGTGACGCACTACTGGCACCACCACAAGGTTGGCCGAGCAATAAGCCTTTGCGTGAACTATTTCTTGCACAACAACACATGACGCGACAATGGTCTCGTGATTGGTTATCCCACTTGCAAACTCGGCCTAAGTGGTGCCAAATCAAAGAGAATCTTAACATCAACGACTTAGTCATTATAAAGGATGATAATCTACCACCAGCTAAATGGACTGTAGGCCGAGTCGTCGATCTGCACCCTGGATCGGACTCACTAGTCAGAGTGGTTACATTAAAGACGAAATCTGGCATTCAAAAGAGGTCGATCACAAAGCTTTGTCCACTTCCTATTTCGACATAATCATGATCAATACACGGATCAAGATTATCAAGGAGCCTTCATGCTGGACGACGCATTGGCGGGCGGCATGTACGGATTATGAGTGGAGTCACCCGGTGCAACAGCGGATTAACATTCTATGTGTCATAGCAGCGGAGTAACATTCTATGTGTCGATGCATAATTGAACTCAGCTGTAGTCTTTTCTAAAGCTCTCTTGTAATTTTGCGGTCATAGCGATAAGACGTAGTTTGTATGTATACCTAGAACAACGAATTTAAATGGATGAATAAAAGTGAAGATAAATCGTGCATATATGATTCTTATTTGCGAACCCCATTACTATGATGCCAAAGCAGTGAGGCATCACAACTATTCATTGGTGGCCCATGAGGGGAAATTGCTTGTAAGAATCATATTTAATAATTGCCAAAAGCTGTTTGGCAATTTTATCTTCGTTGGTTTCATCCAGATAAATTACCGTTCCACGTGCCTACGTTTTCTATCGCGCTCGCTCTCATCACGACAGAGCAGTATACGCAAACATTCGCGCTCGCTCTCAACACGACAGAGCAGTATACGCAAACATTCGCTCTCGCTCTCATCACGACAGAGCTAAGTCCCGTTGCCCTTCGATTCCGTTAGAATTGCCGAAATCTCTCTCAACTTGAAAACAAGACGTCAAAGAAGAACATAGATAACATACGAGCATCAGTGCACATTACATACAGTGGAGCAAAGTCAGTATAAATCATGTCGAAGTTTGATCAACTGGTGCGAGTTCAAACTGACCGCATTGAGTCTTTGAAGCGTTTGTTCAGTAATGTGAAAAAGGACCCGAGTGTGCGGAAAACGGAAATATATTTCGAAAAACGTTTGAATCAAATCGACGAGCACATTAAAGCATTTGATCAGACACATCACACACTTATATGCATGGCAGATTACGAAGAAAGTGTGTATAACCAACAAAATACAATCAGCCAATTCGAAGATCTATCCATGGAAGTTTACTGTTTTGTAGCAGAAGAAAAGAAACGAATCTATCCAGTTACAGTGACGCACAACGAATCAACTAACTCCACAATAACATCACATGCAGAGGAAATACGGATCCCATTGCCAAAATTACCAGTTCCGAAATTCTCTGGCAACTGCGCGGACTGGCCAAGTTTTCATGATGCATTTCTACGCTTGATTCACAATAATGAACGTCTGGATAAGATTCAAAAGTTCCATTTTTTAAAGGAAGCATTACCAGTAGGCCTGGACAACGACATTCGCCAAATCGCTTTAACTGAAGCAAACTATGAAGTCGCTTGGACCACACTCCTACAACGGTATAACAACCCACGCATTGTGTTCGCCAGCCACATGAACATGCTCTATAACTTACCGAATCTTTCTAAAGAAAAATCTGCTGACATACGGTCTATGGTTAGTACAGTCAACGTCTGCATTGCCGCTTGCAATACCGTCAAGGCGCCGCTACAGGGAGGAGATTTTTGACTGACTCATTATCTAACAACCAAACTACCTAAAGACACTCACACAGCGTGGGAGCATCATCTGGGCAGCAAGATTGACGTTCCTTCAAAGATCTGCAGCAGTTCCTCAATGATCGGCTTGTCACGTTGGACGCTATTGAAAGCCGTAACGCGTGCAGCGGCATAAAACAGTCAAATGAACCTTCAGACGGCACTTAACGCGTGCGTGTTCACAGCGCCCACACCAGGTCGGGTGCTTCCACGTCCGCTTGCTATCATTGTGGCAATTTACACATCCTTCGAAGATGTCCGCAATTTCTTTCGATGGATTGCTACCAACGGAAAGAAGTGGCCAGCAAGGCAACTTTATGTCTAAATTGCCTGGGAAAATCGTACACACAAGCAAACTGCCCCAGCAATAAGAATTGTCTTCATTGTGGTCAACGTCATCACACGATGTTACATTTTCCAGTAACACAGCCAACGCTGATAGCCTCCTCGACATCATGCCAAAGTTCGGCAGCCAGTTCAGATGCCAAGCCGACTCTACAGTGCATGTCAACTACCACTTCACCTATGACTCATCGAAAGGTACTACTAGCAACAGCTCGGGTTGTACTCAGCAACACACATACAGGATGCCAGGCCACGGTAAACGCGCTTCTTGACCAAGGATCAGAAGCAACTATCATTTCGGAGTATGCTGTGCAGTCTCTCCAGCTCTCCCGAAGCACAACTCGCACTTCAAGATTCCGGCCGACGCTGCAAATTCATCGTAAGTTGTTCGGTGCAAACAGCAACTAACCCAAATTTCTCATTAAAGGTCGACGATGCTTATGTTTTGAACACGTTGACATCACACTTGCCAAGTCAAAGTTTTCCAGCGGGAAACTGGAGTCATATCCATGGTCTTACGCTCGCAGACCCCTATTATTATAGATCCAAGCGAATCGATATAATTTTTGGAGCCGACCTTATGGCACAACTCTTGTTACCTGGAACAAAGATTGGCTTGCCAAACGAACCAATAGCGCAGAATACTCAACTCGGATGGGTTCTGTTAGGCAATGTTGGCAACACGCATATTACACGCCACATTCGTTGTAATCATGCCATAATAAACTCCGAAGAGCTGCTTAAAGTTTTCTGCGAGGTGGAATCAGTTCCAGAACGCCCAATGCTCTCCAAAGAAGATCAATGGTGTGTCTCTCTTTAAACAGACCCATCAACGTCAACCAGACGGCGGTTATCAAGTCCGTTTGCCATTCAAGAGGAACTTTGATCCCAGTATGACGCTCGGAAAATCTCATCAGATCGCCCTGAACAGATATCTTCAACTCGAAAGGCGCCTTCAAAGGGACCCAGACAAATGGAGCAGATACTGCAAAGGAATTGAAGAATATTTTCAACTAGGACAAATCACGTTGGCAGAGACGAGCGAAAACTCAACCATAACCACGGATTCCTACGGTCAGCATGTTGCATCATGCGTGCTACCACATCATGCAGTTTTCAAAGAAGAAAGCCTCACCACAAAACAACGTATTGTTTTTGACGCATCGGCCCGGACCTCAAATGGCAAATCGTTAAACGATGTACTATGTGTCGGTCCAATGCTGCAAAATGATCTGCCAGCCGTTCTCTTAAATTGGAGACAATATCAGTTTGTTTTCACTGCCGATATACAACGAATGTATCGCTGTATCAATGTCCACCCTGATGACACGCAGTACCAGAGGATTTTATGGCGGGCGGCGGATGGAGTCATCAAACAGCATTGCTTAACTACCGTCACGTTTGGAACAGCGTCTGCACCTTATACAGCTATAAGAGTCATCCATCAAATAGCTGAAGACACACAGGCAAAATATCCTATGGCATCCAACGTTCTCAAAAATGAGATATATGTCGACGACATTCTCTCAGGCGATCATTCACACGAGGCAGCAATACGGAAAAGTTTGCAAACTATGCTAGCTTTAAAATCCTCTGGCATGGAGCTACGAAAATGGGCTAGCAATGACCAGGATCTGATGGCAACGATACCCCTCGAGCATCGATGCAAGCAGACATCCCTCAGTTGGGACAATGCGGACACCATCAAAACACTGGGTATGTACTGGTTGCCCAAGCAAGATTGCTTCACTTATAAATTACAAGCAAATACTCCAGCCGGTATGACAAAACGGGAAATCCTATCGACCATAGCACGTTTGTTTGATCCTCTTGGATTAATCGCTCCAGTTGTAATTTCAGCAAAGATTATATTGAAAGAAATTACACTAGCGAAGCAATATCACGAGGACGGATCGAGTACATCACTGGATTGGGATGAGCCAGTTCCCAACACCATTGCCGTCAAATGGCAACAATTTCGACAGCAGCTAATGAATGTTAACACGATCAAGATACCACGCAGCGTCAAATTTATACCACAATTTAGTAGTGAGATACAACTGCACACCTTTTGCGATGGATCCTCCAGTGCTTACGCAGCAGCAGTGTATGCACGCACCCAACAGTCTGATGCGACTTTCTATACAACTCTCATCGTTGCGAAATCAAAAATTTCGCCAACCAAGCCGTTAACAATACCGCGCACTGAGCTATGCGGTGCAGTATTAGCTACCAAACTCACCAAATGGGTGCTGGAGAATAACCGATGGACCAATGCACACATATCTACCTTTTATTGGACCGATGCTACCATTGTTCTGCACTGGATTGAAGGAGACATTACTAGGTGGAAAACGTTTGTAGCCAACCAAGTGTATTACATTCTCGACCACACCTCAGCGGCTCAGTGGCACCACATAGACACATCGGAAAACCCAGCAGATTGCGCAACCAGAGGCCTTCCACCGAGCCAAATACCTGATATTTGGTGGCATGGCCCATCCTGGATATGCAAACCCCACAATATTTTGCCAAACACGCAATCACAATTGCTCAATCCAGAAGAAACGGATCTGGAGACCTTGTCAGACACAAAGGATTCTATTATTGACCGATTCTCGTCGTATAGAAAACTGCTACGTATCACGGCATACATGTTACGATTCTGCCACAATGCTCATGCTCGAGCACAACGAAGTCACGGATCACTCTCTCCTGACGAACTGGATGAGGCCCTGTGCTGCATAGCTCGCCTTGCACAATCCGATACATTTCACGCCGACATCCAAGCGCTTAAAAGGAACAAGCCGTTGCCACCCCGTAGCACACTTTCAAATCTTACACCGTTTCTTGACAACAATATCCTGAGGATTCGTGGCCGTCTCAAGCATTCAAATCTCTCTTTTTCTCGAAGACATCCAATTATATTACCTCATTGTCACCCATTTACAGATTTGGTAATTCAACACTCTCATCAGCTCACTCTACATGGCGGCGCTCAATTAACACTGGCTCACATACGATACAAATTCTGGATTCCCAGAGGCAGACAAGCAGTCAGGCGAATCATCCGGAAATGCGTCACATGTTTTAAGGTAGCTCCAGTCGCAGCGAAGCAATTAATGGGTGATCTGCCATTACATCGAGTCAACCCCCCAACTCGTCCGTTCATTACAACCGGAGTGGACTACACCGGTGCGTTTGAACTTCAAGCCGCGCGTGTACGAGGATCTACTACCTACAAAGGCTATGTAGCCATTTTTATATGTTTAGCGACCAAGGCAGTCCACTTGGAAGCCGTCACTGGACTTTCAACAGAGCACTTTCTGCAAGCATTCACGCGATTCACCGGACGTCGAGGACAAGTTCAACATATGTATAGTGATAACGGCACAAATTTTGTTGGTGCCAGTACAGCGCTTAACCAGCCCATCACTTGCAAAGCAGCCCTAAATGAATCGACATGGCAACATGGGACAAGGTGGCATTTCACACCTCCGAATTCTCCAAATTTTGGTGGCATCTGGGAGGCAAACGTGAAAGCAATGAAGCATCATCTAAAACGGATCGTCGGCAGCCACAAGCAGACGTATGAGGAGCTTACTACAGTTCTGACCAGGATTGAGGCATGTTTGAACTCACGTCCACTTTGCCCGCTAACCGCCGACCCTGACGATTTAGAAGTGCTCACCCCAGCACATTTCCTAATTGGTGACGCACTACTGGCACCGCCACAAGGTCGGCCGAGCAATAAGCCTTTGCGTGAACTATTTCTTGCACAACAACACATGACGCGACAATTCTGGTCCCAATGGTCTCGTGATTGGTTATCACACTTGCAAACTCGGCCTAAGTGGTGCCAAATCAAAGAGAATCTTAACATCAACGACTTAGTCATTATAAAGGATGATAATCTACCACCAGCTAAATGGACTTTAGGCCGAGTCGTCGAACTGCACCCTGGATCGGACTCGCTAGTCAGAGTGGTTACATTAAAGACGAAATCTGGCATTCAAAAGAGGTCGATCACAAAGCTTTGTCCACTTCCTATTTCGACATAATCATGATCAATACACGGATCAAGAATATCAAGGAGCCTTCATGCTGGACGACGCATTGGCGGGCGGCATGTACGGATTATGAGTGGAGTCACCCGGTGCAACAGCTGTCATAACAGCGGATTAACATTCTATGTGTCATAGCAGCGGAGTAACATTCTATGTGTCGATGCATAATTGAACTCAGCTGTAGTCTTTTCTAAAGCTCTCTTGTAATTTTGCGGTCATAGCGATAAGACGTAGTTTGTATGTATACCTAGAACAACGAATTTAAATGGATGAATAAAAGTGAAGATAAATCGTGCATATATGATTCTTATTTGCGAACCCCATTACTATGATGCCAAAGCAGTGAGGCATCGTACAGACTTTTTTTAGCCGTCATGCTGATTTAAGTTTTTATTTAGATTTAATACAGTATAATTCGCTTAGCTGCCTCGAGTACTTTGCACAATGCCTCGATGCAGGTAACTTAAAAATGCAGCTAACTTAATTTTTTTTTTTAAGGAAAAATAAAGAATTTATTTCTTTATAACAATGTTAAACATAAAAGGAACTGATAATTTCATTCTTAATGATAAGTAAGATCGACATATAAATTTAAGTGATGGTGAATTGATTAAAACACTTTTTAAAACTAACTTAAAAATAGTCAGTAATTTTTTTTTGCAATACAGCTGAGTTTATATGTAAATTAAACAGCTTGTCTTCCATAGAATTCAAGTTTTGCAAAAACTCATCATTATTGTTTCGCATAAAAATGGACTTTAAAGCCTTAATTGCTGCAAACCCATCCTTAAAAGTAGGACGCTCAGTATCGTCCACATCTACATCACTATGGCTTTCTTCGTTATCGCTGGTTTTTGCATCTTGAACTAAAGAGCGCACGATTTCATCATCATCTAATTGACCATGGCAAGCCTCATCTGCATCAACATTGGCATATTCATTCCAATTAATATTCGATACAATGTCAACTTCTACGCATTGTTTGTCTTTTTCAGCAATGGTGTCTTCATTTTCAAAACTGAACTTAAATCCAGCCTGAAAATAATAAATTCGTTATTTGAGATACATATCAATAATAATCCCATCTTACCTTTTTAAAACAATTCTGAATAGTTAACATTTTAACATTCTTCCATCCTTGGTTGACAAAATATAGAGCATCCAATAACGATAATGATTTTAAAAATTCCACAGTAGATTTACCACAATTAACAGCAATGAGCTGCTGTTTGACCAAAATACGCCTATACTCTAATTTGAATGAGTGGATAATACCTTGGTCCAGAGGTTGAAGTAGAGCCGTTGTGTTTGGTGGCATGAAGCACAATTTTATGTTTTCGAAGTCCTTGACAGTCGTGTGACTAGTTGCATTGTCGATGAAGAGTAAAATCTTTCGATTTTGCTTTTTCATTTCTTCGTCAAATCCTGTCATTATTTTTCGCCAGAGATCCTTAGTCATCCAGGCCTTCTTATTTGCATAGTACGGAATGGGCACATTAGCATTCTTGAAGCATCGTGGCGATTTCGATCTGCCGATTACAAAAGTTTTTTTGTATGTCCCAGTTGCATTGCATATAAACAGCAAAGTAAGTCTCACTCTCTGAGATTTCTGGCCATTTAATTGCTTTCCACAAGTAAAAAATGTCGCATTCGGCATTGCTTTATAAAAGAGTGCAGTTTCGTCAGCGTTAAAAATGTCTTCTGGGTTATAACCTTTAAGCAATCCTGGCAAAATATCATTTTTGTACTCATTTGCTGATACGGAATCATTTGTAGCAGTTTCGCCGTGTATTTTGCCATACTTTATATTGTGGCGCTTGCGCCAGCGCCAAAGCCAGCTGGCGTCAGGTTCAAAGGCGTCGTTAAATTTTTGGCAAAATTCTTTCGCTTTTGCTAATATGACGTGCCGGTCAAGAATTACGTTCTTTGATTCCTGCTGTCCGAACCAAATGTATAAGGCTTCTTCTACTAAGTCGTGCGCTCCTTTTCTTTGACGCTTTCTTTTTTAAACCTGACGCGGCCACAGCTTCATGAATTTCATTTGTTTTTTGTAAAATGCGGTTGACTGTGGATCTGTCGCATTTGAACTTGGCACAAATTTCCTTTTTGTCCACTTTGTTGGTCACTAACTCGATTATTTGAAGCTTTTCCTTTAGTGTTAGTCCAACGACACGCTTTGTTTTACCCATTTTAATAACTTTGTGTCATAAGAAACAAAAACACAAAAATCACGATCAAAGCAAAAACAAAAACGGACATGCGCAGATACTGAAACGAGTTGGCATTCTTGCCATCTTTTAGATATGCAAAAATGATTCATAGATGGCGCAGCTAACTTTGATGATATTCATTGAAATTGGCAAAAAAAACAGCTGATATGATGCACTTAAGTTAAAAAGGCTGTTATCTGCGATGCAGCAAACGTATGAATTTTCGTACAAATTTTCTATTCACACAAAAAAAATGGAAAAATAATGCAGATATCTTGCCGATGCAGCTAACTATCGATGCAGCTAAGCGAATTATACTGTACTTGCTTGGCAGAAATGGTTCTGCCAGTTCAACTGTCTACAAGTGTCTGTGTTCTCATTCTTAACTATATTTCGTCAAAGGCTAAGCCGCGTATCTGCGCTGCCGGATACGCCAGCAGCGGAGCGGATCTCTTATGTTTATCTTATATATCTATGCTTATCGAAAGAGCGAGTTACGCACTTATGTATTATGCATTTGGTCGGCGTGAGAATGCTGACCATGCACTTATACTTTGTAGCATTCAAGTGGACGATCATGTTACATCCGCTTTGGGCCCTATTGGTTGCATAAACATAGCAACAAATTGCTGCTATGTGTTTACCATGCTGTAAATACTATTGTTCTTAAATTTTCTTAATATTACATAGGCGCACACTACAGCACGGATGCTTTTGACTGCAGGTGGAAAAGTTTGGCAAACTTGCTGAATTTATCAATGCGACTTAGGTATAACCTTTTTTCAAGCACGAAAACGTCGATGTGAAGTATTTCGCACGGGTAGTTAAGAATAGGCGTGGGTTGTAAGTTTGGATTATTAGGGTGTCTCTCGTATTTGTAGAGTTTGCAACACTGACATGAGGAAGTTTGCAGACGGATCGTACTGGACCTCCGCGGGAAATAATATCTTTCTAAAAGTTGGAGGCGAATCTCCGTAGGGCCCCTATGTGGTCTACGGTGTTCTTTTTCGATTATTTCACAAATTTCTTCTGCGTCAGCCACGTCCGCCACCAGATGCTGCGTTATCCGAATGTTGCATAAAAGAAAACTCGCTAAGCAGATGGATTGGAAAAGTTGCAAATACGCTTCAGGGACTTTGACGCCGTTAATTATTACGGGTCGCAGATACGACTGTGACGAGTTGGTTAAATCGGCAAGTGATCCGTCTTTAAGAGGAATCAGATGGCAAGTATAACCTGGGAACGGGTGTTCGCATAAATACTCTGACCTGGTCGTGTCAAATAATAAGTTGGGTCCTGAAAACGTTGATTGTAGATTCAACGTGGGGAATCAATTGCGAACTGTCATGTGAAGCGCTATAGGCAGTAGCCAAAGACTGCATATCATTATCTGGGTCGGCGTTTAAATAAGTACTCAACTGGTTATGTTGAGGCGGAATGCGTGAAAGCGCGTCAAGTTCGTGAGGGACTTCGCTACCTTCGCATAGTCCTAAATGAACTTCCTGTAGTATGAGGTCATGCCAAGAAATCTTTTTAACTCTTTAACAGAAGTCGGGGGAGGTATTTTGCTAATCGCTCTGCCTTTTTTCGGATCTGCCTTAATGCTATCGGCTGTGACGATGTATCCCAAAAATTCTACCTGTGTATCCAAAAACTGCGACTTGTCAAGGTTCACTTGGAGGTTTGCCTTTGAAAAGCTTGTTAATACCAATCGGAGATCTTTCCAGTGTGTATCATAATCTCCACTGAAGACGATGATATCGTCAATATAAACGTAATAAACCTTTGCAATATACTCGCGCAAAACATCATCGATCATTCTTTGGAAGATTGCAGGTGCATTCTTCAACCAAATGGTAGACGGAGGAGCTCGTACTTTCCATTTAAGGTAGACAGAGCTGTCTTGGGAATGTCGCTATCCTTCATGTGGATTTGATGGAATCCAGAAGTCAAATCTAAGATGGTAAAGTATTTGGCATTGCCAAGGCTGGCCAGTGTAGCATTTATATCTGGGATGGGGTAAGTGTCGGATATGGTGACGGTATTTAACCGCTTGAAATCGACTACCATGAGATATTGTTTCTTCGGGACTATCCAGATAGGGGAATTGTAAGGGCTATTAAAAGGTCGAATTTTACCGTCTTGCAGCAGTTCGTCGATTTGTCGTTCGACTTCTCCGCGCATATTGACTGGGTACGGGTAACTTTTACTGTAGATCGGGTCTTGTGTGTTTGTCCGCATTTCAGCCTTGACGGCCGTATCCACGGACATTCCAGATAAGGGGGGCTCAAAAATGTGAGAAAATTCTTCAAGAAGGGAATATAAAATTTCTTGTGTGCCGTCTGGGTGTTCGGCGGCGAGTAACAGGTTGACATTTAATGAAGTTCTCGCCAGAAGAGGGATTTTAATTCCTGGGGCTATTATCAAACGATTGTTCTTTCTATCTACTATGGCTTTTAAGTCCTTGAGAGCATCATCACCAATAATACCATCAAAAGAACGTAAATTTGGAAGAACGAAAAAGGTAATGTCTGAATCGTTTCCTAGCGGTTCGAAGAATTTACCAACTAGGCGATGTGTTATCATAAAACTAACTGCAGGGGACTATACAGAGAAGGGTTTGTGAACCGTGATACAAACGGCTGCAAGCTTGCGGCTAATAAAGTTTTTGTTCGCCCCCGTGTCAATCAAAAACTTTAGCCTTTCCCCCACTCCATCGCATACTCTAAGTACGGTACACTGGAGAGGCGTTGGTCATAAAATTCGCCCCCACTGTACCCTGATTGGTAAGATTGACCCGACCCATTGGACTCCATTTTAATGGCCTGTCTAGGACCTTGAGTTCTGTAGGGATTTTACGAAAATTTGCCAGATCCGGGAGAATGGTGCCCTGGCCTGATGTTGAAGTGGGACTGCCAATCTTGGGGCACCTGACGGCTCACAGTTCTGAGGTGCGGAGGTCCTCGACATTACATTCTGCAACCCCATGCAAAAAGAGTTCGCCTCTGGTAGATTCTTAGGGTTGCGGACAAGTAGGTGTTCGGAACAGTCTCCCCCCACTTCTCGGATAAAAACATCCAAGGCCTTGTCCCTGTAGGTTTCTATCAACGCGTTGACTCGCAAGGGTGATTTCTGGATTTCAGATTATTCAAGATCAATGAGAGATGGCCATTAACGTCCATATAGAATTTATCTAATGGGATATTACACCGAGCTCATGCTCAAGCGTACGTATGTCTGGTTTGTCCGCATAATGTAACGCCAAGATACGGTGTATGTCTTCCCAGTCATCGTCTTGAACACCATATGTCGCCAAGGCCATATCGGCGTGTCCTCTTGTTTTCTGCCTGATATGCAAGACGATGGCTCTTTACAAGGGTCTGGTTCTTATCAAGTCATTGTCGGTCAATATCGATTGTGCCCTATTTATCCAAGACAAATAAGCTTCCTGCTGTCCTGGTGGGGCTCCGCTGCCCAGCTGCCACGCGCTCGCACAAACAGCTGTTGTTGAGCTTTAAGCTTCACCGATCCCAGGGTTCAAGTCTTGGCTAGGACCCTGGTGATTTGGTGCATACTTCCAGGTGTGCCTTAAAATTGTAAAATTCGGGCCGTTGAACATCACAACGGAAAAATGGAAAATAATGATGGTCCACCGCAAAGACCATTGGATTATATGTTGATGAAGCAAATTGCTGGCGCGGCTCCGAGAGAGATTCGCGATCAGCTGCTACTGAACCTGCCAAATCAAGACTCTGCCTTGACTACAAATTCTAGTTCAAGAGCCGTCAACGAATCCTCATATAAGATGGATCATACAAGTGGAACTGCCGCGGCTGATGAATCATTGGATACTGCGGCTCCCCCGAGCCAAAGTGCTGCCACGCAGCGCTTCCAGAAAATCAAGCGAAAGTCTCGTGCTTCTCCT
This sequence comes from Zaprionus africanus, assembly GCA_018151435.1. Lineage (NCBI taxonomy): Eukaryota > Metazoa > Arthropoda > Insecta > Diptera > Drosophilidae > Zaprionus > Zaprionus africanus. Next base: position 42,988 of record JAECXB010002252.1, read on the forward strand.
GAGACTGACCGGAAAAAATCAAAAGCAAATTCCGGCAAACAAGGTGAAAATAGTTATGTCGGCAACTCGAACCGTTTTGGTTTACTGGCGCAACTCTCAGCCGATAAAGACGTAGGCAACGATATTGGTGACCAGCCCAGTACCAGTCATCAAGCTGCTATTGCTGCAGCTAAGCGGGATGCAGCCTCCGCTGGTATCACCAGGGCACTCAACAAGGCGCAGTCCAAGCCACCTCCTATAGTAATGGAGGGAGTAGACAACGTAAGCCTGATGTTGCAGAGTATCGGAAGAATCGTAGATATCAAAAAGGTTGAGGCCAGGGCGTCAATGGGCGGTGTCCTGAGGCTCTATGCGGCTGACGCCAACACCTTTCGCAGCATAGTCAACTGGCTCGAGAACGAAGAGTACGAGCTCCACTGTTATCAGCTAAAAGAAGACAGACCTTACAGCATATGAGTGAAAGGCCTGCATCACAGTACGCTACACTACCAGATCAAGGAAGAGCTAGAAAAAATCGGTCACAAGGTGCTCGACATACACTCACCGCTAAGGCGAAACGAACCAGGAACCTCAGAAGCGTTGCCAGTCAACATGTTCTTCCTGAATATTGCTGCTGCGGCAAACAACAAGGAGATCCTGGCAGTAAAGACACTATGCCATATGAGAGTAGTTATTGAGCCTCTCCGCAAGCGTAACGCTAAAGTGCAATGCCATCGTTGTCAGCAGTTTGGCCACACAGCCAAATACTGCCGTAAGGCCCACATTTGTGTGAAATGTGCCGGCGAACACCCAGCCAAGGACTGTACTAGGCCACGCATCGAGCTGTGCACTTGCTACAATTGCGGCGGACAGCATCCTGCAAATTATAAAGGTTGTACCAAACTACAAGCGTACATGCAGCGATCTAGACCTAGAAGTGCAGCGGCTGGAAGAACCGATGTAAACGTGCGACCAACTACACCTGGCATATTTGGAGGACGGGAGATGCCCTCTTCTCGAGTCGGCATATCGTATGCAGATGTTGCTAAAGGGTCCGTTCACCACAAGCAACCACTGAGCCTGACGCACCAACAACGAAGTCAACAACAACAGCCCAAGGACAGAAGCCTTAGTCGTCAAAGGAGCCGCAGCCGGATAAGGTCGTCTAGGGGTACACTTCAGCTCCCGACGGATCCCAGCAGCAGCATTGAAGCCATCCTGCAGACGCTGAACGAAAACATTAATTCCTTGCGCTCGATTCAAGAGAAGCAGATGGAATTAATGATGATGATGATGAAGCAACAGCAACAACAGTCACAACAACAGGGGCAGATCATTAATCTGCTCACTGCTCTCCAAGCGCGTCAAGCGCCATAATGATGCCGCTGCGCATCTTAGTGTGGAACGCCGATGGCGTGTCCACGAAGCTGCCTGAAGTGGAATGCTTTGTGCAGCGCTACGAGATCGATGTCCTGCTGCTCAGCGAGACTCATTGCAAGGAGGCACAGGCACCCAAAATATTTGGATTTGAGTCCTACACTGCCAACGACCCGAGCGACGGTAAAGGTCAGATCTAGTCTAGTCCACTTCCCTCTTACACCAATAGCCACTGATAAGGTGCAACTCGCGTCTGCAGCAATCGAGACGGGTCATGGCCCTATCAATTTTGGTGCGATATACTGCCCTCCGAGGTTCATTTGGGACACGAACGAATTTAAGTGCATTCTGGATCAACAAGGTTCCAAGCTCCTCGTCGCGGGCGACTGGAATGCATCCCACTGGCTATGGGGAGCGGGAAGATGCAACCGAAGAGGGCGTGCGCTAGCGAATGTGGTCCTAAGCTCATATATTAGCTCCCTAGCTACCGGAGGTCCCACAAGATTTCCGTACGGCAGTAGAGGCTCCCCAGGTTATATTGATTTCGCTGTCACCAGTGGTATACTGGATATGCATGCTGAGATACGGTCGGTTGCTGAGCTGAGCTCCGACCACCTACCGCTTATAATTACACTTGATGCAACAGCTACAGCGTATCCCAAGATGGAGCGGCTAATCGCTAGGCACACTGACCTGGAACGATTCCATGAGCACCTTGAGTCCTCCCTGAACCTGAGTACGGCGATTAACTCAGAAAGGGATATAGAAAGAGGCGTTTGCGAAAAAGATGGATGAGGTCTCGCCACCCGCTGGACAAAGCGGATTGGAACAGAGCAACGTGTGTGCTGCATCGCGCCCTGGTCGAGCATAAATCAGCTTGGTTCGACGACAGGCTTGCTAACACTGGCACCGAATGCGATGCGACGCACTCGCTATGGAATGCTACGCGCGCTATTAAAAGGCGCTGTGCAAGGAAAGCGCCATTGGCCGACAGTAGTGGTGCATGGTGCCGGACTGATTTGGAACAAGCCGAAGTGTTTGCTGTCCACCTTGCTGAGCGTTTCCAACCACTGAACCTCGCCAGTCCGCAGGATGTTAACGCGACTAATGACGAGCTGTCCCAAGCGCTCCAAATGGATCTGCCGATGCAACCGATCATCCCCAGAGAAATTGCCGACGTCATCGCAACACAGAACCCCAAAAAAGCTCCAGGGCATGATTATATCTGCAACTCCACCCTAAAGGCACTACCGAGATGTGCGATCCTCTATATTAGGTTAGTATTCAACGCTATGGTGAGGCTGCAATACTTCCCTTCACAGTGGAAGCTCGGTATAATCTCCATGATACACAAGCCTGGAAAGCCTGAAAAGAACCCTGGGTCCTACCGGCCAATCAGTCTCCTCCCTTCGATCTCGAAGGTGTTTGAAAGACTGATTGCCGCCCGGATGGTCAGGATTATGGAAGCGAAGGGTATCCTGCCCGAGCATCAGTTTGGCTTTCGTGCTGGTCACTGTAAGGTAGAACAACTACACCGAGTGGTCGAGCAAATCTTAACGGCGTTTGAAAACAAGGAGTACTGCAACGCACTCTTCCTGGATGTACGTGAGGCGTTCGATCGGGTGTGGCACCCCGGTATCCTGCTTAAAATCAAGAACACGCTGCCTGCACCATACTTCGGCCTCCTGAGTTCGTATCTCGAAATGAGAAGATTTGCAGTACGATTCCACTCGACTCTTTCAAACGAGCATCATGTGGAAGCCGGAGTACCACAGGGAAGTGTACTTGGTCCTCTGCTTTACTGCTTGTACAGCTACGACATGCCACGGTCAGACGTTAGCCTACCCGGGACGTCAATGTTAGCCACATTTGCTGACGACGTGTGTGTCACCTACAGGTCCTGCTGCGAGCATGATGCTGCCGACGGCATCCAGGACTTCGCATCAGCATTTGCGGAATGGGCAAAACGCTGGAACATTGGCATTAATGGAGACAAATCAGCGAATGTGTGCTACACGCTGAAACAGAGAACACCACCGGCTGTGCTTATAGATGGTACCCCTGTCCCCCAGTCAAATTCTGCCAAATATCTTGGCGTAATTCTGGATCGGAGACTCAACTTCTCGAAGCAAGTGAGTGCGATGAGAGTGCGTATACGTGCAGCAGCGTCAAAGCACTTTTGGCTGATAAATTCGCGAAGTAAATTGTCACTCTCCAATAAAGTGACAATTTACAAGCAAATCATAGCTCCAATATGGAAGTATGGCTGCCAGATTTGGGGCTTGGCTTGCGACAGTCAAATTCGTCGCATTCAGGTTGCCCGAAATAAAATCGTCAGGAAGATTACCGGTTGCGAATGGTACGTTCGGAACACAACCTTGCACAAAGACCTCAAGCTGGCCACTGTCTTTGAGGCAATAAACATGCACTCCAGCCGATACCACGACAGGCTTGAGCGCCACAGAAATCGCCTAGCCAAGGCACTGTTAAGAGCTCGCCCACCAAGAAGGCTCCACAGGAGACAGCCGAAGGACCTCATCCTACGGTCCCCCTTGACGAGAACCAGGAGATGAAGATGATCTCATAATTGTTATTTGTTAATTGTTATTTTTGTATTTTTTGTTACAGCTAACCTTTGTTAGCCGGCGCGCCTGCAAGGGCTGAATTAATAGCGACCAAGGTGACAAAGGGGTTTTCAGCTACCCCGTATGCCTTAAGGGGGTCAACCTGTGTAAAATTTTCGAAAAATCGATTTTTTTTTTTTACTTTTCTTGCATCTTCAAGATGTGAAAAATGATTTCCTAAAATATTTTTCCCGAATTCGACTTATTTCAAACGTGACAGGGCGCTGAATGCGACAGTCTAGACTACAAAGTTCTGTTGCCTCAAAACTTTAAACGCGTTTTTCTCGAAACCATGTTTTTGCAATTTGCGTGCAGGATTAAAGATTATCTACTCATCAGATCAACTTGAAGTTTTGACAGAACCATAAACAGAGATAAATGAAGGTACTTTACAGCCTTTTTTTTTATCGAAAAAAAGCAAAAAAATGATCAATTTTTATGAAATCTACTGCCATTTATTCAATTTTTTGAATTTCATCAAAATCCTACGTCAGTACCTCGACAACATAAACACAAATAAAATTCTTTTTACTTTTTGTGTTTCAGATGAGTGGTTCGAGCGGAATCTTGCACGCAATTTCGGTATTTTTTTTTTTGAGGACGTCACTTTAAATGGCACCAATAAATATTAGCCTTCGCTTTACGCTTTTGAAAAAATTTACAGTTATAATAAAATCATTAACCTTTAATAACATTAAACTTATTCTTGTATTGAAATTATTTATCCTAAAAAAAATTCCTAAAAAAGCGTTCGAAATACCGCTTTTACACAGGTTGACCCCCTTAATAAAGTTAAACAGAAAAAGAAAAAAAAGATTTTTACAAGGCGAAAGCAGATTCTGTGAAACGTCAATTGGATGCTTGGAATGCCAATCTTACTGCTGAGAAAAGCGCTGGAATGGACGAGTCAGACTTTTCAGTTTGATTGGAGTATCTGGAAACAATGAAAACGGAATTCAATGATGCGCAAGTCGCCTTGGAAAAAATGGATATTTCGCAGTTAACCTCAAACACGGGGGCTGACTTCAACGATGCATACATTGAGGTTAAGTCTGCACTGTCTCGTGAACTCGTGTAGTTGCAGCGCAAATCACCCGTTCTAAATTTAACTGCAGTGCGTAATTTTACAAGTGACACGTCAAGCAACGTCGCGGTTCGAGCATCAAGGCTTCCGCAGCTGCAACTGGCCAAATTCAGTGGCTCGTTCATGGATTGCCCACACTTTTACGACATCTTCACCACCGTTATCGAAGACGACTTGGAAATGAGTAAGGTTGAAAAATTCCAACATCTCTTATCTTGCTTAGAGGGAGTAGCATTGGAGACCATACGTTCAATTGAGGCGATTGAAGACAGTTATACTTCTGCTCATAATCTGCTTTGTTATCGATTCGATAATAAGTTGTTTCATTTCCAGGCACACGTAAAGGCAATTTTTGGGCTTAATGATGTAGAGAATGGCTCGGCTATTGGCTTGCAGACGCTCAGTGACAAAATGAACTCATATTTAAAAGCCGTCAACACGTTAGCAGATCCGGCTCAAATCTTGGTTGGATTTTTGATTCATGTCGTCGCTCAGAAACTTGATTAACGCATGCGTAAGCAATGGGAGGAGTTAATTGGACCCAACGAACTACCAGCATAAAAAACAATGGCCTCGTTTTTGGAAAAAAGATGCAGAGATATGGAAAACGTCGAAAAAGCTTTGGTTACACTAACACCTAGCAACTATGTGGGAAAATCATCACATAAACCTACGAAAAACTCTCTTATTACTTTGTCTGCGTCCTCAACATCGAACATAAAGGCAACATGCGCATTTTGTGATTCTGGGGAACAGACAGTGCGAATCGAGGCATCACACGCTCTTGCATGTATCAACCAACTCTGCACCTAACTCCTCCCTGGCAGATTCAAGTCAGGCCTCATCCTCGCTAATATCTAGATTGGTTTCATGCCCTCCAAACCAAGCCTCAAATGATATGCCTGATGTCTACGTGTTTTTGGCTACGGCCATAGTTTTGGTGCACAATCGTTTTGGAGAGGACATTCAATGCCGTGCAATTTTAGATTCTGCTACTCAGCTGAATTTGATCACTACACGTTTTGCAAATCGAATACAGCCAAAAACTCGTCGATCACATGCAGCGATATCTGGAATCGGAGAATCTGCGCTAGACTCTGATAAGGCAGTAGACATCGTTGTCAAGTCGCAAAACGCTGGCTATGGAACCTCATTTGAAGCCGTCATGAAACGAACTATCACGGACTACCAGCCACAACATGGTTTCAATAAAAGTACTTTCCAGATACCTGCCAACGTCATTCTTGCTCATCCGAATTTTTACAAATCTCAACGCATCGACTTGCTCATCGGAACAGGCCTGCTCTTCGATTTAATTTGCACTGGGCAAATACGCATATGGGACAGCAAATTGATTCTGCAGGACAGGGGCGTTCAGAGCTTTTTTGGGGCCCGGGGCAAAAAAAAATTCGGGACCCCCCTCCCTCCCTATTAACAATTGAATATATTAACCTGAAAATCATTGGGAAATATATATAGAATAACATTTAAAAGGTAATATAATAAGTTTTTATTTCAATCACGTGTTTTACTCAGAGATGCAAATTGAGCGTACATGAAAAAGTTTCTTCTTTTTGCGAGATTTTGACAAAAGAAGCGAATGTAAATTTTTAGAATTGTTTTTCCCTGAATTTTTTTTCACTAAACTCGTTGATGATTTCTTTGTAGTCTATTGAAGTGGCTTTCTCCTGCTCAATTGACAGGCTCAGCAAGTGATTCTTACGATCTTGTTCTATTGTAGATCTCAGTCTATTTTTGATGAGAAGCAGTTTACTAAAGGGTCTTTCACCTGACGCAACTGATGGTGTCAAAACTAATATTAACCGCAGAGCGACACATGTTTGGGGTAATATTTTTTCATAACCATGGTCAAAGATTTGCGATACATCTGATACATAAAAGAGCCGAAAATGTAGAAGAAATCAAATTACCACGAAATGGCAGCACAAACTTCCTAAGTTTTTATGGTTAGATTAAGTGACAAACGTCATTTCACAAAATTGTAAGTAACGAAACTTTCAGTTAAAACTCGTTCCGTATTCTGCAAGAAACTTACTATTTATTTATCATGATATGAAAACAATATATATCGATTATCGATTCAGCGATTGATTGATTTTCTGCGCGTTAGGTCGGTTTCTTTGTGGCACGACACATACATATATACTTGATTTGTCATATTTTGAAAAACTGCCATTCGACGTTTGGGGGCCCCCTTGACGACGGGGCCCGGGGCAAACTGCCCGAGCGCGTAGCGCTATCTGTTTTTCTTCTCTTCTTTTCCATGCACACGCATTTTTTACATTCAAACGCACACACACACATACATACATTTGTGCTTGACCAATGTAATGATACACGCATATACACGTATTCATACACAGACGCATATAAAGGCTTACGTTACGATATTTCTATTAACTAGCAGTATTGTACAATTATTGACTCATTACGTTTCAAAAAGGTCGAAGGGCATCCCACT